>JAVXUO010002302.1:0-88388 GCA_033065855.1 Escallonia rubra | reverse complement strand
TAAGATTTAGTCAAAGGTCTTGTGACATATGTAGTGGTAGTTGTTAAGGTGGGTTGATGACCGTAACATTTGGGACAATGATGAGTTTGACTCGATTTGCATGGTAACAGAGAGATTAGAAACCAAGACGAACTGGGCTATATAATAAAGTGGAGGGGATTTTATTTGGGGGAAGTTGTAGCCTCTGCCTGCATGTGCCTTCTTACGGTTAAATCTTTGGTGCCGAAAATAGTTTAGCAGGAGCTGGTTTTTCTTTTTAATTAGTAAGGAAAGTGGGAAAGTTGGAATCGAGGGCCATGTGATGTATGTATGGGTTTGAGTCCTTTAATTTGATAGCGTTGAAAAGTGGATATTTTACTGGGTTCAATGAATCTTCTCATCCCTCTCGGCTCTCCCTGTCGTTGATTTGATGAAGTGGGGGCGGGGTAGTCTCAACTTCTTCGGCTTGTGCTCTACAGTAGCCACGTGTTGAAAAGTATGCCAGAAGATAAAACATCTAAATCGCTGATTTGGAGTGAAATGCAAGTGGTAATCAATCCTATTTATTTATATAATGGGGGAAAAGAGGGACAGTATGTGCAGTGCTGCCTATATATACTCACTTAGATGTGAGCTACTTAGTCTCATTTTCTTGTAGGGATGGCATCATATGGTTTGGACAAATTTTTTTTTTTTTTTGTGTGTGGTGAAAGTCAACCTTTTATTACCGATCAAATGTTCTACGACAATAAATCTTTCTCAACATTACATGTCCTATATTTGAGTATAGTTATAACTGTTTTAAGACAACAATATTCTCTCATCAATTTCTCAATTGGAGCAAAGCCTTTTATTTACATTGTTCCCCTTCATTTGCTTCTAGTTTCTCAGACACCAGCAGATCCATTGTTGGATCATCATGATCAGCTCCTCTTTTGTTTTTTGTTGCTGCTCAAATGTTCTCTTATTTCTTTCAAACCATGTCATGTAAATTGTAACAGCCATTCCAAGCTTTCTAAGCCTTGCTTGAAAGTTTTTTCCTCTGAATTTCTTGGTAGCATAGCAAAAAAACTGATGCCAAGAGGCCCCTTGAAACTGTATCATTAGTTTCCTCAATACTATCTCCCATACTGCACTGGTGTAATTGCATCTCTAGAAGAGATGATCTTCATCTTCTCTGTGGTTTCCACAAAGTAGACATGAGTCATCCATGCTAGTATTCTATTTCACCAATTTGTCTTTAGTTTTCAGTCCCCCCTTACATAACATCCATAGCACAAATGCACACTTAGGGATATGACCACTGAACCAAATTAATTTTCACCAAGGCACCAGTGTACTACTTTTAGTTCTTAAGAGCTGTCATGCTGAGCTTATTGAGAATATGGCATTCTTATTCCCTTTCCAAATGATTTTATCTTCTCTATTCGTCTGACGTAGGTTGATGCATCTAATATCTTCAATCCAACTGCTAAGTGCATGAGATCTTGCTGGAGGTAATTTCCATTGCCCATCTTCTATGATAGCACTCACTTTGCTATCCTTTCTTAGTCCAGAATCATAGATGATTCTGTGACCATATTGTGCAATTAGATTTCCTTGGGGCATCCAATTATCATACCAGAGCAAGTTATTTTCACCATTTCCAATATCATACCACACCAGCTGCTGGATTTTTTCTCTGAACCTTACTATCTTTCTCCATGTCCAGGTCATTGTCACAGGGGGTTGAAAAGTCCACAGATTCCTGTTCTTGATGATGTAGGAGGGACACCATTTCACCCATAGTGAGTCCTTTTTATGTTCTAGGTCCCAGATATGCTTGTATAGAGCTGCTCTATTCCACTCAGCCAATATTTTGATCCCCAGCCCCCCTTCTTGTTTAGGGACACATATATCCTTCCAGGCCACTTTCGCTTTAGTGCATTTTGTGTCTTTCCCATGCCAGATGAAGGCTCTGATTTTTGCTTCAAGTTGTTTAATGATTTTATGTGGGAGTATAAACATAGAACACCAATACACTTGCATGCTTATAAGCACATATGTAGCAAGCTGTACTATACCTGCATAGGATAGGCATTTAGTGGTCCAACTGTCAATTTTCCTTGTGAGTTTATCCAGTAGTATTTGACAGTCCTTCATATGTAGCTTTGTTGAAATGAGGGGCACCCCAAAATAGGTGACATAAAGTTGAGTAGCTTTTACTCTAATAATCTGTGACAGGGCTTCCATTTCCTCTTCTTTTACCCCGGCCATAAACATAGAGCTTTTGGCCAAATTAGGTATAAGTCCAGATAGAGTACCAAACTCCTCCAAAACACTCTTGATGTAAGCCAGAGAGACTTGATCTGCAGCAGCCATGATAAATAAGTCATCTGCAAAACTGATGTGGTTAATCTGTAGTTCTTGGCATTTGGAATGATACTTGAAACCAGGTTTAGCTGTGTAGTCATCTAGTAGACTAGAAAAAGCCTCCATGACCAACAAGAAGATATAAGGTGACATGGGGTCTCCTTGCCTCAATCCCTTTGAGCTAGAAAAATATCCATCCATTGCTCTATTTAAGTTTATTGAGAATCTAGCTGTAGTTACACATTTCATTACCCATTGTATGTAAGCTCTAGGGAACTCAAACACTTTCCATAGCACATTGTAGGAAATCCCATCCAACTGAATCATAGGTCTTTTGAATGTCCACCTTCATTACACATCTAGGCTTGCCCCCTTTTGTGGTAATTTTTAACAATTTCTTGCATCAGCAGAACATTGTTACCCATGTGTCTTTCCCTCACAAAGGCTGATTGCCTTGTGCTAATGAGTTTAGGCAGAATTTCCTTTATTCTTTTGCATAGGATATTTGATATCACTTTATAGACCACATTTTTTTTTTTGGGTACTTACTTTATAGACCACATTGCAACAAGCAATAGGTCTAAAATCCTTCAAAGTTCTAGGACATGAAATCTTTGGAACCAATGTCAATCCAGCATTATTGAATAGGTGAACCCCATTATCTGTGCTAAAGAATTCCTTCACTGCATTTTCTAGATCAGAACCAATCATATCCCAATTGTCTCGGAAAAATTCAGCTGTATATCCATCTGGCCCTGAAGCTTTATTAGTTTTTAATGAGAAAATTGCCTCTTCCTAAATGAGAAAACCAATGGTTTGAACATTACATCGGGTATCCGTAAATTTTGGGTTTGATACATTCATTATCCTCCTAGTTTAGAAATTTACGTCGACCCCCTTGGCTATAGGGTTCGTGCCTCACAAACCCTCATCCCGTTATCTTGTTGTCGAATGTTCCTGTTAAAATTATTGAAAACTCGAAAGCATCCCTCAATCCAAAAATCGAGCCCAAACTAGGCTTTCATCGACTCTCCCCCTCACGCCTTCCCCCTTTCCCCTTTAACCACCGGCGCTCCCACATTTCCCTTATCCACCTACCCCCACACCGCCCAAACACACAATACACATAGGCGCGCTCGCCCACACACACGCCTATGTGTGTCGTGTGTGTGTGGCCGGGGGGACGATGTCATTGTGTATGTGTATGTGTGTGCATATTTGGGGAGAGGAGCGGTGCGTGTGCGAGACGCCATTGTGTGTGCGCGCACGCGCTCGTGTGTGTCGTGTTTAAATGATGAATGGGTTTGTGTGAGGAGGGTGGTGGCAGTGGAAGCTAATGGAGATTGGTGGTGGGCGACGGGGGAAGGCAGGTAACGGGTGTGAGGTTGGCGGTGGTGGAAGGATAAGGAGAGTAGATGAGCTGTTAGTGGTGGGAGCTCTCAGGTTTATAAGACGGGGTTAATAATTGAAATTACGTTATTTCTGTAAAGGCAATTAAGTCATTTTAATAAAAAATTTAACACCTTTACGGTGGCAGGTGTCAGTGTAGTTTTCCAAACAAGGAGAGTTAAATTCAAAACTCAGGAGTACCGAGTGTAATTTTCCTTTTAGTTTTCGCTTAATTATGAGGTTTAGCTACGTAATATTGTTAACTTCCTCTAGATCAGATACTTTTGTAGTTTTTGGTTACGACATAAAATCATGCAATGCCATGAAAATTATTTAGCTACTCGTCTTCTTTAGAAAAGAAGAAAGATGATGAAGTGTCATGATAGATATTATATTATGATTAACAATCTTAATTGCAATCACTAAGCCAAGATCGAGGACGGATTATAATGGTGGCAAGTGGAAGCCATGACCACCGCAGAATTTCGATACTGTCCATGTTATGCTCTGACTTTAGGGTTCTCTTTGGGAGTTATTGCTTACCTGTGGTGTGGCAAAACCTGAGGCATCCTCTTCGTTATCCTATATGTTATCTACATTGATACAGTTCTAAATGATATTTCAATCACTTGTAATTCAAAAATTTGTTAAATTTGCACCATGTAATGCTAATACACACTAATACAAAGATAAAAGGATGTGTTTGCAATGGTCTTTTCCTTGAAAGCGACAATAAAAGATTGGTTCACCGCACTAAGTTTGATAATAGTTCGTTCGCCACTATTTAGGTGGCATACCCTAAAAGAAGTTAAGGACGTCCATTAATTGTATACTTACTTGAAGAACTGAATAGATGTGTTTTCAATGTAACCAAATCAAATAACGAAGGAAGAGTATACCAAGGCTTAACATTGGCATCTTTTAATTAAGATAAAGATCCAATAGTTTCGGCCACAGTGACCTAAATCTCTGTAGCATTGCACGACCAAATATGATAGTCTGAAATATTACTAGAAGATAGTATCCACCTTGTGATAGTTGTATTGACACTTCTTTTTTCTTTATTAATGTCATTTCTTGTACTATTAATATCGACACAAGACACAATTACACGTAGCTGTGCAAGCAGAAGTCTTGACCTTAATGTCACTTCTTTGATATTGACTTTATGAAGTACGACGTGCATGTCGTCCCAACCATAGAAACATCTTGTACTAACGAGGAAGGAGTTTATTGAAAAGTCTCCCATGCTTATTTTCGTTATCACTTTTCATTGACACCGTTCTCCTTTGTTAACCGAGGAGATTTGTGCTTTGTTAGAAGATCTATCATTATTCAATCTCCTCTCTTGTTACTACTCTCTTGATAGTCAAGGAGATCAAGGAAAACTTTGACAAATATTTTCTATACAGCGACAACTTTTTCTATTATATCTAGCTATTGAGACGATTGCTTGATATTTTCTCTCCTTAAACTTTTGATGAGAGCTCTATCTTTGTTTATTACCATCTCGACAAAATCAAATTATTTCTTCATCAACACATCACCACATTCGACAACAACTGATGCAAATCTTAGTCGATATTGACAATCTGATTGCTGCTCCAGAGCTGGCTTGATAGCTACCAAAAAATCAAGATCACTACTGGAACCTTTGTGCAGCATGCTAAAGCCTTGGTATACTCTTCCTTCGTTGTTTGATTTGGTTTTGATGCATTACCAAAGATGAGTTATTGCCCTTCAATTGGATAGTGACCTTCAATTAGAACAATACATTAATTAAAAGACCAAATTTCCTCCTTCCAAGCACCCTTTTCCTTTGTTCATTGACGTGGTCCTCTCGTTTGGACTTTGAATTGTCTTCCACACCACTTCATAATCTTTAATTAATTTCGGTGCTTAATACAAGACATAGATTTTTGTCACGGATCCTGACGACAATTCAAACCAAAATACATTTGAAAAGTCCGCAAATCTTTCTCGGATACAGGCACAGGAAGATTCGCAGGAAAAACCAAACATTTAAGGTGGTAGGCGACGGAGTTACGCATAATATTCAGTGGCCAATTATTGCAGAAGAGCCCACCTTGTTGGGTTCAGCCTGATAAGTGCGGCAAGTGGGGATAAGAAAATGTTAACACTACCAATTACCGGCGGCTGGCAAGTGCAAGTCCTAATATCCCAAAGTGAACAAATTTCAATGCCTCCATTATATGCTTTCGATTTTAACGCTCTTGTTGCTTTCTCGTGCTTCGACTTTCGTTCTTATCTTAACACGTTTAAAATACTCCATCCGTTCTTAAAAAAAATTGATTATATATATATATTTTGTTTTCTTAATAAAATTGATTACTTTTTAAATTAGAAAAGGTTCCATAAGTATTTTTTTTATGTTCACCATTTTTACACTTTTTTTAATTATGTTTCTCTCTCCACATTTTATCATTCACTAACTTTTTTTTTTTCTCTCTCCTGACCCACTTTCTCTCGTCCATCCCTCTCTATTTCTCTCTCTTGAAATAAATGGGAAACTTATAAAATATGACTTATATCATAAATAAGTGAGTAAGTCAAATATGACCAATTAATTAGAGACAGAAGGAGTATTAGAGTAGTACACACGGTAACTCTAGCAATCACGGATTTGGATCCCCTGTAACCCATGATTACAGCAGGAGTGCTGTGATGACTGATGGAGGCTGAGAGAGACTCTCAGCCTCCATCACAGCTCCCCTGCTGTAATTATGAGTTACAGTATGGGATCCAAATCCAGCAATCACACTCCATTAGCGATTGAAAAAAAGGAAGTAGTGTTCTATAGTGATTTCCTTTAGTTGTGTGAGCTGGTGTACTCATTATATTATTTTACTAATTTTTTTTTGTGGCTTACCATTACGTGTCCTCCTTCAGTTATTTCTTTCTCCTTTTACCTAATGCATTATTTTCCTTTTTCGTTCTTTAAACAATTAGGGTGATTACTTTTTCTTCGAAATGATGTAAGTTGTAAAACCAATTGGACCGCGTACATTTTTTCCGAATTTCTAAATACGTTTCTATACTAAAAGAAAGCTATTTGGCACTATCCAGGAAGGAAGCTGGTAGGAGAAAAAGTAAGATGACAAGGTTCTTTTCCTAAAAAAAACTCTTGTGGTACCGTCTGAAATTTCTTCGAAATCTCCCTCTCCTTCGCAACGTAACACATTAAACGGTGACAAATGGACGATTAGACTGTGTGTTCTTCAGGAAATTATCAGATCAAAACCTAATAACTTGATCAAGAAAGAAGGAGCCACACTTTGCTCGAGGTGGGGGAATTTTCATCTTGACCCGTAGAAATTTGCTCGTAAAAATTGCAATTTTGTCTCAACAAAATGAGTTCAAAAAGTAGTCTGCCCATCGTAGGTTCTTGAAAAGTTTGCATTAGCATTCAAGTTTGGCCACCTTACCTACATTCCCTTGGTCTATATATATATGTCTCATTAGGATGTTCTTATTCTTCCCCAAGAGAGGTAAAAGTGAGGTAACTAGGGATAGTGGGGGGTGGCAAAAAGACATTTGGGAGGGTTGAAAAAGGAGGGGAATGGATTTGGTGGATCCTCTGCTTGCTGGTTGCTCACCAAACAGATACGAGAGCGACCCCCTCTCTGCCTAAACATATGGCAACTTCCTTCCAGCCGCCTCGCACTGTGCCCCCCCAAGACTTTACGAGCTCCTAGTACTGGTGTGGGGGCTCATCAAGGTTAAGAAGTGTCATGGACACCTGGATTGCTGGATCTATAAGCAACCAATAATGCACATGCAAATCCAATTTAATACTCTCTCTCTATATATATATATCAGCCTTATCCACCACTCCCAAGACACTTGGCAAATTCATTTCCAGGCCACGACAATTCTCTTTTTTTATTTAATTCTAATTCTAATTTTAGTTGCAAATCTCTCCCCAGACAAAGTGCCAAGTGTATACACAAGGTAAAGGGACAGAATTGCCTGGATGTAGAACAGAAAGGAATAGCAGGAGAGTTGAAATTGCTACTCAATGATTTTTGGTCTCTTTCTTTTTGGTGGATAAAATCCTTCTAAAAGTTATATCAACAAGAAGCTAGAGATATACAAAATACGATAAAAACACTACGGAACTCTTGACAAAAAACCCAGCCTATGGAGCGAAATGTGGTTGCCTACGTCCGAGGGTGCAAAAAGGCCTACAGAGAAGGAATAGTCTAATCCATAAAGACAAGTATGCGACTCTTTCTTGCAAAGCGGGTTAGCCTTCGAGAAATGGTTAGGGTATATCAGCGAGCTCGACCAGCCAAATAGCACTGAGCATGCAAACCTATGAAACAAGTCAAAAAGGGTAAGTGTCCCCGATATGTTCAAATCAACAACCTTTAATTAGCCATGGCTTGAGATAATTAGGATGAGAGCGAGAATTCTCCGTAAACATGTAATGATTCATTGCACGCAAAAAAGTTTTAATTCATTTGAGCTATGCTTTCTCTTTTGACTTTCTTTTGATGCCAAAGGGCATATTTCGATCGAAACAAAAGATTATAGCTCCATTCTATGGCTTTTCTGAACACCACCTTTCATCACTAGCTAATAGGGGAAAGGGGTGGGGGTGGGGGGGGGGGGGAGGGGGGGTGGGGGAGGGTTTGTTATGACCGTGTTTAAGATGATTAAAATAACATACGATGACAATTGCACATGTCTTATACAGTAGAAAGGTCCCGACCCAGCCCAAGTATTAAGGTCATTGTTTACCAGAAAACAAAGCAAAAGTCACTGATACATATGGAGCTGCATGGTGATGATCGTCATTTATGGGTGGTGAGTGAGCCCCACAACGGAGTGCCTTTCTACATTTATAGCCATCCACCTGCTAAGAATGAGCACTTTGATGACACCATTTGAACTGTAAACAGGGATCAGTGAGGTATTATATGCTTCTGAGTTTGTCTAAAAACTGCTAGAAAACAGAATAAACTGTTGGAGTTGGGAGGGACGTGTCGGATAAGAGCAAGTTCGGCCGGCGTGGCTGTGTGGCCGTCGCCATCACTTGACGGGGTCACAATTCCCTTTGACTAATTTAAACATCGCAAGGTCTTGGTCTTTTAGAGATGCAGTACGAGCGGCTGCATCCCTTCTAGTTTCTGTACACACAAGCAGCTCTAAGCCTCTATCCAGGGGTGGGTGTCTGGAGTGCGGGTGTGGGGGCGGGGTTGTGGCCTGTGGGGTTGGGGTTAAGGAGAAACTGGTTTGAATGGCATTCGAGCCTTGATTAATTTCTTTCTTACCTGTGATTTAATTCATCGACACTGTACATATCACATGTTGTTGTACGATTTTTGCAAGTCCAAATAAAGTTATAAGTTATTTGACTAACTCACTTTAAAACAAACTTTTGACAATAAAAAAAACACATACACACGCGTGCACACTAACGTGAAAGAGGCATAGCGCCTGATTCCATGCATGACAGCTTAAGATATCGTTGGCTCAACGCTAGGAGCTACTTGTTTCAAGCATGCTTACTCGCTTCTGTTCTCGCACTCAAAAGAATAGCCAAATTCTACTACCTTTAAGGCATAGTTGCGGATCTTTTATACTCCATATATCTTCTTCTTCTTTTTTTTTTTGGTGAAAGTCAAATCTTTTATTCCAAAGTCCAAACAAATGTTTTACGGCAGTAAACTATATCATTCACTCATGTCCTCTTTCCTCTGTAACCAATCTATATCATGTCCTCATACTTCATTATTCCTTCATTGATTTCCCAATTGGAGCAAAGTCTCTTGTTTACACTGTGTCCTTTAATCTGGTTCCAGCTTCTAGTGCACCATTGAATCCACTGTTTGATCATCATTACCGGTTCATCCCTGAATTTTTGTTGTTACTCAAATATCCTCTTATTCCTCTCAAACTAGATCATGTATACTGTAACAGCCATTCCCAGCTTTCTAAGCCTTGCTTGGAAGCTTTTTCCTTTGAATTTCTTGGAAGCATAACAAAGGAATTGTTCCCAAGAGTTCACTTGAGTCTGTACTCCATAATCCATCCATTCAAACATAAAGAATCCTAGTAGCTGACACACATCTCGTTTTGACCTCAATACTGGCATACCCTTGCTCTATCCCTGCAACAGGTTTTTACTTTACTTGATTGAGAATTGAATTACCATTGCTTAGCTAAAGTTTCTTAATATGCACTTCCCACTTGGCCTGGAACCTAGCTTGGGCAACCTCTAGACAATTCGTATCGACCCGTAAAATTTTAGGCGTCGTCACTCACTTTTAGCCCATCACAGTATGGGCCGATCATGACCTTAGCAATTTACAGGCCCATTTTTGCCTGTGGAAAGCACAAGGGTTCGTATTTATTTGCTGAAACGACAGATTGACTAAGTTTTTATACTACTCACTGCGCTTCATCAACTTCTTTTTTTTGGATTTTTTTTGGACTGTGTTGTGTAGAGTAAAAGAGGTGACATAGCCACATTCCGAACTAATAAACTATAGGCATCCCCAATAAAGAGCCATTAGCCTAAACCTTATGCTAAGCGAGCGTTTGACCCAACGTTTAGATACATATATATAGGCTACTTGGACCAACTAATCTTTAGCCTATTTCACAAAATCCTAACGCTATGCTCCTTTTGGATATTTTTTCGTTGTTTTCGTTTTTGTATATTTATAAAAGTTATGTTTATTAACCATTTTCAGACTCGAAAACACCAAAAATAAACATGACTTATTAACTCTTTACAATAATTAAGATTAAAGGCAGTAGACGAACACCCTTTACGTGTTTTTCATATCATAAGATTATACGAGTAGTTGCTAGTCTACTCATCTTGGCATATAACTACAACGAAAAACAGTAGTCAAACACCCTAAAGGCGTTTTTTGATTTCTTATAATATTATTTAATTACATGCCACTTTCTTGCAATTCCGATCACGATGCTATTTGAACAACTAAATAAATGTTAGTCTTTTTATTGAATGGTATTATTTTTATTTTCAAAAACCAAAAACATGAACAAGGAAAAAATGGACCGAGGAGGGACTAATAAACTTTAAAGAAAAATCCAACACTAAAACCTTTTTCTCGGTTGGCCACGAAATTTGGAATGGGTTGGGGAAATATTGGCATGGGCGACCAAATCCGAGTGATTGTTACTTGAGCCCATTGGACTACGCTTCTAGTGAGATGGTTTGTATCCTAAAGACAGACCCAAACCCAGCCCAGCCCAGAAAAAAGACTTTCTAGGATTCCGAAAAGTAAAAGTTTTGGCAGTTATTTGGTTGTAGGAAATTATTTAAAACACCCGTATAGTTATACTTAATAGTCAATAAATATATTTAGTACCATTTTTATAACACTTTCAATGACAATTCATATCATCGCTTTTTAACGTCATTAAATAAAAATTATTTAGAAATATTTAACAACCATTAACTGTTGTTATATCAAGAGTTGTAATTATCTTACTACAACCTGAGTTGCGGCGAAAAAATTTTCTTCACAAAATACACTATCGGAAAAGAATAGTCATGTTATTAACAAACTTTTGTGTTGAAAAATTTCTTGGTACTACCCTGGCTGTAACAAAAATAGTTACAACTGGTTGTATATAGTCCTAATTGATGGTCTCTAGATATAGTTAGTGACATTTTCATTAATACTTTTGATTATAATTATTAACAATACTTTTTTAACTTCTTTAAATAAAAATCACTAAAAATATTTTTTAACCATTTATGTCACTGTAAGAGAATTACAGTTATTTTTTAATAATCAGAATATTTTTCTTTTGAGTTTGACAAAAAAAAATATATAATTTATAAAAATGTAGAATATTAAACTACAAATTGATTTGGCAAAGGTCATGAACGTTTTGAAAGTTATAGTACTAGTCAAACCAGTGTTTTGGCACAACAATAAAAGTTAATATAATTAAAAATTAAAAACAAATTTTTGCTACTATCGGGATTGCAGAAATCTTCCTTCAGTCTCATATATAGGAAAAATTAATGGTCGCTAAATGTTTCTAGTGACATTTCTGCTTATACTTTTAGTGATAATTATTAACAATATTTTTTTAGAATCACTAATAAAAGTAATTAAAAATATTTAGTAACTATTAATTATTGCTATATAGGGTTAGAAGAAATTTTTTTTAACCCAGTAGCCGGCCAAAAAAATTTCAAAAATTATTACAGTATAATATATTCTTACCACTGAAATATCTCATTGCCCTATTACCAATTCTTCTTTTCTATAATTAAACTAAATACTTTTAAAGTAGAAAGGTAAAAGAAGAAAAGAGAAAAAAGAAAGAGTTAATTACGCGGTTGACCATCGAACTATTAGGCAAATTTCACTTTGACCACTGAACTTCGATTTGTGTCAAAGTGACCACTGAATTTGTTAATTAGTTCAATCAAGCCACTCTGTTAGGCTCCGTTAGCCCTAAGTCCGTTAAGTGACTTTATCCAAGGGTAAATATGTCATTTCATAATGCTGAAAAAGAGGGTGGCATTCTTCTGAGCTTCCATGCTCATCGCATCATCACCGCAGTGGTAGCAATCTCCATGCCACAGTGATACCCTCTACGTGGCTATGATCCTTGCCTACGGCTCCGTCCGGTGGTGGTAAATATTCTCGCCGGACCAGTGCTCCGGCATCAACCGCTTCGTCGCAATCTTTGTCGTCCCGCTGCTGTCGTTCCACTTCATTTCCACCAATAACCCGTACGCGATGAATTTCAGATTCATTATCCAGGTCGTCGTTTTGGTCGTCGGCTGCTCTTCATCTTCTTCTTCGTGGCCTTCGTTTGGGCCTAGAGCTGCTGGGTCCTTCCCGTCTTCTTGCCCAACTGGGCACCAACGAGGGCGACAGATTGACTGGTTTTCCGTCGACCCCTCCTCCGACCGCTGCCGCCGCCGGATCAAGAACCCCCCTCCGGACACCCATCTCAGCCCCTTCTCCGGCACCTTCACCACCGATTTGCTCAGCACCGCCGTCGCGGTTGGGCCCACCATCGTCTCCCTCGGCGGCAGTGGAAAGGGCGACCAGTGTAGCGTAGTGTTGCCCGACGTGCACGCCTTCGACACCCACCGGCCGGATCGCGACTGGGTCGCCTGTCCGCCGATGAACCACCCCCGGCTCTCTCCGTATGCATCGGTCATCGGCGGCAAACTCTACGTCATATGCGGCCACTGCATGAGCGAATCTGACCCCCGCCTAGAGGTCCGCGACCAGCAAACACTCACGCGGGGGCGGCTGGCCCCGCCTCCTTTCTTCTGGTCCTTCGATTCTGACTTTACCGCATTCTCGGATGAGTACGGCAAGATACTGCTCGACTTGGGCGTGAGTGATCCCGAGAAACGTCAGGGCGGGGTTTGCGAAGAGGTTGCCGGCGGTGTGGGTGGGCGACGAGCTTACTGGTATGGTGAGGTGGTGTGGGAAGAGGCTGCCGGCGTGGTGGGGGCGAGGGAGGCTGCCGGCGGCGGGGGAAGGGGGACTGCTAGACGGTGATGGCTGCTAGAGGTTGGGTAGTTTTGGTGGGTAGTGGGGATCGGAGGAGAAAGAAGAGATGAAGAGAAAGAAAATTAGAAAAGTAAAAGAAAACCAATATTCTCTATGTTTTGACGATTTTGCCCCTAATTTAAGCTCCACGTGCCTCGCACATGGGCAGTTAACGGGCCAAAATTGACAGAATAATCCAATTGAGATCAATTAAAGAGTCCAATGGTCACTTTGACACAAATCGAAGTTCAGTGGTCAAAGTGAAATTTGGGTTATAGTACAGTGGTCAACCACGTAATTAACTCAAAAAGAAATAGTAATAAAAGAACACATTTGTGAAACCCTAGTGGTGGACAGAAAGAGTTGCAGTGTCACAGCGTTAGCCGCACGAGATAACAACACCGCGAGCGAGTTCCCTGATCTTTCACAAAGTAAGCATCTCTTCTCTTTATCTGTCCCCTAATCTTTCATCCGTCTGTTTTGCTGCTTATAATTTGGTTCAATTTATTCACGTTTACTGATTTAGGGCTGTTGAATAGTATAGGTTTAGTGTCATCATGGCTGACGAAGAAAACCAGAACGAAATGAAGGAAGAGGTGAAGGAAGATGCCGCAGATGTAAGTTTTTTTTCCGCATTTTCGATGTGTCCATTTCATAGTTCTTGTCCCCTTTAAACTTATGCGAGTTCCTAGAAATGAATTTGAACATCTGAACATCGAATTGAATTCAGATAAGTTGTGTTTTGAGGAATCTTAGTAGGTCGACGAAGCAATGGCTATAATCAACATTTACATGTTCGAATTATGTTCTTTTTAAAAGGTGATGAAAGTGCATGTAAGGTTGTACTTGCCTCTGTATTTTACTAGGCTGTCACTTCTGTGGATTGAAACAGCGAATTGCCTGCCCTGTGCCGCATTTTCTGAAACCTAACTTTAAAGTTAGGTTTAACTTTGTCAACGGAGTGGTTTTATCTGTATGTATTTTTTAGATCGTCGGCTGATAGTTATTGTTTGTGGAACACATTATTTGCAGAAGTATTTTAGATCCGATATGCCACTGCGTTTTGGCTATTTTGACATGTTTGCAACCATAAATTACTGCTTTCTTGACTGAGTTTATGCATTGTTTTACGTTGTTAATTTTTTAACCATGCTGAATTTGTAGTGGTTCTATATAGTGTTCAAGCAGCCCTATTGTATAAGGTTATTTACTTATTTTAGAACCTATCTGTTGTCGCCTATTCTATCATGTATTGCGAACATATGTAGAGAGCCGATAAAAACTTTGAAGATTATTTGGAGTTTTAAAAGGTTTAAACTTTTGAAAGAACTTGGTAGCAGAGCATTAGACTAATTATTTACATTTGCTTTTGAATTTTTGTTTCATTGCAGATTGCGCCATTTGATCCTTCCAAGAAGAAGAAAAAGAAGAAGGTTGTGATTCAAGATCCTGCAGAAGAATCTGTTGAAAAGTTGACTGAAAAAACCGAAACTTTAACAGGTATATGACATCTTCCCCTTTTATGTAGCTTTGGCTTTGTTGAGGCACTTTTAATATTTATTGTAATTGAACGTATCACTTGGGATGCAGTTTCTGATGGTCTTGAGGCTACCTTTTCTGGTTTGAAAAAGAAGAAGAAGAAACCGGTCAGTAGCTGTTCTACCTTAACTTAGTTGTTGTAACTTGTATTCCATGAAATTGTTGTTGATTTAAGGTGCCCTGCCAAATACATGGTAGGCAATATGGAGTTTAAGAAGTAGAATCCACATGAAGGAAGATCAAACTGGGGGTTTCTTGAAATCACAAGGCTATGCCAAGAGAAGAGAAGCTGAGGGACAGATGACTTTACATATTTAAATCCGAATCTAATCAGTAGAAACAGGAGCAGAATACAATAGTCTGTAATCTAAAGGCTTATCTTTATTTTTCGTGCTGATAACCCAAAACTAATTGAAGCATAACCAATATGAAGCCCTTAATTCATTCTTAAAATGCCCAGGATTCCAGAAATACTCAGAAGTCAGAACAAAAGAAACACATCATATGTAGTACATATTATAAAGAGAGGAACTACTAGAATAGTTTAGGGGGTTGGCGGCATCAACATCTTGAGGTGCATCTGTAGTTATAACTAGAACTGTGAATAGCATGAATATTCGATCGTTGTATAGAATTTGTGAGTTGCAATCAGTACATTATTAACAATCCAGTTGGGATATATTTCAGGTGCAGACGGATCTCTTGGAGGATGAGAAAGAAATTGCTGGTGATGATTTGGACGGTAAGAAACTTTGTGATTAAAGCATGTAATTAGTCAAATGGCTGAATAGATTAGGCATCAACTTTTTGGTAACATCTTGGCATTTGTGATAAACATAAATCTTCTGTAGATAACTTTGGAGAAGATGAAGAAGGAGAAGGAATTGTCTTGCAACAACAACGGCTTCCATGGGAAGGGACTGATCGGGATTATGAATATGAGGAGGTATGCAATTCATTATGTCTGACTAGAATACTGATTGCAGATCACACACATAAAACCAATACATATTTTGCCTAGAAACAAAGTTACCATTTTAAAGTAATTCAGCAGTATATCCCACTTACTCAGTCTGGGGATCATGCGTATGGTTTATAATTTAAATCTCTAAGGCTGTGAATCCTATAAGGGCATGGGGTTCATATGTCTCTGAGGCATCAAACATTTTAATGGCAGTTATCAACATTACTGCTTGGCATTAGTAATATGTACATGTTTTAGCTTGGATTTTTTTGGGTCTAGTGCCGAGTCCACGCTTCAAATGCTTGCTTGAGCTATGAGACTCGGTAGGTGGAGTATCTACAAAGATATTACTTGTTATTTGTGATTACCGCACATCAGGATGGGCCACATGGGGCCTTCCTTTTCCAGGTTTTCATGTTAGTTAACATTTAAGGCATTGTCATGCCATACACTGTGAGTTCAAAGGGTAAGAAATTTGCGAGATAGAGTTTGGAAAATTTGCCACATGCCTTGCACTGTACTATCTTGTATACTAGAAATTTTTAGTTACATCCTGGATACTTGGTGTAATCTATCTGTGAAATGCCAATACCTAATTTAGAGGCTTAGAGCTAAATGACTAGGGTATACCCACGGGGAGTGGTTTTTCGTCTGCAGGACTGGATTAACATGTGTATGACAAGGTATGCCATGTTGAGGTTCATATGTGTGCAACAATTTGAAAGTCCCTCGTGGCTTTATTGGTGATTGGATATTTATGTCTTCTTACCCGTCGATCTTATGCATGACTATCTGCAAAGCAAATATTTTGTTGTTCTAATGTTCTACTGTTGCCTTTCTTGCTTGATCCTTGGAGTCCTTTGTACTGTTTCAGTGCTTATTGAGCCAGGAAATATTAGTCTTTTGTTGTTCTTTGTGTCCGACTTTTTTCTGTTGAGATTATCTTTCTATCAATTTTGATACGTTCCTTAATAAAACCTTTGCAGCTTCTTGGTAGAGTATTCAATATTCTCCGTGAAAATAATCCTGAGCTTGCTGGAGATAGACGTAGGACGGTGATGAGGCCTCCGCAAGTTCTTCGTGAAGGGACAAAGAAAACTGTTTTTGTGAATTTTATGGACCTCTGCAAGACGTAAGTTCAAGATCTATTTGATTATTTGTTACATTCGTATTGTGGATGAGTTTGTTCGTGCTTAGAATTGCTCATCATCACGTGACGTCATATATATTTGTATGGAATTTAGGATCATTAATAACTGTGGGGATGGCAATGGGGCAGGTTGGATGCGGATTTTATGAAACCGGTACCCGCCCCGGTAGTCCTATAAACAACTCTGGCCTGCCCCGCTCTACCATCGGGTCAAGGGATGGAAATACCATCCCCGATTCTATGGACTTTTAGCAAACTTGAACCCGTCCCGACATCACTTTTTTGTACACCTGTTTTACAACAAAAAAAAAGGGACAAATAATGGATTTAGTTCACTGAATAACTGATGTTTCTATGCTCCTGGTGAGATTTAGTTCTTTTTTGTCCTTTGTAATTTAGGTGATAATCAACCTGCCTAATCATCTTTCATCTCCTTACAATCAGCTACACTTGGGAGAGTTAGGCAATCCAAATAATGGATCTTCTGATTCCCCGGATGGACTGGAAATATTTGGTTTGGGCAAATAACTACACTAATTTGCCCCGTTTATATGACGAACATCCTTGAAAAAACTCTGCAAGTGGAGGAATTTGAACAAATTTCACAATTTGTACACATAATATAGCTTTTGTAGATGTACAAACACAATGCCTTTTAGTCAATCTCCATCCCCATCAAGGTGATACTCCAGTTGTGAGGATGTTTTTTCGGATGTACAAACACAATACAAGAATTTCAGTGGGCATGTTTTGTTTCTTGCCCATCTTAACAATCAGCCCATCCCCATCCCCATCAAATACCCAAACACCTCCTTTATATCTCCATGTATCTCCTCTTGACTCGCATCCCCTTCAAACAACTCACTGAACTCGTCGAAATCGATCAACCGGTCGCCGTTGTGTTGGGATGATGACAAAGAATAGATGGAGATCTGACCTTTATTGGTCGAGGATCGGCGTGGCCTGAACTGGCTGCCGCCTGTTGACCATTGCGGTGGACGGTGGGAAGCACAATAGACGGTGAGCGATGGACGGTGCAAAGGACAGTGGGGGTGGACGGTGGTGAGGTGGTCCTTGGAAGGGATGAAGGTGGAGGGAAAGGGAGCGGCGAAGAGTTGAAAGGGTGGGCGGGCAGAGCGGCAGAAAAGAGGGAAGAGAGAGAAGAAGAGAAAGAGAAGAGTGGCTGAGTGGGTGGGGTTTTCCTTATGAGTACTTATATCAAGAGATGGACAGCTATGATTGAACGATATAATCAGATTTATGGTTAGGATGTATAATCATATGTGAGGTGGGTACGGGTGAGCGGGGCGGGGCGGATTCCAGGGTGGTTTAGACTAAGTACCAACAGTCCGTACCCCCCCCCCCCCCCAACCCACCCCACCCGGTCAAAGAAAAAAAAATCCGCTCCTATCGGATCGGGCAGGGTGGATATCCGGCGGATGCCGATCAAATTGCCACCCCTAAGTATCTGATTTTTCCTTACAATATTCTCTTCGTCTCACATGTTTTTTATTAGTAATACTATTAGATTGAGCAACAGTAGAATTTATGTTCATTCTCTTGTGAGTTTCAGTACCTGTGCACTTGTATGTGGTATTATGGTTCTGTTAGCAATTTGATAAAGTACGGTACAGAATCAAGCAAGATTTCTGTGAGAATATTAATGTTTCTACGTGAGGCCGTTTTATGTGGAAAGGTGCATAATATACATGGTGGAAACCAAGCTTAAGCTAGTAGGTTGTAGGCCCAACACATATTAGTCCTTTTAACTTAATACTTTAAGTGGTGTGGGATCTCCAAGATTCTACCCACGCGTGACTCTACAAAATACACTCCAATCAGCATGCATCATCTCACTAGTGAGACCTTTGTCACTTAGTATCTCTTCATACCATAGCTCTGATGCCATTTGTTTCTAGACAAATGGTGGGCTATGAGCTCAGACCATGCTGACAGTGTTGTTGGAATTTCTTTATGTAGTGTGCATTTTGATCAACATGGAACTGGAAGTTTTCTTAATCTTGAACTTTGAGGACTTTTTCCCCCGTTGTTTTTAATGTAATATGGTACATAGCTGAAGACTAGGATTACAACAATTTTGTTGTCATCTGTGATAATCACTTTTCTACTACTATTTTACATGCCCCAGGATGCATAGGCAGTTGGAGCATGTCATGACCTTTTTGCTGGCAGAATTGGGGACAAGTGGATCGCTTGATGGCCAACAACGATTGGTTGTGAAGGGACGTTTTGCACCAAAAAATTTTGAAGGGATTCTGCGACGATATGTCAGTAAGTACCTTTTTTCTCAATATTTTGATGACTTAAGACAATTTGATTTACTTTTGAATCACCCAAAAGAAAAAATGGCGGTCCGCAATATGTACTTTAATGCCTTTTTGCCTTCTTGAGTCTGAAAGTTATCACTCCGTAGCTTACATTTTGGTATACGTAGAGAGAAAGGCAACGAATGCGACTTTGTGGTATAACTGTTATTTAAGGTTCAATCTCATTAAGTGCTTCAACATATCCTTAGTTCTTTCTGGGTTTTGCTAGTTATTAATTGAGCACACCTTACTGTCCTTGATATATATGTTGTTTTGATTGTCGGTTCTCAGACGAGTACGTCATTTGCAATGGTTGCAAAAGTCCAGATACGATTCTCTCAAAGGAAAATCGTCTCTTCTTTCTCAGATGTGAAAAGGTAATTGAAATTATATACGACAAATGCTGTGTTCTTTTTCTTTTTACTTTTGAGAAGTTTTGGGTGCCTACTGAGTTATTTTGAGGTATGAGGACTTGAATATTAGCCCACATTGTCTCTTTTTCAACTTGACCGAATCTGAACTGTTCTGAGGCTCATACCCCGATTTACAAAATGCCTACATTGTGCTTGCATTGATGGTTGTCAAATTTAAGTGTAGCATTGATGGTTGTCAAGTTGTAAAACTGGGTAGATGAAATGGTCATCTAGTCAGTTGGGAACATACATGTTGCTCCCCTTGCTTGCACATGCCCTCATATAGCGAGAAAGTTTTGGATCACTTTCTGCTAATTTTTCCGATGCATATGATGCTCTGAAGATCTGCCCATATAGAGTTTTAAGCTAAGAGAAAAGTGTGCCCTTGGTATGCCGAAATTGACTGTATACGCTAGAAATTACGGGGTGTGTGGATCCTTTGAGGTATATTGTAGTTCTGGTTTTAATTGACTGTTTGTCCAGTCATTTGGTAGTAATTAATGGTAGTGATGATGTAATATGATCTCAAATCCTTGTACGGACCTTTACGCACTACCAACTGCTGTAGGTCACTTCTGTATTCGGTTGTTACTTAGCTTCTCCTTTTGTTGATCATGATACTCTCTTGCTTGTAGTGTGGTTCTGGGCGATCTGTTGCTCCAATCAAGGCTGGTTTCGTAGCTCGTGTTGGCCGTCGGAAGGCTGGAACATAGGTTGTCTTGTATTACAGCTTTCGTAGCTTGAGGTTCTTCTGTACTGTTGTCCAGAGTTCTTTGTTTCAAGATAGCGATCTGCGTTTGCTTTCGTCCCAAGTTTAGCATATCCTATTGTCATGTTAATTAGTACGCAAAAGGGTTGACGTTTGCTGAATAAACATTGTGTATGTTGCTTGATTTGCGTTTTGCTTATACCTCTGCGTGAGGCCAATTTATCCAAGTTCTGTATGTTTCTATATTCCGTAGTTATTTCTTTGCTTTTTCGTTGGCCTGCAGTTTTGAAGGTACCAATCAGATGTCTTCATTAGATAATGGCCTCGCCTCTGGGTATGCCATCTACCCCTATAATGATGCATCACGTGTACACCTTAACTATATCACGTGCGGGTTATAAGCAACCAGTACATTACATGATACAACAGTTGTCTAATTTGTTCTCAACGTAGTTGCAGTATTGTAAGACTGAGTGCCACATTTGACTCGTAAATGACCACTGGATTTTAGATCCTGGCTTGCGTATACTAAGTAATTTTACCCGGTTTACTAGTTTAATCACCAAAGTTAGCGACATTGTAAAGGAAACTTGGCGACTTCTCCTTTCACATACATGGAGCCACGACCTGTACCTGCCAGATCTAGTTTCTGTGTAAGAATATTGAGAGCTCGTGACAATTAAGAGGCTGAGAGGCCTGCATCTGTCTTAAAGATATCAACGCCAGAAGTCTTGGGTGCTTGCACATGGGGAAAAAAATTATTTGATCTGCTCAACCCACTAGTTTGTTGCCAGCCTGCTACTTGTTACGATGACCCGCGACCAAAAAATAAATAATTATCAACAAAACCACCTGCCTGTTGCTTGGTCAACCATTTCTCCTGTCTGTTGGGTATCACCTTGACCCCAGCTTATCAATGACGCGTTGCTTCTCTTTAGTTAGAAATTCTCTGTGTGTAGGCAAAAATTAGTACCCATTAGACCAAGCATAGTGTTGTTACGACACTAAAGGATGTTGCAATGGACCGTCACAAGAGTATACAAATTCCTTGTATGGATGCGCGATATTAGTTGAAATTTGTCAAACATATGTTTACTTCTGCATGCTTTTATCGGTATCCGCTTCAGTCTTACCTTACATTACAGGGGCTGGTCGACCTCTAAACAGTCCGATTCTCACTATTTTCTTTTCTAGGGCTACAGTGCGAGGCTAAATGCTCGGTCATCTCAGCTAGCTCTCTCTCTCTCTCTCTCTCTCTCTCTCTCTCTCTCTCTCTTTGTTAAAGCGACAATTTCATTAATTAAGGAACCAAAATACAACTAATCGGCTCTTTTTTTTATTGCAATTGTCAATGTTACAATGTCTACCCAAATTATATAATTCTCTGCTAACTTTTTCTAATTATCATGATTATACACTAGCACGGGTAAGTTAACCTCGTAGGGTGCCCATAGTCATTACTCAGAAGTTTCTTAGGCTGTTCCAAGATATAACTAATCGGCTCTTTTTTATTGCAAATTGTCAATGCTTCAATTTGTATCCAAATTCTTTCATATAATTCTCTGCTAATGTGTTCTAATAAACATGATGTTATGCTTGTACGGTTGTCGTTAATCTCCGCAGGGTGCCCATAGTCATTGCTCAGAAGTTTCTTAGCTGTTCCAACAGATAAAGGGTCAATCGCGTAAATGTCTTTTGTTGGCTGTATTTTCTTTGATTGGTGGTAGGTTCCGTTAGCAGTCGACTGTTACAATTTTCTTTGGCTAAAAGCTCAAAATAGAAATGTAAGAAACGTGTTCCGCTGGCACTTAGATGTGCTAGTAACAGTTACTATTAGGTAGGCAAGGCTTTATTTGAAAGATTTCTCTAACATATATATATATATATATGTGTGTGCGCGCGCGCGCGCGCCATCCCCATCCAGCTGTGGGGAAGCATTTAAAAGGCCATATTCATGAATTACATATACGTCAGACATACCATCAGGGAGTATGGGCCAAGATGGTGCCATTTGCAGGACTAGCACCAAAATGTAGATACCGACAACTTCAGATGCAACCAAATGAGACGCATCATCCAAAGGCCAGCAACAAGGGTGGAGCTGATTGTCTGCCAAATCCCAAAGTCGGCTGCGATTGAGATTGACCCCAGGATTTTTTAAAAAGCAACCCCTTCAAGACTACAAGGGAAGGATTAATGAGGATTTGTATCTTTGTGGGTGAATAAAATAACAAAACGGATACTTACTTTATATTTAAGTAGTAAATTTATCTACAAATTTTACGTATCAAGCAATCTCAGGCAACTATGTTATTGGTACGTCCATGACTGGAAACATTCTTTTGGGTCTTGAAAGTCTTTAGGAGGAGGGAGGATGATGTTCTCCGCGAGGACCGGATAAAAGTTTCAAGTCATATTATTTCGTGTTAAAGCCTATTTCACATCGTCCCGATTTGAAAATGACTTGAATTCTAATTCTTTAGTTAGAAAGACAAGCTTTCTACACTTTTTTTAAAGCTTTTTCTCCGTACGTTATGTCCGATTATGTGATCAACCGGGTAAGTTGGTTTTCGTTTTTGTTTTAGAGATGGCAAATATAGGGTACGAACCAATTACTTGTTTTTCCTGATATTTTTGTAGTTACTTGATTTTTCCCTTTTTGTCCAATTACTTGAGAGAAACAGTCGCTCCTATGTCTACTTGCTGTCCGTTTGGGCTATAAATAGACCCACCACTAATGCAATTACAGTTGTCCCATAGCCTATAGTGCTTTGCTCCTAAAGTCTAGTGCTAATTAGTGTTACATTTAATTGCCTTGCCGTTTAAGTTTGTCCAAGAGCCGAAGGCTTGGCATTATACAATTAGAAATCTTTTTAGGTTCTGTTTAGGATTCATTTTTAAAAATATTTTTTAGAGTAAAATCGAATTAATTTTAAAAAATAGTTTTAATCAAATTTACGTGATATAAATAATTGTTTGACAAAAGTTATACAAATTCTTGTTCATAGTTGTAAAAAAGGTGCTTGGGTAAAAGCTGTTGAAAACGGATTTTATGTGAGAAAATGGCCAAATAAAGCATTATATAATTAAATTTTGTAATTGTTTAATGCATGCAAGATTCTCTATATTCTATAAGCAAACTATATATTGTGGCTAATTTTCTTACCCTTTTGCATCATGTCCCTTATAAATATCTGTAAGAAAAAAGTTAACTCATCAACAATTAAGTTTGAAAAAAAGTGCAAACAATAAAAATGTGAATGAATAGCTCACTAATCTCTGGTCAGATTGAACAAGCAAGCCAAATGGTCCGTGAGCTCATTGCTACCTTAGAATGAATAGTCTAGAAAGGGCATTGAATGTCCTGTTGTAAACAATGTGAAGGTAGTATAGCATTTTTTTGATCAGACATGTTTTTCTGAAAGCGTTTAAAATGGAAAACAGTGAAGGTGGCGTTCTTAGTTTTGAACACTTCTTTTGTTTACGAAGTGGTGTTTTAAACACTTTATTTTTATTACCAAACACTCAACAAACTTATTTTAAACTGTTTAAAATAAGTTTGGTCACTCGAAAATCAATCTCAACACTCTCGTATCATAATATGAAAGCTGGGTTTCGCCAAGTTTCTTCACCTTTTTATTACATCATAATTAATGCTTTCTACATTAACAAAATCATTGTTTCTTATTGGAATTGATAACCAACTGGAAGCTAAACCAGCTCATTCAATCACGTCACGCGTGAACAATGCATGTTTGCTCAAGATTACGGGTTTTGGGGGATCAAGTTAGAAAGCAATCGTTCAAATGTGGTGCCCTACGTTTGAGCGAAAGGCAAAATCAGCCGGTAATTAATATTTGGCACTCTTTCTTGCCAGGATTCAATTTGCCAAGGGGTTTTTGTCTTGTATAGAAGGGGCCACCTCACTTTTTTAATGTGGTTTAGTGTAAAATGATGTAAACCGTTTATTTTCTCGTAGAAAAGAAAAAAAAAAAATAGTGCTAGTTGTGAGTGAGTGACGTCACCTTCAGAACGGGACCGTTAACTTTCCTTTCAATGACAATGATCGAAGAAATATTAATACTCTATTTGTCGTAACTTTTACTTTTTCACAAGCAGCATACCAAATTAATAAGTTTAAACAGATGAATTTGTAGGTTAGTATGTAGCATTTGTTACACCTTACAAATTAAATTTGTTTAAAAGTTGAAATGACAAAAGCACCTAACATACTTTTATGTGTGTATGTTGATGATCCAAATAATACCTATGTTTCCCAACTGAAAGAGAAATCAATTTCGGGTTAAAATATGCTCTTCCTTGTGTTAACAAGAAGAAGATCTTTCGGAAGATCATATAGAATGCCCTGTTCAATAAAAACAACTTGAATAATCTGAATTAGAAATCAAATGAATAGAAAAAAATGAAATGAAGATGAACCACAAAGTACCCACTTCATGTGGCAAGCTGTAACGAACGAGGGATATTCCAAAATCTAAAGTCCACTGGCTCTCTTGAGATATGGATTATAATTTATTTTGACTTTAAGCGAGTTATTTTTTACTTTAAGAGGATTGTATCTCACTTATAACTTATTGCTCAAAAAGCTACTAACAAACACACATTTTAAGCTTTAATTTTACTTAAGCTATAAATTGACTGCCAAAACAAATATGACCAAGGCTGAATTCGGATTTATTTCAAGAGTCGAACTACTTACTACCTTGGACAAAAATGGAAACCAAGAAAGAAAAACGTAAAATCATGACATAATAATGCTAAAAGTACTCAGTTCTCGCTTCTCTCATTTACCAAAAACCCCCTTTTCCCAATAAACCGCTTATCTCTTCCGTCCTCCGTCCTCCGTCACCATTATCGGGTTCCATTGACATGTGATGGTGTGGTTGTGTAGGTAGCCTATTTGGTGTGTTTAATTGCTAGTCCATGAGTTTTAATTTCTGTTTTGAACTTCTTTGTGGATGGGGTTGTGAGTCGCTGGATCTGTCGCTGGAGGTTGACCGAGGAGTGCTGTTGATGGGGCATGAAGCGTGGTGTTGGAAGGTGTGTGTGGGTCCTGACCGGATGCTGGATCACTGAGATGGGTGTGTGGGTGGCTGCCAGAAAGGGATGTTGAGTGTTCTTCGTCTATGGGCAAAGTGGTGCCGCCAGGTTAAACAAGGTGGCGAGTCTAGTCAAAAGGGCCTTTTTATTTTCTAGGGTTGTCTTTCCCCTCCACCCTTTTTTCTACACAAAGGTTGAATGGATCATATTTGGTGTTGCCTGGGTCTCACTGCCACGGTGGAAGGTTGTGAAGGGCTCCAGTTGAACGAGCTGCTAGGTTGGTGTATTGTCGGGGGCGACACAGTGTGGAGCTTTGGGGCTATCGTGGTGGTCGAATATTTCGTGGAGGTCGTAAGGATGGAAATTGACCGGTAGATGGTGGAGCTCAGCGGTTGGCGAAGGTGGTTGGCTTTGGGTGATTGACGCTTTCGGCACGGTCGGCGGTGGTGAGCAGGGGTGAACCCGGCTCTGTTTGGTTCGGTTTTGGGTCAAACCGCAAACAAAATCATTACCCTTCGGTTTTGGAAAATCAAGAATCGAACCAAATCAAATATCATCGATTTGGACGGTTCGTTTGGTCGATTTAAACGGTTTGGCTTAGTCAGTTTGAATCGGTTTGTTCCTACTTAAAAATGTTTTTCCTTTGCACACTACTATTGGATATAACAATAACTAAAAATTGAAGTCATATATTTTCTAAATTGCATATAATCTTGTTACATTCGATTTAAGTGCTCATTGATGTATGAGAAAGAATGAATAAATATAAAATAATTATTGGTTATGAATTTTTTGTGTTATGAGTATTCTCATTATTATTTTTTTCTTTTAACTTTCAATATTTGTTTATTTGAATTTATTTGGTACCATATATGTGAAGTTATCGATGAATGTTACTAAAAATAGATTAATACATCATAAGTCGATTCGGTTCGGTTTGAAATCGATTTTAAAAAATATGAACCGTGAACCAAACCGAACCAAGGTCAGGTTCTTTGGACGGTTTAGATTTGATTGGTTTGGTTTGGTCGATTTGAGCAGCTCGAATCGATTTGAACAGTTTGGGGCTCACCCTAACGTTGAGGCACATGGGAGTTGCTGTGTGTTGTGGTGTCGGGGCTTGGGACTTGGTTGGACAAGTGTCAGGGTCTCGGGGAGGTGTCGTTTGCTGATCTTAGTTGATTGATGACAGGTGGAGGTGTGTTTGTTTGACGGGTGATATACATGCTGTGTTGGTTTGACCTCATCCATTCACATAGACGGGGAAAAACAAAAAAAAAAAAAGGGAAAAAAAAAAAGAAAGTAATTTTATCGCTATTGATTTATTGTTTGTTTGCAGATCAACTAACTTTTAGATTATGTTATTAATTTTTTGGTGCGTTTAAGGCTAATTTTCTATTACGGTAACTACCAAATGGGATGTCACCTCTGTACCCGAATTTTTATTTTTCTGCTCTTTATGAATTTAGCGTAACTGAGTACTTTGTAATATATAATAGATATACATAATTATATACAAGTATATACATATATTTCTATTATTATTATGACAAAAGAAAAGAAAGAAATGCTAAAAGTAGGGGTCCGGCTTCCCCGGTTTGTTGTTTTGTGTACCGTCTTATCCGTCCCCGTCTCAGTATCCCCCTCAAACATCCATAGACCGCCTGCCTAATTTAAGATGAAGAGGAAGAAATGAAAGCAAAAGAGGGAAAGGCAGGCAGGGAGAGTCTTTTGACTTGAACAACAATTCCATGTCATGTCATGTCCTGTGAAACAAAACCAAACCAATACTCCTCCATCAATTGACAATTATCATCACCCCCCAATCTCTCTACATCACAACAAAAAGGTCGTCTTTTCCCACCTTCCCTCTCCCCCATTTTCCCATCTCATCACTATTTCTCCTCCTCTTCTACAGTAGAAATTTTCAAAAGCTTCTCTCTCTCTCTCTCTCTTGACAGAGCTCAGAATTCCTCTGTTTGCCAAGTCTTTACATTTTCCTGTCCGAACCCCACCACCGGTTCTCTGCATATCCTGCCTCACATGTACTTC
Source organism: Escallonia rubra (assembly GCA_033065855.1). Classification (NCBI taxonomy): domain Eukaryota; kingdom Viridiplantae; phylum Streptophyta; class Magnoliopsida; order Escalloniales; family Escalloniaceae; genus Escallonia; species Escallonia rubra. The sequence goes on along the minus strand of JAVXUO010002302.1, from coordinate 60,920 downwards.
CAAGAATCAAGAATTTGTCAAGGTTAGACTTCTCTCTTCTCTAATGAGGAGCTTTTCAACTCTCTGTGTTTTGGATTGCTTGTTTTACTTCTTTCCCCATTGTTTCTTTTTGGCTCATGTACTCCATCCCATCCTGCTTCTGATCTGGTCATGCACCAAAGCTTCTCTCTTTCTTCCCTTTTTTTTTTCCCCTTCTTCAGTCGATCTGGAAGATTCTTTCTTTATCGTTGATTTTCTTGTAAACTCGATCTACACTAGAATGAAATCTGTTTCGGTGGAATATACCAGAATATTCTTGCCTCGAGGTGGGTATTCTAATTCACCATCTACCTCACCATATCCTTCGACGGTGAACAACGCTCAATCTTTGCTTCCGCTCTCAGTTTGGTAACGCTACGCTCGCAATAATCAGTCAACTTCGTCTGCTCTGGTGCTCTTCTGTTTTCCGTAATACAGTAATTTTATTATTTACTTTCCTTGTGAGCACATGGTCAAATGTCAAAATATAACGCATAATGAGCGCATAAATTTGGGTCTTTCTTATGACTAATTTAGTGGTAATAATAATAATAATTATTATTATTATTATGATACCAACTTAATTGCAGTGTCAGGTTTATGGAGGGGCAAAGACATACATGGATGAGCTGTGAAAGCTGCGTTGGATGGACAGTTGGTTCAGTCATCACCTTCACACCGTCTACTGCTTTTCTTTAATTCCCTGTGGACTTTATATATTACTACTATCCCACCGCCTGTAAAGTTCCCGCGCTTTGTCACCGCGTGTTGTCCACGCTCCGCATAGCCCGCAGGTGCGCGCTCATTCCTGTCACTGTGCTGCTGACACGTCTTCCTTGGTATTTGCCTTTTTTTCAATAAGAGTTTTTTTTTTTTGCGTACCCAATCTATTTGCCTATTAGTTCTTGATTGTTGTGCTAAATTTTATGGACGGGATCGTTATTTTGTCGCTAAAAGGTGATATAATACAACGCGTGCACAAAAGAGGGTGTAGATTTAGCCGTTTTATGCTTGGAGTCGTTCTTGTCCATTGCAGTTGATAATTTCATTTATTGGTCCACAAATAAGAAATATTGGAATTTTTCTAGAAGTTAATAATGTTTGACCGAAAAATCAATGGTCAACTTTCATGGGAATTATTTACTTAATCATCGTAGCCTTACTCCCAAGTCCTAACTCAATTTGAAACAGAGTTAAATTTTTTGTAATTTACTTATGAGTGCAATTATTGTAACGATGACGCTGTACAACCGACCGGGTAAAGCAGCAACATTTACGTTTTTTTTCCTCCCGATGTCAAACATGGACATCCACTTATGTTGCTCTGGTACATACATATATACGTTAAAAAATTGCCTGATGACCCTGGTTTCTAGTGATGTTAATTTGTCTCTTTGGTTCTTTGGGCACAGGTGTTCGTATCAAACCTCAGACTTCACGAAGTTAGCAAAATGGCATCATCTTTGGTAAGAATATAGTCCCAACATCATCTTGTTATGGCCAGGGTTCTTGGTATATTTATGATCAAGAGGTTCAAAGCATACACAAGTTTCTGCTAAAATATACTTGACTATCATCTTTACCTATCAACGAAGATTCGAATCTTGTGTAATCCATCTCTGGTCATGGGTCTGACAGTTCTTGTCATGGCCAGAGGGGTTAAGGCATCAAGAGAATAGTTGAATTGGCGATACAGGACAGGGTAATCCTACTTGAAAGTCTTTAACCTCTTTGGGAGAGAGCCCAGCTTGGTTGAGTGTCTACTGGCTAGTGTCTGGTCTGTCATGCGCCTGCTTCTTCAGAAAAAAAACTTAAAAAACCCATTTCAGCATTTATAGCATCTCACTAGCACATACAAATTTTCATGGATGGGGCTTTTGATTGAAACTATAGGCATCTTTGTTTGGCTTTCTGATTAGTTTGGGTTGTGTGAGAGAGTGTGTGTTTTGGGGGTCGGGGAGCAAGTCTGCTAAATACCATTAAAGAACTAATAGTCCTAGGATCAGACGATGTGAGCAATTGTTCGGAGTACACATGGGCTTTCCTGTTTAGATGCCGGCCTAAAAAGAGGGGAAGAGGGAAGAACGTATGAAGGTAATCATGGATATTCTGTTAAGATGTATATTTCAAAATCTCCTAATGGAGGTCCTACTTCAGGATCAGCCAACATACAATCTGAGAATTATTAGCCATGACCTTCTTCAAGCGAGGCCTCAGCTACGTATGTGTATATTTGAGTTACTATCACTATAACAGTGTTAATCTTTTGGATCTGAATGACATGCCTCAAAATTAGGTTTCAGAATTTGAGGCTCAGACCTGAAGCAGAAAATCTTAATCTACTTTTTGAAATGATTTTTCATGTTAGTCACCCGAAGTTCGCTTTCTGTGCTGTGTAAATTCTTTTGAGTTCTATGGGTTATATTTATGCTTCGCGGTTGTATCTCCCAATGACAGGATTGTCTGCAAAAGAAAATGAATTTTATACCTTGTCCTACTACTAAATACAGAAATGAGTTTCTTTAGAATAACTATCTGGATGCAGCGGACATGCATTACTTAAGGCTTTTGCTGTATATTTCTTGTTAGTCTCTTAGATCTATATTCTCTATCTGAAGATCCTAAAATTATGTAAGAAAACCATGATATGTTAGATGCAAAGTCAGCAACTCTTGCGTTGCATAAATGAGGACTTGAAATTGACGGCTAAGGTATTTTATTCTGCGGATTGTTCCGCCATAAGGACCTTTGAGAGGACAATGACCGTATGATTGGACCATAATGGAGGAAAGGTAGTCCTTCTATGAAAGTTGGTATTTGACATGGCATGTCATCTATAAAGCTAAAGGCCTTGGGTGAGTATGATATATGTGGCCCTTCTCAAATTTATCAGTTCATGGGAAACATATGCTGCTAATTATCAGTTCATAGGAATGCTTTCCCTTGAAGCAAGTCAAAATTTTTGCATGAGTTGGCTATTTTGTGGATCAGACATCATGAAATGGTTTGGTTTTCTTTACTTCAGGTTAACTCACATAAGCATATGAGGAGGATGAATTCGAAGAAGTCACATTCCTGGTGGTGGGATAGTCACGTCAGTCCTAAAAACTCTAAGTGGCTTGCAGAGAATCTCGAGGGTAAGTAACCAAAAATTTATCTCCCTTGAAACAACGTGCAATGATTTCAGGATTCTACACTTTCACATTGCCCAGATAAGAAATACTTTTTCTGCTTTCAGAGTTGATTTTGTGCTTGCACTTGTTGGGAACAGCTAGCGAAGCTATAAGATTGACTCATAAGTGAGCTATCAAAGTGGCAAATTGGCCAATGATAAATTTATTAGGGTAAAAGTAGAACTAAAATAATTTGCCAATGCAAATCATGTTTGCTGATTAGTACTTTCCTTTCTATTTTGTTTTTTGTACAAGTGGCCCTTCAACAATCGCCAGTTTGCATGTGCATCCCACGTGACCATAGGAAAGATTTTTTACTATTGTACCCTGGTAAAGTCAAGTAACTTAATCACTGACCATATCCCACTGAGGTGACAATCTAAAAACTTCTAGATGCCCCTCATTACTAACAGAGTGTGCCTCCCATGTCTACCGGAAAATTTTGATGCAACTCTCTCGAAGGTCCATGAGGCAACATGATCAAAGTTTTAAAGCATTTTTAAGGTGCAAAGAGGAGATATGCACGGGGCAATAGTTGAAAGGCCATTTTAGCTAAATATCCAATTTAGTACTGTTCGTTTTCGACAGTTTTACCGTTCTCGATTTTGTTTGAAGTGGTCTTTCCTGCAATATCGGTCACTTGTATTTGGAGGTTTAGTATTTGCATTCTGAGTTATAAAACTTGCGATGTCATGTTTGATTATAACGGGTCACGTGAGGAATGATGAGAAAAGTTTGGCCACTTTTGTCAACAATGTGAATATGAAGTGGTGGTCCATAGATCTGGGTGCTGGAAGGGCGGATCTAGACAAAAAAAACATGGCAATACAAGTAACAATAGTGATTCAATACTGTAGCAATTATAAAGCCAAAATGCCATACAAGAGAATGAAAAAAAATTCTTTGATTTCAGATATGGACCAAAGCGTCAAACGGATGTTAAAACTGATTGAAGAGGATGGTGATTCGTTTGCTAAAAAGGCAGAGATGTATTATCAGAAGAGGCCAGAATTGGTTTCCCATGTTGAGGAATTATATCGCATGTACCGCTCTCTGGCTGAGCGCTATGATCACGTGACTGGAGAATTAAGGAAGAATATCCCCTCAGATCTCCAATCTCAAGGCTCGGGCATCTCTGATGTTGGTTCTGAACCAGCGTCTACCTGGCCCTCCCCTGATCAAAAGCTAAGTCGTCGTAAATCTGGTCCTCGAGCTGCTGGTTTTGATTTCTTCCTTGGCACTGGTGGAAGTAGCTCAGATTTGAACAAAGAAGGAGATGAAACATCAACACTGGATTCCGAGTCGGAATCAGACGACTCCTCCATAAACAATTATTCAGGGACATCTGCCAGTGGTGATGACCAAGGATTGCGTAGGAGAATTATTGAAATGGAGGTTGAGCTTCGTGATGTGAAAGAGAAGCTCCACGTGCAACAGGAAGAGAATTCAAATGGTTCTTTCAGGGGAACTGAAAATGTCAATGTCGAAGTTCTGCAAGCTAGAATCACCAGATATGAGGAAGAGCTTAGGGTTGCAAAGGAAAAGATTCGGGTTTCAGAAGAAGAGATCGCCAGGTTGAAAGTTGAGTGCCAGAAGTATGAATCCATGGAAATCGCCAGTAAATTGCAGGTTGAGATTGATACAACGGACAAAGAGTTAGAGAGAAGACAGGCGACTGAGCTTCAACAAAATGTTTTGCAATCAGAAATTTCAGAACCTGAACACAAGATTATGGTGCTCGAGGAAGAGCTGAAGGTCACAAAAGAAAACCTTCGAGAATCAGAGAAAGAAGTTGCGGGCTTAAAGCATGAACTTGAGAGTAATGGGTCCTCCATCCGACATCTGCAGGATCAGCTTAAATCAGGTCAGAAAGACGTATCTACGTGGAAGGTCAAGCTTGATAAAGAGAAGAAAGAGGTCTTGAAGCTTCAGGATCGAATTGTGAGGTACAAAGCGAATCTGTCAGACCGCGATCGAGAAATCAGGGGATTGAAAGAAACAGTTTCTAACGCCAACAAGAGTTTATCTGAGGAAAACTCGCTGCTTCAGGTTGAAATGACCAAGTTGTTGAAGGAACGGGCTTATTTGGAGGATAATCTGAAAGAATGGGATCTACGCTGCCAATCTTTAGAGGAGGATGTCAGACGTGCAAGGGCCGGAAAAGTAGAAGTTGAGACTATTCTTGGAGCTGAAATTGAGCAGTTGAAAGCAGGCATTATCGGGAGAGAGGATTGCATGGAAGAGTTGAAAAAAAGCCTTAAAGCATTCAAGTTGAAACACGAAACGCTGACGAAAGAGAGAGATGAGCTCAGTTCTAAACTCATTATACTTGACGCAGAGATTAGCTCTAAAGATGCACAAATTGATGAGATGAGCAAGCATTTGCACGAGTTACATATTGAACATGTCGAGCTGATTGCCGGAGCTGAAAAGGCACGCAGATCGATAGACGAGATGAAGTCGAGAGTCAAGGACATGGAGAGGGAGGTTGAGAGGCAGCAAGAGCTGATCTCAGAAGGAGCGGAAGAGAAGCGAGAGGCGATAAGGCAGCTCTGCTTCTCGCTCGACCACTACAGGAACGACTATCAGAGGCTCCGAGAAGCTTTTGTCGGCGGTCACAGGCGGCTCCCGGTGATGGCCTCATAAGTAGTCCACAACGGAGTAATCTGGAGAGACTCACTCCTGAGGGTCCGCGGCTCTTTTGTTGTTCGTAAAATGGTACAGTATAGAGGCTGCTAAGATGGTCTTAGCTGATGAGCCACCACCCATCTCGGCTGCAATGCTTAAGAGTAGCAGCAGCGTTATGGCTTTTGGCTAAAAGTTTGTTGGTTCTGTTTTAATTCACATCTCGGTGTTCCTTCTTTCCCCCTTTTTATGAGGAACTGCCCGGAAGGCTGCTTGTTTTGCGAAAAGATGCTGAGACTGCATCCACCATATATACATATTCTTATGTTTCTTTTGGGGGTGATTAATTATGCCCACTCCCACTTTTGAGTGGCAAAATATGGTTTTTAGGGAGCATTAATTAATCTTTTGCCAAAAAAAAGATAAAATTTAGAAAAAAGTTGATCTTATTTTAAGCGCGCGCGCCAGGTAGGGGTCGAACCTACGACCTTCTGCTTAGGAAACAGACGCTCTATCCACTGAGCTACAGGCGCTTGCTTGACTAGAGGGGGGGACGGTTTTTTATTTACCCTTTGAAGTGTGCACCAGACGAGATATTCATTCCACTGATACAGGAGCTTTTCAGGAACAAGTTGTTCCTGAATGAGGCTAGACGTGTGAATACCTGGTCCATAAGGATTGATCTTGCTTTGCAGGCGTAAGTGGTTAGTTAGATTGCTTCAGCTAGCAATCTCTTACTTCCCAAAATGATTATGTAAAAATAAAGGATAGTACAACTAGCTAGTTTATAGGATAGTACGAAGGAATTTGTGATGTTGAGCGCTTTTTAGAGATTCTAAAATTGCTATTGCTTGAGCTGAACTCCAGAGAATTTAAGGAGTTTATGCAGATGGTCTTATTCGTACTTCCATGCATCCCATCCTATCCGAACTCCAAAGGGTTTAATGACATGTATACGCACGCACACACTCGAAAGTTGCTCCAGAGAGAGAAGTCTCTCTGAAAAATATCCTCTGCACAACCTTTCCTTCTCTCTGAAAATCTGTCCTCCGAACCACCGTTGGTTTCCTTCGGTGGTGGTGATCTGGTAGCGTTGCTGTATTCATTTTTGGGTGGTTTTGTGTGGAATTTTAGGGTTTCAATTGGGATTTTCGGGATTGGGATGCGGCGGAGCTACGGCCGATGGGTCTCGGCGTCGAGCGGCGGAGCCAAGTAGAGGTGTAGCTGGGTAAGGCTGTCCAGGGTTGGCTAGGTGCACGACAATCAGGGTGTGGTTAGTCCCTCCGTTGAGGTGTGAGCGAGGTGGTTGCGAGTCCGAGAAGATGAGGTGAGTCTGGATCTAAGGTTTTCTCTTCTAGGGTTTGTCCCCCCCCCTTTTCCAGAAAGGTGACATAGGTTCTTAATTTGGCGGTCGTCGTCGTCGTCCGGTGTAGACATGTGTGGTGAAGGAAATTTACGGCTGGTGGTGGTGGTGGTTGTCCAGTCTAGACATGCCCGGTTGCTATTATTGTCCAGTGGTTCTTGGCGGCGACGTAGTGGACTGGCGGTGGAGGCGGCTTCCGGCGCTGCAAGCAGTGCTCACAACACGCGGTAGTGCGAGTTAGTGTAGCGTAGCGGTGGGGAGGTCGAGGCACGTGGCAGAGGCAGGACATGTGTTGGTGTGGGCTGATTTCGTTTGGCTCTATCAAATGTATTCATCTTCCTTAGTTCGGTTTTTATCATGTTTTTTAGTTGATATACTTTATCTTGTCTTTAGCTAGTTAGTGCATATTCCTATTTAAAAATAATAATTATAAATATTCCTATCTGGTTTTTCATAACTTTATAGTTGGTATTTATTTGGTTGCTTTTGAGGCCTTTTATTTCATTGCAATTTATATTGGATGAGGATGTCATCTGTCAAAATCTTTTTACTTGTCTATTTAGACATGCTGTAAATTTTTTTCTTACTCTTGGTATATATTTATACTTTTCACTCGACAAAAAAAAAAAACTTTCACACAAATATTATCAGTTTGAAGTATTCTGGTTGAGTGGATGCATCTATCACTCACTTTTTCATGCATTGAAAGGAAAAAAAATGTAGCTGAAATTGTCTGCTCTAAGTGAACCAATTAGTTGTAAGAAGAGGTTACAACTCCCCTATAGTTGCTATCACTAGTTGTTGAATATAGATCATGATAATTTTGTACACACCTTTGGCGAGATTTTTTAACAACGTATTTTTAGCGTCACTAGTTCTAAGTCATTAAACATATTTAACAATAGTTAATTATCACTGCAAGGGAGGAACTGTAACCACTCCGTAGAATGCAAACTACAATGGAAACTTTTTTTATTCTTTCCTAAATTTATAGGAGGTGAAATAAATGAGCTAGGCTGCAGCCTCAAATCCTTGCTCTCACCGTAATTCTATTAACCTGAATAACAAATATATAGGTTTTTTTTTTATAAAATTGAAATTTAAGCACTGAATTTGTAATACTGAAAACTTAAGCGCCTGAATTTCTAGCTCTGAAAAATAACTTACATATTTGATAAACTAAGAGCAAATGTTTAAAGATTGTTTCATTTTACAAATATAACTATTTTACATAACTGTACTCTTATGTTTTGACTGTACAATTTTCTTATGGCCAAAACTGTGGTTTGGTCTTGTCTTCGTGATGGTGATGCGGTATCGATGATGGTGGTGGGAAAATGTGCTCGTTATGGTTGTGGTATTGGTAGTTTGAGATAATTGTGGCTTTCTTGTGGTGGCGTCAAGCGATAACATGATAGTTGTGGTGAATATGGAGGTGGCGGCGGCAGCAGCGACGATGTGGTGGAGGTGGTAGCTTCAACCTAGAGGTGGCAGCAGAGACGTGGCCACTCACCATAATAGGGTAGGGATGAGCCATCTAGGTTCTAAAAATTAAGCGAAATTTTTTTTTTTTTTTGGTCTAATTTAGGTAGGTATTGATTCTTTTGAGTAATACGAAGTTGAGCATCATCAAGCCAAGCGCACGTAATAGGAATTCATTCAAATATTCAATCATGAAAAGAAAAGGAAATTGAATTTGTTAGGAACCATACCTAAATTTGAACTTGTTGCATGCACCATGAAATTAAAAGGAAAACATCTAACACAAAAACAATCCAATCTGGCTGAAAATTTAGGCATGGATCCTAACCAATGCAAGAATACTGATGGAAGCACAAGGTTGATAGATATGGAATCCAGTAAACCAACGCCGAATTAGCAGATAGCTCCACTTGGCACGTACAGTTCTTTACACTGCTGAATCGTAGTCGCTAGATCTCAGACATGATTAAAGGCAAAAGGATTGCACTACATTTATTAGTCCGAGAACTGTTTTCACCTAAAACAACCATGAGCACCACAGTTCTTAGAAAGGAAAGTTTCTATGTCAAAGTTCTAATGGTAATCGTCGGTCACACAACCATCAGTCATATGTAGCATACAAAATAAGGAATACGCTAAACTCTTGCCGATTAGCTCTGTAGGCAGGTCCAGTCAAATACTGTCATTTCAGTATCTGACCCTGGATCTTTAAATTTTTGGTCCAACGAGCGAGATGTCAGCGGACTTGTCTACAAAAGATATCCTAATAAGTAGTTTGCTACCATTACTCGTAGAGGAATATTGATGACTAGCAACTCAGCAAGCATTGGATTCTCAATTAGCAGTATTATGGGACTTGGGAGTGAATAGCCAAGCAAGGTCACATTACCATAAGCATAAGAATAGCCCTATTGGCACTCCCCAGAAGGCTACAAGGCTAAGTACAATCATGCAAAGCGTGAGGGGAGTGCGGTAGGGCTACCCTAAGCACAAAGCATGGAAGCAAGCAGGCTACGTTGATGTCACGCGTACAAAAACATTTCATCTGATGTAAGATAACCCACTAGACATCCTACACAGCACTACACAGCCAGAAGTTGCAAGTACCTACATAGTTGCAATTGCATTTCTGCAATTGGATGCCCTCTAATATACTGCAGTTTCGTTTATGACGATGATTTGAACTACAGCTTTTCTATTCGACAAGGTACAAATATTGATCCCAAGATAAAGGCTTATGCCAATGGTACAGCTTTAAAAACACTAACTAGTCTCTGCTACAAATTTTAACTACATCAAGAGTGTAAAAAGAGTGTTGCTACAACTGATAACTACATCAAGAATGTGAAAAGACAACAAAGTTGCTACCTGGGCTAACTACATCAAGAATGTAAAAGGACAAGAAAGTGGAATTAGCTTACAAAGTGCAGGTTCTGCAGTTCCAGCCCAATTCTTGGCAGCACCTAGAACATTAGACTTTCTTTTATCAGCAAAAACAGAAATATGGCCTCCAAAGGCAGAGGTAAGAGACTGTCATATTGTGTTCTGACTTCTACGCAAAGTAACTGTAGGTATTGAAATCGAAGATAACCAGCTTATAAATGAAAAGATGAACAAAGCTAGTATATCTCACCAACCTTATACTCTTGGGCCACTTCGCCTATAAACCTTCGCCATGTAAATGAGACGTGACTATATCAATCATCCCAAGCACCATCTGCCGCACCCTCATTCTTTACCATCGAGGGGGTGATCATGTACTTATACTTATCCTCTATGTTTATTGATGTAGGACCCATTGCGGGGAGTTTGTTCAGTGCAGTCCTTCCTTCCCTTTGTGCAGCAGCTGCTTCTCTCTCCTTCTTTCTTGCAACCTACAAGAAGATATCAGTAACAGCTCTTATGAAACCATTGAAAGAAGGAGATAAATTCAAGTGACAATCAAAATGCATTCCATCCCATGTACGGAAAAATAAAGACTAACAAAAGTCAGAGTAAGAACAGAAACAGATGAAGCAAAGTGAAATAAAACAGCCATTTTTCAAGATGCAAAAAAATAGGGAAAATAATCAAAATATATACCTTCCCTGTAGCAAAAGCCACAGCGTTGCCAGACTGAACATCTGATATCGCTTTCCTTATCTGTGCAACAAGGAACTGCAACACACAAGTTTGCCAATTAAGAGCTACAGTATCAGTTTCTCTAAAGAGAAAAATGAGAGCAATAGAAAAAAGAACGGGTGAATTAAGAAGAAACCATATCACGGTCAGTGTAAAATGAAGTAGCTTGGCCTGTTGATCCAGCACGACCAGTCCTTCCAATCCGATGTACATAATCTTCCATGGTCTGAAATTGATGAAGCAAGAACAGAAGCTTCAGCTTTAGTATTTGCATATTACTTCTCACTGAAACCCAGTAATAGTTAGAAGAGGGTCACTTTTTCAGAAAAACAAACATGTGAATTGTACACTTGAAATCCACTATCCACCGGGACTTCTAGATAAGTAAAACTTCCATAATACGTGAATCGCTAGAATCTATTATATGAGGTAAGAGTTTGTGATCAAAGGCTTTGATTTATTTGGATCACAGGATAATCCATACCCAGGAAGAGAACTTATATTATGCTTTCTCAAAAAAGAATAGATTTCACTAACCAACTTGAGAATTTGAAGTAAACTTCTAAAACCTGTTGGCGCAGTCATTTGCAGCGACATGTACCTTTGGAAGATCTAGATTGATCACATGAGCAACTCCAGTGACATCCAAACCGCGAGATGCGACATCGGTAGCAACCTACAGAACAAAGTCAAGATATAAACCATATAGATAAAGGACTTCATGAGACAAGGAAAATCCTGACCAAATCAAGTGGAGGCCAGGAAAATTATGTAAACTACAGGAAGGAACCAAGGACAAAAAAAATGAGAGATGGATGCACATTTCCCTAGGATAGCCTAACTGCACCAATAACATGGGCTTTGCATTTGTACTAAAAGGCTTCTCTATAAATCAATTTTTCTCCAGCCGAAGAATTTTAAGACAGTCTTAAGGAAATAAAGGCACTTCTAAGCATGATGAAATTGAAACACATTGCGAACGCAAAGGCCAACCCAATCAATACATCTAAACAGTATGAACTACAGCTCAAACCATGTAGCATAAATTATTTTTGACATACCAAGATTTTAATAGGGCCATGCCTAAAATCACGAAGTGCAGCCTCTCTTTCTGACTGAGTGCGCCCACCATGAAGAGCAACTGCCTGCAGACCTTGCGCTACCAGCGCATCAGCAACTTCATCACACCTAGTCTGCAACCAGACGCACATTAGGATGCCAAGACTTGGATCAAACAGTTTAAATTGTCAAAAGGAGGTGAGGAAGAGAAAAGAAAGAACAGAACAAGATATAAATCTATGTCTTTGAGGATCAGCAATACCTTTCGTTCCACAAATACAATGGTCAAAGGAAAAGGATGGCCAGAACTTTCCGCCTGAGTAGCCTCCTCAACAAGCAATGCTAGAAGCCGGTCAATCTGCAACATATTAAATGCTAATGCAACGTTATTATTAAAGCATTAAGTTGCCAATTCGTTGGATCACAGAAATGCCATGCTCATCTTGAAATAATAGAAGACAGATAACCAAACAATAAATCAAGAGCATCCAAAAAGACCCCAAGTAGATACTTTCATCACTGTAAAAAGTAAAAACGAAGACTGACTAGGGCTTGAGTCGAGGATGCGCCGGCTAGGGCCTTGGGGCACTTGCATTACCGGACACAGGCTCGATATTTAAAGATATGTGGATCATGCTATCTGGAGGGAAAGGCATCTTTGCTTGACAACCTTATGAGGAGAAAATTTCCGGCTAGCTGGTGCAGTATGCGCAAGCAGAACAGGGCGAACAATCAGGTTTGGAATCTTCTTGTAGCCTTACGTGTAACTCTAACTGCCCACCATCAGTAAAGAAGTTACCAAACCTGACAAACCTTGGGTAGTGCTTATTTTGGACAGTTTGAAAGGAGCGGAAAAGTATTGAGCTCCTCAGTATAGGCCAAGTATACAGTTACTGAGCCTTCTTTTTCCTCTGGCTCAACAAGGTTTCCCATTTCTGATGAGTCTTTTTACGAGTTCGTAGAGTTCTATTGAGGCATTTTTGTAGTTACCTTTTTAAACTCCTTGGGAGTTGATATGCTCCCAAGTCAATATTATTGGTATTCTTCCGACTTACATTAATTCATTCTGCTATAGTGTTTTGGTCAAGGAAAAAAAAAAGTTGCTTAGGAAAAAAGAAATGGCAAGTTTTCTTGCAGGAATTGCTCCCTCTTAACATGAAAAATTACAACAAATCCCCCTTCTTAGACGAGCAGTATCTACATATGCCTACAGAAAGGACAGATAATCTCACTATTCCGACTTCATTTCTCCACTTAACATGGCTATGTGAAGTAAGGCCAACAGAATTTTGGTCTCTGTCAAGTATACATCTCAGGCATTTATTTTTTCTTAAACAACGTCGCCTACCTTTTTTCTCTAAGGTCCGTAATGTGAAGAATGAATAACCTAGGACCAACAACTACCTCCAAAATGAACTCATGCCCAAAAAAGGAGCCTCAAGAGGCCTTTTATTTTTTTATATTTGGATATTTAAAATCCGTGAAGATTTTCCACAAAGGCAGCCAAAGTGAGGGCAAAACCCCTTACAATGGATAGAGGTAATTTAAATGCACCTCTCGACCAAGCTCCATGACAGCAGCCTCCCAACACCTTGCGCCTTGAACATGTATTCCACATCACGGAAACCTCGATGCTGGCTTTGTCAAGCTCAACGGTATTCTGGTTGTACGAAGTTTGCCATTGCCTTGACTCCCACATTTCAACTATTTATCATCTTTAAGTCAGCATTTACTAGCAAGAGAGGCTAGTTTACTGATTTTAAAAAGACTCTGATCAACAACATAGACTTACTTCCTTCTACCTTAATGAAGGATTTTTATGCTCGGCAATGCAAAGTAAGGGAATCAGGCTCTGCCATGAGTCAGGAGATAATTAGTGCCTTCAGCCCATTTTTCCAAAGAACTTATATCTCATTTTCAGGGCCTTCAGACTCAACCACATATATCACACACCAAAGATTAATGACGTACATTTTATAGGATGACATAGCAGAAGCTAAAGAGGTGGGCCATAAGCAACATCATTATTGAAAAGAAACAAAAATATTTAGATCTGAAAAGGTCATTCGATAAACATACACTCACTAGATACATGTTCAGTGACAGCAAAGATAACTTTTTGCTGATACATAGCCTACTTATTTTTCCCTTAAACATACAGCTCCACAAGGATCTCTTTATGTTAAGGACAAAACAGTAAGATATACATTTCTAAACGTAAACTAAAGAGAATCTACGTACAAGTGTAAAACCAATTTAGTCAACAGGTGAAGATATATCTTCAGTTAAATGTCCAAACTAACCTCAAACAGTGGCCTTCACCTAGACACCTTAACCAATATATAACTTAAGCGGGCTAGAATGATCTTTCAACAACATAAAGTTATATATCAACTAAGCAAAGCATATAAGAGAAGACTTGAATTTCCATAAACGAGAATGGGCATACCTTTTCATACTCAGAAATCTTCTCTAAAGTTTGCGATACATTTGCTGTTGGGCTGCTCACTCTTCCCACATTTACTTGCACAGGATTTGTTAGATATTCCTACAAATTTGCAGAATGCAAACAAAAACTAAGTGAGAAAAGGTTTTGATAAAATACTCTATCATATTATGTCACGGGATTTTATAAATCACAGATTATATGCAAAAGTTGCATACTGGAAGATGCATTTTGTATGAAGCTTGCATGCAAATGCTGCTAGCATAAATGCATGAAAACAAGGACAGTGTTGAAGTCCTTAGCTAATCACATAACAAGTAAATGTTGCTTCAGACTACAAATACTTGGTGTCATGAAGGTACAACTACCCATATGTTAAAGAAACGACATAAATTGCAAACCTAAAGTTTGTGGATTTCAAGTCAAAAACCAAACACAGCCCCATCATATGAAATATATTGAAAAGGAAATATTGCTTAGGCCTAACCTGTGCTAGTGCTTCAATCTCTACTGGCATGGTTGCACTAAATAGTAAAGTTTGATGTTTTTCGGGGAGATTCCGCATCACCTGAACAAGAACCAGACAGCATGTAAAAGCCAGCTTCCATGGAGTCAATGGACCACATGTAGAGAATGAGATGAGAAAACGCTTCAACTTTCAACAAACAAGAGGAAACTTGTTTAAACCTATTGTCAATTCAAAGCGAGGGCACACTGCAATAGTCAGGAAGAGGTAGTCATCGTGCTCCTTAAGGCTTTATAAGTGTATTAAACACCAAACCTTATCTTTTTCCTGTTTCTGAGGCTACATGGAAATTGCTTAAGCTAAAAGAAGAAAAAGGTACAGAAAGGTACGCGACGATGCACAAGGCAACTACTTAAGAAAAAAACAGTTCAAAAAGCATTATTTGTGGAGTACACGTCAACTTTACTGCACTTGGTCCAGCATAAGCAAGAGATGACACCACAAATTGAATCCCAGGCCTTGGAAACCAAACTTAGTATGTACCAGGAAGAACAAGAATGAACTATAAATCAGATTTCAACTGCAGAAAATGTTAGCTTAGAGGATTTACATCACAATAAAGTAACTGGGTGTATGAACACCATACATACTGGGAGAAAAGGCTAAGCAGAGACACTCCCATGCTGTTTTTGAAAAGGAATGGGGGTAGACAAGAAAAAGAAAAAAAAAAATAGGCTGCAAGGCAGCCACATTACATTCAAAAGCAAGATAATAAGACATATAAAGAATGTAGAGCATAACCAACGAGACTCAAACCTCTCTGATTTGTGGTTCAAACCCCATGTCAAGCATTCGATCAGCCTCATCCAAAACAACATATGAAATCCGAGAGAGAAATGTGTTTCCTTGTTGTAAATGATCAATAAATCTTCCAGGAGTAGCCACCACTATACTGACTCCTGCTCGTAATTCAGACCTCTGTCATGTCATCCAGCAAGAAAACCCCAAAAGGAAGCACAATGAGAACCACTTTGAAACCTGTGTTTGGTCAAGTTAAGATCAAACTAAAAACAAACTGGTCAAGCCAACATCACACACCTGATCAGCAATATTTGTTCCACCCACAACAATTGCTGTTCTGAAGGTATCTAAAGATCTACTAAACGCTTTAACCTGCAAAATTAACATGATTGCATAACCTGTTGAGCATACTATAAAAAAGGACTCAAAAATAGTTTAGATAAGAATTTATGTCTCATTAGATCTCAGGAAGACAAAATCGATGTTACTGGTGTATGTAAAAGGTCTCTCGAATAAGAAGGCAGATACACAACTGCCCGGAAAGCACATGTCCAACTAGACAATTAAAAGAATAAGATGTGTCATTAATCAAGACATGGTTAAGCAGACTAGAACAGGCAATACTGCCTCAGTTTACAATTGATGAACACGTTTATATATGAAAGTCAACTCGCTAAAATGGTTACCCACCTAATACTAACACTGCATAAACTAGCTTAGGTATAAATGCCAAATTTGATAAATGTTCAACAGCCCTACTGTACCCTTTTTATCAACAAAAGATCCCTATCAGCTATTTGTAGGTCCCCCTAGTCTCCACCTTAGACTTCCAGAAGCTATTATAAAGGCCCATGAACCATGAAATCAACGGATGCACCATCAGTTCTGCCTCAATTATAAAACTCAAGTACATACAAGAATGCCATATTAGGGGAGCTAGCTGGACTGAAATAAACTCTTACAAACATCACCTGATCGATTTGTTGGCCTCAATGCCTTCCCTGATCATTTCACAGAACATCCAAACTAAGCATTGACCACCATAGTGAATCAAGAGAGTAAAGCAAACAAGTATACAAAACTGAAATTCAAAAAACTAGTATGGTCCTTCTGTATGGTAGTCTTTTATTCCCGGTGGCTGTAGGTCCATGTCAGAACCAACCAGCTTAAGTTTAGATTCTAAAACCGATTGAATGATGAATGCAAGCAAAGAGCAGAAGGACTGCATGGGTTAGAAAAGAAATCCTCTGAATGCTCTGTTTAGTTTGGAAGATTAATTATAGCATTTAATAATAAGCTACCAACTCTAATGAACACAATTTTAGCCCTAATTAAAACATAGAAGATCATCTAGCTACCAACAACTCTTCTATTTCTACCCAAAAGGTTTAATGGCTTTCGTAGGCCCATAACTTCACTTTAGGCTTTCCAAAGGATTTAATAAATGTTCAGCCAATCCATAGCATCAGATCCTTTTTTAGGATATTGTTTTTCCAATTAGAAAGTGCTATGTGTTACATGTGCAACATATCAATTGACCTATCAAGAACTTAAAACAGAAATCTACTCCGTGCAACCAAAACACAAGTTCAAGATGACATGTGCAACATACCAATTCATATCAAGAACTGAAAAAGAAAATCTACTCCGTGCAACCAAAACTAAAGTTCAAGATGACATGTGATAGGATTTATCAAGTATTGTAATTACTAAATCAAAATTTCACAAAGGCCGGAATGAACTCTAAGAAGTCTGCCCAAGAGATAAGCTTCATAGTTTAGGTTTCGACGATTTTGTCTTTATAATACATGAAGTAAATTCCTCTCAGCACTTTCTAATGACTTACTTCTCCTTCGGAAAGACAAAAATAAAGGAGGAGAAGAAGAAGAAGAAACTATAACAACTATCGCAACATTCCAATTTGCCTCGGTCCATAACTTGGAAGGAAGAACAAGGCCACTACAAATATGTAAATTTTCTGCAAGCCACTTAAAAATCATCTCATGTTACATGATAAAAAACAAACACGAAATGGAACAGAACTGTCTTACTTAATGATTATCAACAGTCAAAACCCTACTCTTAATTACAAAATACCTTACCTCTTTCTCTATCTGCTGCGCGAGCTCTCTCGTAGGAGCCAACACCAATGCCAATGGTCCATCACCACGCCGAACGGGAGGCTGAGCAAGACAATGCTGCAAATAAAAACAAGAAAACCACAAGTCACACGGTAACAGTCGAACTTATGACTAGATGCAATAAAAAATAAACTCAATGAGGCACATAAAAGTCATATCCAAAGACCTGTATCATTGGGATGGCAAATGCAGCAGTTTTGCCACTACCAGTTTCCGCGCAACCCAAAAGATCCCTGCCACTTAGAGCAACTGGCATGGCCTGAGCCTGGATAGAAGTGGGCGTGGTGTACTCATGGAAGGCAATATCCTTCATGATGCTTAAGTCCAAGCACTGAAAATGCAAATATCGTTTTACGTCATTTGCCATAAACTGATTGATGTTGAGGCAAAATGACCCAAATTAATTGTGATTACTAGTTTGCTTACCATATCTGTAAATGATTCAATAGGCGCAGGTGCAGAAGGGGAATCTGTAGCAGCGGTAACATCAACATTAAGTCGTAAACGGACCTCTTCTATCTGTAGAAGATGAATTATATATTGAGAATTATGATTTTCAATGACGAATAGGGATGCATGTGATAATTGTTTATAAAGTTACTTAACTAGTACGACCTATTCACGAAAATACTGCTACGGACTCCACTGAATCATTGACCTCTAATGCTAACTCCTAATGAAACAAAAATCATGCAGTTAGCAGGAAATACATCTGAAAGAACCATTAATCTCTAATTCGGATAAAAAAGCAATAATTATACCAGCAAAAGAAATGCACTTCAAATATGGGTAGCCTTATAGGCACCCCCTGTACTACTTTGCATGATTGTATGTTGTAAAATCCCGTCCAATAAATAGTATAGCGACTGACATTAGTCATTTAGGAGTGCCAATAGGGCTACCCTTCAAAGAATCACTTATCTATGATGCTAACTCCTAATAAAGCAATAATTCCACATTCAGCAAAAATGAAACTTGCTTGGAACAAAAACCACATATTGAAACAAGGTTGCTCCATTTTCCTCCTAAATTCAACAAAAAGATTCACAAGTTCGAAACAAAATCGTTACATCTCCACTGTCATGAAGAAAATTGAGAAACCGCTGCACAAGTTCACGTCACGTAGGCCAGTGTGAGTTTTCCCTCAACATTGGATAGGCAAATTCAAAATTCTTAAAGCATTTCAACCCAACTTAAAAGTCACCATCTGCGAGAAATTGGCCATTTACGAGAGCAAAGTTTGAGCTTAAGAGTCTACTACCTCGCTTCTATTGTATTTTTTCCTGTGTCTTTTTGCAAATTCATACGACAGGTTTAGCAACACATGATCATCGAATTGAACTCAAATAAAATTCTAAGACATGTAAGTTTCGTCGTTCTCCAATTTTTAGAAGTTGTACGAGCAAAGCCGTGTTTACTAGAATAAACGGCAAGAGAGGAGAGGCGATAGTGCAGGGGTGAACTGCTTGGCAAGTCAAGCTACGGTAAAAACAACACTAATAGTCTAGGACTTTGCAAAAATCAAACGGGCCACTTCAAGTCCGAGGGACACAATAGTCAAATTGAAGCATGAAGGTTCACTAAACAAAGTGGCAAAATAAATAGCACCAAACTCGACAACCACAACAAAACCCTAGAACTACATTTTAATATCAACGGCTTGCCTGATCGTAATTACGAAAGACGGCTACATATTTATAATCTAGCACGCAAATGAAAACGGCTAGTAAAGGAGGAATGGAGAAATTCGGAACACCTGTTCGGGTTTAAGACGTTGAACGCGTTCGGAGGGCTTCCACTGAGGAACGACGGCGTCGGGGACGGCGAGAGTTCTTGGCGAAAGCAAATTGCTGGAGCTCCGGCGAGCTGCATTGGAGAAGGCGGAGGACGAACTGTGGTGGTGGTTGTTCGCGGCGGCGCTGCCGTTATTGGAATGGCTGGATTGAGAATTGAGCTTGTGGCTGTCGTTGCAATTACTGCCGTTACTGCCTAGGGTTGTTGCGGCGGCGGTAGCGGTGGTTGAGTTTCGAAGATGAGGAGGCACATAAGACATCGTTTGCTTCGGTCTGCTTTCGGCCGACGGAGGAGTGTTGTGATTAGTGCGAAGCTGATGACACAGAAATGAAAATGGCGTCTAGTAATTGGAGGTGCTATATTTTAATTTCTAGAATTTTCAGTTATAATTATACAGTGAAATTAATTATTAATTATTACTACTAAATAGATAAGGCAATTGGCCATTGACTTACAGGCAAAGCAATTGAGTCCTATTCAAACCTTTTTTTGGTACGAAAGTGTCGGGTAAAGCAAAAATGAATTACTCCATGCTGTAATTAAAACGATTTCTTGCCATTCCATTTTGGTTTAACGTGACACCAAATATTGCACGCTTTTTAAATTATTAGTCTCGATTATTTATGACATTATAAAGATTGATACGATAAAATGAGGAACAGAGGGAGACATAAATTATAAATAGTTATATAGTCAATCCTCCCATTTAATCGGGACTATTGGTCTTATAACATCGAGTAGCTTTTAATAAAGTTGACAAAAGTTTTGTGCAAAAATCATACTGATCAAAGCACTGATAAGTATGTAGTACAAAAATGATTATAATAAAAAGGAAATATCATGTTACCCCATTACCCATAGCGAAGTCTTAGACAAGGAGCGCACGAAGTCAAGTCTCCTTGCATATTAGAGAGAGGCAAGAGATTAAATGACTCCAATCCCAAATAACGTGCATAAAATATTAGTACATATTTACCCAAACCAAGACATATCAAGACAAGAAACTACACCAGAAGCAGCCCAGCATAGCCACGTTCCCTTACTTTTTTTGGCTATGGTACAATGGTATTTATTCCGTTGAATTACCCCCTTTGACTTTCTATGATTGAGTTTTGTTTATCAACATATTGAATCAAAAGTGTTACAGATGTCCAAAAAAAAAATGTCATGTCAAATTAGGGTAAACATACGTGTAAAATAAAATGTTTACACGTACTAGATTTACACTAAAAATTATTAAAAATTCAAGCAAAAAATATCCCAGGAGAATGAGGAAGTAACGTTTCACACTCTTAATGTAACGGGAGAATTGGTGTCGCTATTACATGCTCAATCAAGCATGTAGAGATGAAGGCTCTTAGCAATACCGGTAGACATTTCTATTGATGACGCACAAATTTAGCATAGAAAATGTTTAATTTCACACTTATTATTATTCATAGCTTTTTTATCATGCAAGATGATTTAGGTTTTATCGTTAGTACACATTGTAGCGACAAGATTTGGGTGTGAAATAGCATATAAGATGAACAAATAAATGCTCCATTTGTCGTTATGCCGGTGCTAAAAATTTTAATTTCGTCTTAAAATTGAAAGTTAAAACTCCAATAATGAGAGTCCGTACGATCACAATTGCAGGTCCAATTATCTTGAAAAGTTTGGACAGAAATGTCGCACACCATTGAGGCTCAGTTGCATTGAATATGGGCTTTTGGCGGGGCTCGGTTGTGTACTTGAAAGTAACCAATTGACGGGGCTTCGCTCTGGTCTTTCAGTTCCCCTGAACAACATTTCTGTCCCCTTCTGGGAGTACACTACGTGAAGATTTTTGTGTCCAAAAATTGGGAGTTCTCAAATTGCTCATCTTTACTCTTTAGGGAAAACTAAATTTCGTTTAAGGCTCGGGTTCCTCGTGCTGAATGCGGGTTGGCAGGTTAGCTCTATGAAAATTGAGAAACATTTTAATGAAAAATTTTAGTGCCGATATGTTTGGAACCAATTCTTTTAGGATTTAGATTTCAAATTCGGAATTGGATTTGAATTTGGAATTCAATTCATTTTTTTTCTTGTTTGGAACAAAAGGAAATTCAAATTACACAATTCCTATTTTGTCTTTAGAGAATAAAGGTAATGGAAAGATAATAAATTTTTAGACAATTATATATTTCACTTACGATGAAAAACGAACTACAATCAGAGGTTTCAAGGGTGCTAATGCCACCACATGGTGATGGTGGTGGTGCCACCACATGGGGTAGTGGCATCAACAGTGGAATTGGTGGGGTGTTCACGTGATGGTAATGATGGTGGTGGTGGTGGTGGTGGTGAGGTATAACTGGTGGTGAAGTGACGTCGGTGGTAGTAGTGGTGGCGAGGGTGGTGGTAGTAGTAGCAGCGAGGGCGGTGGTAATGGTGGCAATACTGGTGACAGTGGCGTTGTGGCGACGACGGTGGTAGTGGTGACGATGGCGGTGATAGTGGTGGCAGCAGTGGTGGCAGCGGCGCCAGTGGCAGTAGCGGTGGTGACGACAGTGTTAACAGCGATGGTAGTGATGACAGTAGTGATGATGTGGTGGCGGTGGCAGCAGTGGTGGCGGCGACGATGGTAGTGGTGGCGGTGATACTGGTAGCGGCGATTTTGGCATTGGCAGTGTGGTGGCGGCAGTAGTAGTAGTGGTCGTGGTGGTGGCGGTGGTGGCATGGCAGTGGCACCGATGGTGGTGGTGACGACAGTAGTGGCAATAGTGGTGATGATGGTGGTGGTGGAAGTAATAGCAGCAGTGGCGATGGTGGTGGCATTAGTGGTAATGGTGGCGGCGGTGGTGGTAAAAGTGGTGTGCGGTAGCGGCAATAAAGACAATGGTGGTAGGTTCATTTTTGGAAAGATTCAGAAAAAAGTAAGACAGCTAAATAATTACTTTTAATTCAAGTAAATCCAAATCCCATGAAATCCGATCATTTTTCATCGGATTTCACACTATAGAAACAAATCCAATCAAATTCAATTCCAATTCAGTTTTTTAAAGTTCCAAATAGCAAAATTTTAGGATTTAAAATGAAATCTCATCAATTCTATGGTTCCAAACACGCTCTAAGTGAAGTTGTAAAATTGTATGTACCTACAACTATTATATCTCACTTTTTGTTTAGACGATAAATTCCTAATGATGCTATCTATCAAAGCTTCTTCTCTTCTACCTCGGAACGGTTTGTTGTTTTAGCGTCGAAGTTACTTATTGTTATCAATTATTTTGGTTTCTTTACTAGTATGTTCTTATTGACGCACACACAAATTAGGCGCGTATGTAAATAACACGAGAAATAAATGGGGACAACTAATAATCCACATGAATTTCAGGAATGAAATGGATAGAATATATAGTCCCCATTAATCTCATTATACAAAGCGTGTTAACTCAAGGGTTTGACGACGTAGTCCCGGTTTCAACGGCGTGATCTCCTTAGAAATAGACTTAATAGATATACATTTTTTTAATATCGATTTGCATGCCTAGCGGCGTAGTTTCGTACCGTATGAAAAATATTTTCAAAATGGGGTGAGAAAATATCGGGTTCGTGATGCCAGTTCAAGAGCCTGGAGTTGTGATCTCGGATCAAGCGACGCGATCTTCTCAAAATACTGTGACAAGATAACAAACGTGTTTTGTCAATTAGAGGGCCTAGCAGCGTGATCCTAAACGAAACTTCACAATCTTTCCAAAAATAATGTGAAAAGACAACGAACTTGTATTGTCGGTTCAAGAGCATGACGACATGCTTATTCCCTGTAAAATGACATTTTTGAAGGGTTAAATACAAAACTATTCCTTATAATATACATGTTGTTGCCAAGGAAAGAGGGTTCGTTGCCACGTAGAGGTTCCACAAAGGATGCAGTCTGAGTTGGCTTCCAAGTAGTCAAAGTGGGAGACAGCAAGGATGGAGTAAGGGCTGAGAGCAAGGCTCCCCAGGCAGGTTGCGAGGGCTGGTAGCGCCGTGTAAGCAGGGGGACGACGAACAGGGGCGGCAATCAACAGTCGATAGTCCGCGTCAAGGGTGCAGCGTCAATGATCCAACGTCAGGAGTCCGAATGTCTTTCCCTCACTAGAAATCCAAAGAGCGTGGGTTTTAGAGAGAGAAAGTGAAAATGTCAAATGAGAGAGCTAGTCCCTGAATAAGCTCCAGAATCCACTATATATAGGCACAAATGCGCGCGTGTCATCAGCCGACACGTGTCGTCCTCCGGGAGTGACACTTCGCCGGAGGGGGTCCCACAGTATTGATTGTCCGTCGAATTACCGGTCCCTGAGTTCGTGCCGCCCTGCTCTTGCAGCGTCCCTCTGCCTGTCTGAGGAGACTGACCACACCGCGGTAGCATGGTCAGAGTAGTCCGTTGCCCCAGCCTCCAGTCCAAGCCCTTATTGAATCCCACGAGATGCGTCAAGAGACGCGCGGAGATCCTGGCAGCGGTGAGGGCTGCCCTGCAGCCAATTGTCAGGCGTGCCAGACGCGATGCCCTCTGAGGACCTGCTCCGTCCCGGAGTGACTCGGGGGTCATTGCCTTGGCGGTGTCGATGATCAAATGGTAACATGAGCGCACATGCTCACAGCTCGATACCCAGAGTCCGCGACGGGGGGTCCTCGTGCCGGAGCACTACGAGCGAAGCCCCACGAAGACCATCGGTTGATTGTGCGAGCGAGGGCCAGAGCCCCCGGCTGATTGGGCCGGCGAGGGCTTTAAGGTTGCGAGCCCGTCCCGCCGCAAGGGCCGGAGTCCATCAGTTGATTGAGCCGGTGAGGGCTTTAGGGTTGCGAGCCCGTCCCGCCGCGAGGGTCGGAGCCCTGTCAGTTGATTGAGCCGGCGAAGGCTTTAGGGTTGCGAGCCTGTCTCGCTGCGAGGGTCGGAGCCCGGTCAGTTGATTGAGCCGGCGAGGGCTTTAGGGTTGCGAGCCCGTCCCGCCGCGAGGATCTGAGCCCGGTCAGTTGATTGAGCCGGCGAGGGATTTAGGGTTACGAGCCCATCCCGTCGCGAGGGTCGAAGCCCTGTAAGTTGATTGAGCCGGCGAGGGCTTTAGGGTTACGAGCCCGTCCCGCTGCGAGGGCCGGAGCCCGTCAGTTGATTGAGCCGGCGATGGCTTTAGGGTTGGGAGCCCGTCCCGCCGCGAGGGCCGGAGCCCTGTCAGTTGATTGAATCGGCGAGGGCTTTAGGGTTGGGAGCCCGTCCCACCGCGAGGGCCGGAGCCCGTCAGTTGATTGAGCCGGCGAGGGCTTTAGGGTTGGGAGCCCGTCCCGCCGCGAGGGCCGGAGCCCGTCAGTTGATTGAGCCGGCGAGGGCTTTAGGGTTGCGAGCTCGTCCCGCCGCGAGGGCCAGAGCCCGTTAAGGTAGCATCCCGGAGGAGCCGTTTACCTGGCGTAAGGGGAGTTGAAGAGCTTCCTATTAGAGATAGTGTCCCAGAGGAGTCGCATATCCCTCCAGGATGCTACATACTCCGGAGAGTGGGTCAAAGCATGTTCCACGACCATGGCAAGGTGCGCATGGTGTGGTGAATGAGTGTGGTGCCCGGGGGGCACGTAGTATGAGAATGGTGCATGAGAACGGCGACGAGTGTTGTGGGGCGATACTTGGTGCCGAGGGCATGTAGCATGAGATTAGTGCATGAGAGCGGCGACGAGTGTCGTGGAGCGATACTTGGTGCCGGGGGCACGTAGCATGAGAAGGGTGCATGAGAGCGGTGACGAGTGTCGCGGAGCTGGCGCACGGACATAGGCGACGAAGGCCATGAAGAGGGCGCGCGGACGCGGGCGATGAAGGTCGCGTAGATGATGTGTGGGCGACGAGAGTCATGAAGATGGCGCGCAGCGACGAAGGTCACCGAGATGGCATGCGGGCGACGAGAGTCGCTGAGCTGGTGCGCGAACGCGAACGATGGTAGTCGGTCGTCAAGGTGGGTGGCCGACCCCTTTAAGGGGGAAGGCACACCAAGGCTGCCTCACAAAAGGAAAATGCACATGACTTGAGCATGCGTCACTTTGACCGGCCTGTGAGCGTTGAAAAGTTGACCGTTGAATATGCCGACGTATCATAAGAATTGGGACCCCCAGTGGGCCTATAGGTGTAGCCAAGATAGGGTGGGAACACATGTATTTGCAGTTCACTCCCCATAATTGCAACTTTGACTATAATACCCCCTATAATTGACAAAACCATTGCAAATGAATCTAAAATCCAACGTTTATCTAAAATAATCGTCAAAGTGGTCAGGTGCATGTCATGTGCCATTTTTTAAAACAGTAACTTTGCAGTATTATTCCATTTTCTGATTTTTTTTCACTAAGCCCCACCACAAATCCCCATTGCCCACTCAACTTTCTACTTTGCCATTTCCACCACCCACCTCCCTTTCTCATCTTTCTTTCTTTCTATGCCAACCATCACCACCATCGGAGTATGTGGAAGATGACAGCCTTGAGAAGTTTCGAGGCATGAGGTTGGAAGTTCTTGGATCTACGCTTCTGTTGCTTGATGATTTAAAAGCGAGGGTGCATGATCATCCCTTGTTGAGAACGGTTTAAAAGAGAACGTATTTTGGATCTACAGATGAGGGAAGTGGAACATTTGATACTGGTATTGATTAAGTGGATGTTGGATGCTAGATTTTGGTTACCCCCCAGAACCAGAAGTCAGAGGATATGACATGGAGAGTAGTGAGGCTAATATTGATGATGATGAGTTTGGTGATGGCCTAATATCAAAGTCGATTTGTAACCATCTAAATTACAGATATGAGATGGTTGTTGGGTTAGATTGCAATTCAGTGCTGATGGTTGGCAATGGTGAAATGGTGATGACGGGTGGTGATTGTGGAGTCGGGGTGGGTAACGATGGTAATGGTGGTGGTTAAGTATGTGACCGAGATGTCGATTTTTTTTTGCTTCAATTGTTTGTGTTGCTACATTAAACTTTGTACTAGCCATCCTTGATAAGGTCCCCATAGACATGAAAAACTATAGGATTCCGCCATAATCCTATAACAATGGGGCGGGCTTGGCTGACCCAGCCCAGCGGGCCAGAAGAGAAGCCTGGGCCAAACCGTGCTTCGGGCTGGGACCAGCAGGGGGATATCTTGGCCTCGTTTAAGCCCTAGCCCTAGGTCTTAACTTTAGGGCCAGGCCGGGGCCTGGATAAAAAATTATTTTTAAAAAAAATATTTTTATTCATGTTTTGTCTTGCGAAAAAATTATATTTTCAATAAATTTGTTCATAGGCCCTCAAATGGTGTGTGTGTGTGTGAGCTGATCCGTTGACCGCGCAGGCAAAATGGACTAAGTTGCCCGTGTGATCTGTGGACGGTCTAAATTTTTTTTTTTTGCATTTTTTTTAAGTTCGTCTGCCACATAATGTAGCTAACGATATTTTGACCAAAATAGCCTCGAGCTTGAAGGAAGTATAGGATGTTATAGTGCTCATCTGCTACATTATGTAGCGGACGACATAACGTAGAGAAAAGCAATTTTGTTTTTTTCACTCTCTCTGTCTCCACCTTTTCGCTCTCTCTATGTAGTCCTTGTACTTTTCAAGGCTTTCTACCATTTTCAACACCGCGGCGGCTTCATAATCACCTTCTGACCTCTTTACCTGCCCATAATCACAAACCCAGATGAGAAACTCCTTCTGTTAATCTACTTCCACGGCGGCGGCTTCATCGCTGAAAACACCTTCTCACCTCTTTATCTGCCTAAAATCACAAACCCAGATGAGAAACTCCCTTTGATAATCTACTTCCACGGCGGCAACTTCATCGCCGAAAGCACTTTCTCACCTCTGTACCACAACTATCTAATTTCAGTCGTCGCCAAAGGGAATACCGTAGTTGTTTCCGTCGAGTATAGGTACGTAAGGTGGAGGTGGTGGAGAGTAAATGGGAGGATCATATGTTTCACTTGTTCAATGCCACCCGTGACAGTGAGATGGTGAAGTCTTGAGAAATGAGAACATCAATGGTAAAGTTCTGAAATGATTTGTGAGTTTGGTATGATTCTGGACAAAATACTCAAAAAAGTGAATTAGCTCATTTTATCTATTTGTACATATTGAATGTTGGAGTGGCAAAGAATGAGATTGACTTGGAGATTATAGTTTAGAGAGGGGGGAGAGCGAGAGAGATGAGATTGACTTGGAGATTGAAACGGAGCGGCAAAGAGAGAGAAAGTGAGATTGAAAATTGATGTGGGTATTGGCAGATTGTCTGTCCTTTGCCTAAAATATCGTCCACTACATTATGTAGCAGACGATGTTTTAGAAAATATAACATTATGTACCGGAGATTGAGGGGTATATTTGTCAAAAATATCGTCCGCTACATTATGTAGCGAACGATTTTTAAAAAAATGCAAAAAAAAAAAGATATGAACCGTCCACAGATTGCGCGTGAACGACCATATCGCGCAGGCAACTTAGTTCATTTTACTTGCGTGGTCAACGGATCATATATATATATATATATATATATATATATATATATATATATATAATTTTCTTGTAAAAAGCCACCTTCTCATATGCATTGTTTATTTTAAATACACTTAATTTGTTTGAAAATAATCAACGGCAAAAACGTAAACTATATAAGTCACTAGTTCTTTCTGTTAATAATAATTTACTCAAAAACATTTGAAAGATTTAGATGAATATTTTGCTACAAAGCTAAAAACGTGTTGAAGGAAAATTATGACAATATATCTATTTAGCCCCTGTTTGTCGCGACGTCTTTTGTACAGCTTATAGCTCAAAAAATCTGATCAGTGGATAACTTCTTCTTGCGTTAACTGCATGCCCAGCTTCAACCCCAACCCCGTCACCCAAAAATGACAAATCAAAAATGAAAAGAGTAGTTCACAATTATTTTGGGTAGTAAAAGTGGCAAGCAAGTGACATAGGGTGCTTGTTAAGAGCAATTGTCATGACTTTCTCATGAAAAAATCAAACCCTCATTTATTTTGTTGTTTGGACAAGAAAGTATCTCATTCCAATGTCTATCACTATGTACGGGGAAAAAAAACAATGTAAAGCACACAATATGTCACCAATCATTTTCAATTGATTTTTTGGACAATGGGTTCGCATAAAAGAACTCTAGGGAGAGGCAAGTATTTTTGATTGAATTAGTCTTGATTTCCACCCACCAATGGTAACTGGTATAAGAAGATGCCCATTCCAACCAAAGAGTGAAGGAAACAAATCCAACCTGTAAATTATTGAGAAATGTCATCCAACTTTGAATCCATATTACCCAAAAGCTTCCACTTGAATGTCCAAAACTACAAAACTAAGACCCAATCTTGGTAATGTCTTGATATTTGGCGTTAATAAAGTGGAGGGAAAAAATCAAAATTTCGGGCAGGGGCAAGGTCAGGCCAGATTTGAGCTAAATTCGGGTCGGAACCGGGCCAAACCCAGGCCCTTCGGGCCGGACCTTTTTCCCTAATCCTTCGGCCTAGCCCTGGCCCTAGAGACTAGGGCCGTTACTATTCACCACGAGGGGCCGGGCTGACCCGGGTTGGGCTAGCTCGCGGGCGGGCGGCCCGGTCCTTTTGACATCTCTAGATTCTGTTACAAAACATCGAAAATATCTCCAGTGCCTTACTTTCTTCAGGATCATCTACCCTCTAATTTGATTCACAATGCCTTATGTGATAGATTGTTGTTGGTTGTCATCATAGATTCTAGTCTTTTCCTTTTTTTCTTTTACAAGAATTGGCTGACAATATACCCAAAGACGCTCTTCCATCCCCACATTTCTTTGTCAGACTAAGCATGTGATCCACAAGTTGATGGCTGCAAGTGAACACATTTCGACGAGATTAAATTCACATAAGGAAGGAGATATGTAAATGGGTGATATGTATTTGTTGTGACTGGTTGTGATGGAGGTGGTTGAGGATGTGAACTATGGCAGTGGTGGTGGTGGTTTTGTTGTTGCTCCATGTTTAGAATTTTACACTTGAAAGTTTAAGCAATGGTAAGAGATTTGACAAATATGCTCATGCTAAAATGGCATGTGAGCAGCACGTGCAGACTTAACGCCTGAAAATAGATGAAGCCCAATTTAGGACTCGTTTGCAATGATTTTGTCAATTACAGGGGACATCATAACTGAAGTTGCAATTACGGGAAGTGAATTCCAAATACATGTATATTTACAGGGGACAATTTGTATTTAACCTTTTTTTTAACTACGTCTATTTTTAGGTATTTTAACATGTAAAATGATTAAAAATAACATTTTCTTTAAGCATTTTTAGATTTTTAGGTGGACGCTCTTATTATTTGGGGTTAATTATACCATATAAAAGAAAATTAATAATATAGAAGCAAGTGGGCACCTGCCCACTAGTGTCACCCGCTAGCTTTGCCACTGAAGACGACTATCTTGCATAAAAGGAACCACCTTCATTTTCAAATAATGAGTCGATCTATATTCGGTGAGGATCAATTTTTAAAGATAAAGGTTTAAGGAATTAATAACTACACTTCAATTTTGTTTACTTTTCACTCAAATTTTCTCGCTAATAAGTAATAACATTTAACGACACTAATTAAAGGTATCATCTAATCACAAAGTTGTTGTAATCGGCTAGACTTAAACTACAATGAATTTCAGATAATAAGAATAATACTACTAATTATACTGAATCAAAACTAAGAAACTTCACTGGTTACCATGTGATGCCAAGGAAAGTGGGTTCGTACTTACGTGGAGGTGCCACAAAGGCTGCAGTCCGCGTCAGCTTCCAAGTATGTTGATGTGAGACACAGCAAGGGTGGAACAAGGGCAGAGACCAAGGGCTTCCCAGACAGAGCTTGAGGGTGACAGTGCTGCGAGGGCGATAGCGCAGGATGAATATACGACGACAGTCACAGTACGATGCTTAGGTCCAAAGTCAGGGTCCTGCATGTTTCTCTCTCTAGGATTCTAGAATGAGAAAGTGAAAATGTGAGAGAGTGAAGAAGAAGTCCTGAAAATGTCCAACCGTTATGTTATGTTCTAAATGAATTCTCAAGACCTCTATTTATAGAGATTGAGATGATGATGTCATAAACCGACACGTGGCGCTCCCTGGGAGTGACACGTCACCAGGGGGTCCACGGGTGCCGGTGCTCCATGGACTGTCGTATCGCATATTCAACCGGCCTGCCCCGCACATCGTCGCTCTGTCTGTCAGGAAAGATTGGCTCCCACCGCATCGGTGTGGCCAAAGAACCCCCTTGATCTAGCCTCAAATCCAAGCCCTTGCGGAATCCCACAGGCCTGGCAGCGGTGGGGAAGACCCGACGCCCAACTGCCAGGTGAACTAGGCGCAATGCCATCCGAAGACCTGCTCCCGTCTCGGAGTGACCCGGGGGTCATAGTCCCTAGGGGTGCCGACGCAAGCCCCCAGTGCCGGAGCACGTAGGCCAGTCACGCAGGCACCCTGACGGATATAGTGTCCCGGAGGAGTCGCCTATTTCGTAGGCCGAGGTAGCATCTCGGAGGAGCCGTCTACCTAGCCGGCCAAGGTAGCATCCCGGAGGAGCCGTCTACCCAGTAGAAGGGGAGTCTTCGTGCCGGAGCACTTGGAGCTCCCTGGCAGAGATAGTGTCCCGGAGGAGTCGCCTATCCCTGCGGGTGAGTCCTTATGCCGGAGCACTTGAAGCGCGTCAAGGTAGCATCCCGGAGGAGCCGTCTACCTGGCGGAAGGGGAGTTGAAGAGCTCCCTGGCAGATATAGTGTCCCAGAGAAGTCGCCTATCCTCGCGGGTGAGTCCTTGTGCTGGAGCACTCGGAGCATGTCAAGGTAGCATCCCGGAGGATCCGTTTACCCGACTGGCCGATGTAGCATCCCAGAGGAGCCGTCTACCTGGCGGAAGGGGAGTTGAAGAGCTCCCTGGCAGAGATAGTGTCCCGGAGGAGTCGTCTATCCCCGCGGGTGAGTCTTTGTGCCGGAGCACTCGGAGCATGTCAAGGTAGCATCCCGGAGGAGCCGTCTACCCGACTGGCCAAGGTAGCATCCCGGAGGAGCCGTCTACCTGGCGGAAGGGGAGTTGAAGAGCTCCCTGGCAGAGATAGTGTCCCGTAGGAGTCGCCTATCCCCGCGGGTGAGTCCTTATGCCGGAGCACTCGGAGCGAGTCAAGGTAGCATCCCGGAGGAGCCGTCTACCCGACTGGCCGAGGTAGCATCTCGGAGGAGCCGTCTACCTGGCGAAATGGGAGTTGAAGAGCTCCCTGGCAGAGATAGTGTCCCGGAGGAGTCGCCTATCCCCGCAGGATGATGTACACTCCGGAGAGTGGGTTGAAGCATGTTCCATGACCAAGGCAAGGTGCGCATGGTGTGATGAATGAGTGTGGTGCCCGGGGGCATGATGACATGATTGTGGCGCATGGGCGCGATGAAGTGAGTAAGGTGTCGGGGGCACGTCTGTGTCAATGGCGCGGCGCATGAGTGCGACGGAGTGCGTAATGTGCCGGGGGCACGTTTGTGTCAATGGTGGCGCATGGGGCGCGACAGAGTGCGTATGGTGCCGGGGGCACGATAGTGTGACAGAGAGCCTGGGGGCACGGCTGTATCAGCGGCGCGGCGCACGGGCGAGGCGAAGTGTTGAAGTGCGACGCCCGAACGCCGGCGACAGGGTCGCGGAGTTGTGTCCGGGCGACGGGGTCGCGGAGTTGTGTCCGGGCGACGGGGGTCGCGGAGTTGTGTCCGAGCGACGGGGGTCGCAGAGTTATGTATGGTCCCTTGAAGAGAAGTGTATGGTCGCAGAGTTATATCAAACCTTCCCAATTTACGGGTCCTAACTCCTAAGCAGCCCAATATATTTACTCAATAAGAATGCATCACTTATGCTACCGATGCTTTGAAACTCATCGTACGAGCATAATAAATTTCTAAAAACTACTATGTATCGGTAAAGCACTACCAAAAGATCCAATGCGAGTTTACAAATTGAGAAATGCTTTGCAAGACTACCATGGTCCGTTCTAACGGATCAACTAGCATGACAATGTCATCAATCATTTAGTAAAATCTATTTAATAATTTTGCAATAACCCTTTTATTGCAAACGGATCAACAGTCGTAGACTATACGTACATTTCAAATAGGTAAAAATGTAGCACAATGTCCATAAAAATAGACATGATGTGACAGTGGGGTGACGTGTTACAATAGGTCACTCAAGAGAGAGTGGTGGTGGAGGTAGCTTGATAAGCAAACCAAACCTGGAGGACGTCGCGGGGTTAGGTTAGGTTCATGTCTCGTGGAATCATGTCCTTTTCCTTGGTGGTAGGTGGCCTTAGAACTGGTCTCACCTCCTCTCTTCCACCTCCTATTCTCTTTCATTTTTTAAATGTGATGAATTGAAAACTACTTGTCGTCGACCACCAAATTGCAATGGTGGGTTCTATTAAAGGCATCGAGATTGCGGCATGGGATTAGGATATGTAGTTTAGGTCAAGATAGGGTGGTGGATGGATACGAAGAAGGTAGACAGCATGTGTCAGCCTTTATTCAAACCGTGGGCAAAACTACTCTGCAAACAAACGCCGTTAAGTCCTGGGTTATTTTCTTTTTAATACTATATAGAGTATAATTTATGATCCGTTAAATAAATGAGGATTGAATTCAGTGACCTTGGAATTATTTTTCAAGCCTTCTGTCATTCCTCTCGCTCCTTTGGATTGGTTGTGGGTTACTTATAACTTGTCAAGTTGACTTTTCCATTTCGGGATTTCTGCCTCTTCTAGTAAAACTACTCAATACTCAACAGCCGAGAGCCAGAGACAAAAGGGCACACGTAAAATAGATACCATATTTGAAATTCTAAATATAAAAAAAAAAAAATTAATATTTGAAATCCACTTTTGTTGCTAAAAGACTATCATAATACAATACCTTTAGTGACACTTGTTGGTTCAACTGCTAAAAGTGAAGCTCAACTATTATTTTCCTAAAAAAATTGCCTTCGTATAGTAGGCTCGAAAGTACAATAGTCTCGAGGGATACGTAGAGATATGCTATATCCATGTTCTTTCGTGTTTTTAATCCTCTGTAAGTGTTGAAATATATATTATGGCAATAATTTATTGATTTTTAGTAACCATTAAAATGTATTGCAGCATATAAGAGAACGATCGCAACATTTTCCTAAGTTAATACCTTCACGGGGTGCTCTGTTGTAATTCCGGCCATGCGTCACTTTTTGTCATTCTACAAGTACGTTAGTGCTCTGTTTTCAATTCAAATCGAATTTTGATGGTCCAGTTTATAAGATCTCTGAGATAACCTTGAACATACAAATCACTGACAAATGAGGTGAAAATGTCTCTAGAAATTTATTTCATTTGTCATTTACATAGGAGTGAAAATCAAACATGTTACCAAAGTAGACGTGGCTTTTGTCATAATGACACCGATCTCCTGCTTACTATTTTTGCATTCGTGAACTACTTTTAAGTAAAAGTCATAGCATGCTTAGCACCTTCATTTTAGCTTATTTAACCTGTTTTTCAGACATTATATTTGGTTCACGTGGGCTAAGACACATTCAAAGTTTAGGTAAGGTGACGATGATTCTTGCCTGAGACATTTTCTCTTTTGTCAAACTCTTGATGGCATAAATGGACCTCCACGACTCTACTTGTTTAGGGAGTCCCCCGTCCACCGCCGCTAGCAAGTGTAGGCATTAATCAAGGACCGGTGGATATGCATTCATATGTTTATTTATACTCTCTAGTTGCTAATGGAAGCAAATAA
This sequence comes from Escallonia rubra, assembly GCA_033065855.1. Lineage (NCBI taxonomy): Eukaryota > Viridiplantae > Streptophyta > Magnoliopsida > Escalloniales > Escalloniaceae > Escallonia > Escallonia rubra. Next base: position 26,642 of record JAVXUO010002302.1, on the reverse strand, counting down.
ACTTATACTTTTGTTGCTAAAAAGGCTCATTATGTAGTTCCTCTTCCTTGTACACTTTAATCGTGTGGAAATGGGACGTGCTGGGTGCTATGTATTAACCAGTATTTGTCCGGCCCTTTATTCGTTGGGATTATTTATAAACAATTATTATTATACTAAATATAACGAGTTAGATCCTACACTCGCTCTAAAGCGAGTCTACAATATCCAAATCTTACGGTCTTCTTCTTCACATGACTCGCTCAAATTTAAATATTTATTTCCGAGTTATGCAGTTTTAAAAATAAATCTTAACACCAATCCGTGGAAGCCCCCATCTAATTTTTCTTCTTTATTGCCACTACTATCTTATAGAAAACCCGAGGACACACCCTAAAGCTCTAGATTTTACTCATTGAATTTTTTATGAACAATTATTACAAATAGAATGGGTTAGTCACTACACTCCCTTTGAAGCGAGTCTACAAAATCCAAATATTACGGTCTTCTTCCTCCCGTGACTTTGCTCAAATTCAAATATCATTGAGTTATGCAATTTTACCATTTAAAATAAATCTTAACCCCGATCCGTGGAAGACCCCATCTAATTTTTTTTCATTGTTGCCACTACAATCTTCCAGAAATCCCAAGGACACACCCCAAAGCTCTAGACTTTGCTACCATGTACTTGTCAAATAGGAAAACTTGGCTGCACCTTAGACAACACATATTGCCAATCAACATAGTGAGGACCATTAAAACGTGGACCGCAGCTCCTTGGTTAGAAGTGTTCACGTCAAAATACGTTAACCTAGGACTCGTTCTAAACCTTTAAATGCTACATAAGCCACAAGTACTCGAATTATTTCTAGAAATTCTCGACAAATTTAGTCGTTTTCTCATGACGTTGCTTTTGTTGTAATTTCCCCAAGTTATCTGAACAATTCTTAAAGTGTACATTTTTCTTATTTTCAAAGAATATTTAAAAGTACTGTTATTATGTCTACCGCGTATCCTTGCACATATGACATCTCCTTAATGCACATATGACATCTCCTTAATCACTTTAAATTAGTTAACAATTTTTTGGCAACTCGCGCGTAAGGATCCATTGGAGTTTCATTTTCTTACTCTAATATCGTCCATGATGGCTAGGAGATTCTCCCTCCCAATTTATGAGGAAAAAACTCTGCGGCCAGGCAAGCTCACACGGAGACGAATAACCCCATTCACCATCTCCCATCGTACATGAGTTCTTGCTTGTGGATGGGTTAGTGTAATAGGCGCTTAGGTTTAACTCCCGTCGCTGATATCTTCGAGGTCGAGCGAAATAAAGTTAACGTGCACCGATGCAGATTCTGAGAATTTTAGATAAACGTTTTTACTGATTTTATTAGTGTTTTTGTCGTTGTTGTTAATATTTATAGTTTAATATAAAATATATTTTTACCGATATTTTTTTTTGTTAGAAGCAAAGAAGCTTGGTCCTTTGATCCACTCAATAACATAAACCTTAAATTTTGAGCTATCTAGATATTGAGAATATTTCGTGAATTTTCCTGTTAACCGGAGAAAGATATTATCAATAAAGCTGAGCAGACGATAGATTGCAACTTGCTTTACACGGCAAAAGTCAAATTATTTTTTTCTTTGAAAAGTCATATATGTAAATATGTGTATCCGTAATGTACATGGTCGTCATATGTACCTTCTCGTCGTCGATGTTGAGGGCTTCAAAGTACCGTTCCAAATGCCAAAAGAAGTTATCCACCTGCCTCGCCTCTCTCGCTCCATCGTGCGATCTCGGCTCCGGCATTTTCTTTCACCTTGGCTGCACCACGATACACCCTTGCCCCGTAGCTCTTGTAAGCTCTTTCTTACAAGCAGCTAGTTCTTCTTGGTGCTCCGTGACTTGTCTCTGGAGGTCCTTGTGCCGTTGCACCTCCGACTTGGTGAAATAGGCGACCCTCTCCTCGATCAAGTCATCTAGCTCATCCGCGAACACATCAACTTTTCGTTCCAGCACATTTAATCGATTGTCTACCTCCAAATCATCTAATTTATTGAAGATTAGCTCCACCTGACTTGCGACAGTCCGCTGCACCTTTTCTTCCTCGTCATCGATGTCGAGGGCTTCAAAGTACCGCTCCAAGTACCAAAAGAAGTTATCCACCTGCCTCGACTTTCTCGTTCCATCGTACGATCTCGGCTCTGACATTTTCTTTTGCCTTGGCTACACCGCGATACACCCCTGCCTCGTAACTTTTGTAAACTCCTTCTTACAAGCAGCTAGTTCTTCTTGGAGCTCCGTGAGTTGTCCCTTGAGGTCCTTGCACCGTTGCACCTCCCACTTGGTGAAATGGGCGACCCTCTCCTCGATCAAGTCATCTAGCTTCTCCGCGAACACATCGACTTTTCGTTCTAGCACAGTTAATCGACTGTCTACCTCCAAGTCATCTAATCTATTGAAGATTAGCTCCACATGACTTGCGACAGTTTGCTGCAAGCGCTCTCCAAGTGCCTTGAGCTCCCTCCTCATGTGTGCTTTGGCATCCCCTATCACATCGCTCAATTCCTTCACTGTGCTCTGTCATATGCCAAAATTCATCTTCCCATCGAATTGTCAAAGGCATACTTCATGGTTGTGTTATTCAACATATTTATCTTCTAAAATTAATTTCAATTTTGCCCAAAAATAAACATGGAACGCTCTTGATACCACTTGTTACGAAATCGCTCTAGATAAATATGTACAGAACACATAACCGAATAAGAGAACACAAGAAAACTGAGAGAACTCAATTCTAAATACAAGACAACTTACTTATACTAGAGATAAGCATTGATCTTCTCTATATAACCAATGTGAGACAATGTGTCTTATATACTAAGGACCAAGTTACAACTTTTTTTGGGTAACTGACGTGAGATATACATACAAGACATATATCAACACTCTTGCTAGTCAATTTGTGACAAAAAAAAAAGGGAAAAGAAAAATATTAGAAAGATCACATTTTAATGAGTTTAGATTGCACATTTTAGTATGTCAGCAACGCAAAGAGGGAAAACACTAGTCTAGAAGTAAAAAAATCGAGCATTTAGTTTACCACCCATTTAAGGCCACCGTACAAAAATGCCAAAATAAAATTGTAACCGAAATAATCTTTTACGGTACAGCATTAATGCTTTAATAGCCTTAGTTTAAGAAGAAAAAAAAATTGGTGGTCAAAGAGGTGCTTTGTTACTATTGTTAATATTATTATTATTATAGTAATAACCATTATTACTTAAATACATTTAATATTTCTGTATTACAGCAAAATTGGTGGTCACAATGCACTCTAAATTCCTTTTTGAAAGGTAATTCAGAGTTAGACTACCTCATTTTGTGCTTCAGATTGGTGGGTTACAACCTAGATGTTTGAAGAAAATTGGGCAATTAGGCACTTCAAAATTAGAATCAAAATCACTTCACACACTTATTACTTGTCCTCGGTCCTCACCAACCCCCGCTCACCTACCCCCACCGCCAACCCCGCCTCCCTTCCCCTTCCCATACAATCCCCTGCTAACTTTCTCTTTCCTACCAATCAAACCCACGTTAAATCTCACGCCGTCAAAACCTCCATTCCCGGATCAAATTCGACAAGTTTTGGCTCTAAGAGTTGACAACAATTAATGACTATTAAACATACTAATAATTACATATGTATTTTTACAGATATTGTCCGTACAAACTTTAAGAACATCTTCCGAATAATAATATTAAGTGAATAGTTCACAGTATTTTAGTTGTAATTAGATCATTGTTACGTAAAACAAGTCATAACTTTTTGCTGGACTTGGATTACAGTCACATTTTAGCAATGATTATTAATTATTGCTACTCAAGAAGAATCGTACCCACTTCTTAACATTCGTATTCTTTGGGTGATTAATTATTGATACTACTTAGGAAGAGTCGTAACTATTTTTTAAAATCTGAATTACAGTGATATTTTAGCAGAAATGAGTTGTTGCTATTCAAGAAAAGTCGTAACCATTTCTTAAATCTAAATTACAGTCTCATTTTGACGATGGATACTTATAGCTACTCAGGATGAGTAGTAAATCACTTTTTAAAATCCAAATTACGGTAATATTTTTTTAGCAGATTTTAGTTAATTGCTATACAGAGTGAGTCGTAATTTGTAAAATCGGATTATAGTAATATGTTTTTCAAATCAAGGCCACCAACTCCACACACCCCCACCTAACATCTCCCGCTCAACCCCCGTGTCCCTCTATAAATGCACACCCATCACCAACTTCACAACCAGTAATAACCACCGCCATTCCTTCTAGCGTACGCCGCGATGGATCTCCACCTCTTGGAAAAGGCCCTAATAGGTCTCTTCTTCGCCGTCGTCACCGCCATAACCGTCTCAAAGATCCGGGGGAAGCGGTTCAAGCTTCCACCCGGGCCCATACCCGTACCCGTGTTCGGAAACTGGCTCCAAGTCGGCGACGACCTCAACCACCGCAACCTCACCGACTTGGCCAAGAAGTTCGGCGAGATTTTCATGCTGCGAATGGGGCAGCGCAATCTGGTGGTGGTGTCCTCACCGGACTTGGCCAAGGATGTGTTGCACACCCAGGGGGTCGAGTTCGGGTCCCGGACCCGGAACGTCGTGTTCGATATCTTCACGGGGAAGGGGCAGGACATGGTGTTTACGGTGTACGGCGAGCACTGGAGGAAGATGAGGCGGATCATGACCGTCCCTTTCTTCACCAACAAGGTGGTCCAGCAGTACAGGCACGGGTGGGAGGATGAGGTGGCGCGTGTGGTGGAGGATGTGAGGAAGAACCCGGAGGCGGCGACCAATGGGATTGTGCTGCGTAGGCGGTTGCAGCTGATGATGTACAACAACATGTACAGGATCATGTTCGACAGGAGGTTTGAGAGTGAGGAGGATCCCTTGTTTGTCAAGCTGAAGGCGTTGAATGGGGAGAGGAGCAGGCTGGCACAGAGCTTCGAGTATAACTATGGCGATTTCATCCCAATTTTGAGGCCCTTCTTGAGGGGTTACTTGAAGATTTGCAAGGAGGTTAAGGAGAGGAGACTGCAGCTTTTCAAGGATTATTTTGTCGATGAAAGAAAGTAAGTACTGCTCCCTCAGTCCCAAAATCTTTACATCATTTTGACTTGGCACGTATATTAAGAATATAAATTATATACAGTATATCTTTCATTCTATCAAGAGAAAAAAATTATTTTTTTATTTAATAATTTTGATGCTGTCAAAAATTGTTAGTGAGAATGATAGTAAAAATATCACTAATTATATTTAACGATCATTAATTATGTTATACGAGAGCTTGTAGCTATTTTCTCACAACCCGGATAACAATTTTTTTTCTTCTTCTTTCTGTTTCGGAAGATTTTAAGAATGTCTTGACAGCCAATCTAATGTATTTTTCCGATTCTGTTTACATTGGGAAGATGTGTGACATTGTTCACTGGGCTGGCGGGCTGGCGTGACATTTTTACTGTTCAATGATCGCTGAAAGAGTTATTTGTATCTTGATTTTTTTCGGAATTACAGGAAGCTTGGAAGCACAAAGAGCATGGACAGCAATAGCCTGAAATGCGCCATTGATCACATCCTTGAAGCTGAGCAGAAGGGAGAGATCAACGAGGACAACGTGCTTTACATTGTTGAGAACATTAATGTTGCGGGTATGCTTCCTGTGCTTCCTTTATGCTTTCATTGATATATGTATTAGAGATGGGCAATTTTCATGTGCAAAAATTGAAGGCCACTTGCCAAAATGGCATGGAAAGGAGTGGGTCATCGTCTTCAGGATTGTCACTGAAGAAGGATAGATCTCACTCTGACAGTATCTATGGTGGGAGACAAAGTAATATTGTGCGACTGAATCTAGTACACAGCGATCACCGTTAGCAAATTATTGTATTACTGTATGATGCGAGCGTGTTGGATGGTACACATCTCTTGTTTTAAGTCATAATCAAGGGCGTTAGGTCATGCGTTGTCTCGGCATCTATATATAATTTTATTCGCTTAAGGATTATAGAGCAATACGCGCATACGTTGAAATCATAGATTAGATAAGTAAGTTCGATAAAAACAATGAATCGACCAACAATCGAATGCAGGTTTAGTTGTAGTATAAAAATTATAATCATCTAAACACTATTTAACGAGAGAACTCTGGATATCTAGTTGACTTGAGAGTTGGCATGCAAGTTTGAAGCGGTCACCTGAATAAGGCACTTAAGGTGCTATCTGCCAACCAATTTTCCTGTGCTAATAACCTGATATTTCAGGCCAGGGCGGGCTTAATCATGAAAGTTAGTCGCATAAAAGTTAATGCAAGTCGATAGCCTCAAGATTTTTTTAGGAACTACCGACAATTGAAAAGGAAGCTTTAAGAATTGGCTCGAGGTTGACTATTAAACGCAAGCAAGTTGGGTTGGCCTAGTTCTGCTAGTAGACTTTTTAATTAAGAAGTTATCCGAGTCCACATGGATCTCTCCATGCCCATTAAAGTTATCGCAGAAAAACCAAAGAAGTCGCAAACTTTTCCATGTTGCGTTGAGTTTTGACTTTTCATTGCGTTGAGATAAGTTTGATACCATAAATGATCTGGGGTAACCTGTGGAAGATTGGCTGGGATCTTGGGACCAAGATGAGCAGATTTAAGAATAAATGTTGGCATGTTCTAGGGTCAATATCATTAGAAATACAAGTTATAGGGACCAGGGTTCCATTTTTGGCATTGTCAAAGAAAACAATTCAAGAACCATAGCACTTGGCTAGTACCTGTTGCTGGTAGAACCCTACCTAGTGTAATTGTGGTTATGCAAGGTGGAGTATAGGACAACCCAGATGTTGGACCTTTAGGTGTGCCCTACTAATTAATTGAAGTGATTGAAAGGGGCTTGACAACCACCAATTGGTATGCTTTTCTAAGAAGATAAGATATGAACGTGGAACAGGCAATTCCAACTGTCCATCTAATTCAATAGTAGGTGTCCAGCTTTTACCAAAATGCTAGACTACATCATGGTTAGCGCAAAAGCACGCTGGTCAACATCTTAGTAGAGTTGGCATTGGTTTGGAAATGATAGCCGAAAGATTTGGTGGTATACTGGGGATCAAGATCCTTTGCTGTACAGCAGAGGCGCCGTATCCACAAAATGCCGTTAAATATTTTTTAGCGACAAAAAATTGTTACTATGAATTTCAGTAACAGCGACAAAACACTTTTAATGACAATCTTTTGTCGCTAAATACTATACAACAACTCTGCTGTACAGCAGAGGATCTTGATCTGTATACTGGGGCATCAGAAATTCAAAGTTTATATAATTTGTCTTTAATAAAAATCCGTTTACGATTCGAGTGATTCGAAAATTAGACAATGTATTTGTCCGACCTGTTTGTGTTTTGCGGATTATTCGGAAGGGATCGCGACTTAGCGTTAAATATATAAATTGTCTTTATGTTTTTTTTTTAGGATTAAGAGAGATGAGTTATTTTGAGAGGGTTTTTTGGGGAGATAAAAATATGTATCTCTATTAATATACATGGTGAAATTGCTTCTACTACCGTGAATCAAGCTTTTGCTGAAACATGTAAAATCTTGTATCTTGTGTGCCTTTGTTTTGGTTAGTGCTTTCGATTCTTTTCTTTATTGTTTGGTGTGAAATTTAGTTTATTTTCTAAGTTTATGAAACTGTTTGCCAGAAGGAAACCATGTATACATATGGTACAAGCATAGCTCCATGATTAAGGAAACCTTGTATACATATGGTGCAAGCATAGCTCCATGATTAAGCTGGCTTCACCTGTCTCGCAATGATGAAATCCTATTCAACTTCGATAAAATGATGTAAAACAATACCATGTATTGGGTGAATCGTTTTCAGTGCTTGCTAAGTTTTGATGTGTTTGTCATGAAACAGCAATTGAAACAACATTATGGTCAGTAGAATGGGGGATCGCAGAGCTCGTGAACCACCCGGAAATCCAGAACAAGCTGAGGAAGGAGCTTGACACTGAGCTTGGACCTGGAGTGCAGCTCACCGAGCCAGACACTTACAAACTACCCTATCTCCAAGCTGTGATCAAAGAGACCCTTCGCCTCCGGATGGCGATTCCTCTTTTGGTCCCCCACATGAACCTGAACGATGCAAAGCTTGGCAGCTACGACATTCCAGCTGAGAGCAAAATCTTGGTCAATGCTTGGTGGCTGGCGAACAACCCAGCTCACTGGAAGGACCCGCAAGAGTTCAGGCCCGAACGCTTCTTGGAAGAAGAGTCCAAGGTTGAGGCCAACGGCAACGACTTCAGGTACCTTCCTTTCGGGGTTGGCAGAAGGAGCTGCCCTGGAATTATTCTTGCATTGCCAATCCTCGGTATCACCTTGGGACGTTTGGTTCAGAACTTCGAGCTATTGCCACCTCCTGGTCAGTCGAAGATCGATACCTCAGAAAAAGGCGGGCAGTTCAGTCTGCACATTTTGAAGCATTCTACCATCGTTGCCAAACCAAGATCGTTTTGATTTTTATTTGTTTGCTTTCGTGTCGTGAAATTTCGGGTTGAAAAAAAGGACTTGCTGAACTTTTCTGGAATGGTTTGTAAATTATGAACTTGCAGTTCTAATATTCAAATTTACATCAATTTGATCTTCTGTCGCTCTCACATCAAGAGTATTAATTGTAATGCCTGCTATTTTCAAGCAAAGATACTGCAGTGGAATCTAAAGTATACAAATACAACTGCAATGGTCCAGTAGGTGGGTACACACCCCCTCTGTCTCATCATTTTTAAGCCTACAACCTTTGCAAAATCCGCCTTTGGAGTAGGAATTAGTCACATCTATGCCGACTGGGAAATGGATACGTTCGTTTCCTATTGCTCCTTAAGGTGCTCATATCCAAATTGCAAATTGCTATCCATGACATTAACGATAATTTAAATCATACAAACTGTATGTTTGTTAGGTTCGGTCTTCGTTCTAGATGCTACTACTTGTCTATTTCTTTGAGACATCTACTGGATCCGATCGGCCATATTTCGTACTCCTATTATTTAGAATATGAATTGATCAAGCTGACAATGTAGTTTGTTCTCAAAGGATAATTTCTATTATACGTGCCTTACTTGGGAATCTTGCCTCTTTGTATAATCAAGACCAATGTAGCCTATGTCATTTCGACTTTCTCTTGCTCTAATTAAATATCGGAAGAAGCCACGCCTTAAAGTTGTCAAATCTGCTTTTATTTCTTCGAATAAATCGGTCGATAATTTCGTAAAGTTGAATCTTGGTGGATGTTCACGAGTTAACCCTCGGTTAGTGGGTAGTGGAGGCTCTTTTAGAGAAAGCGAATATGAAAGCCAAAGCAAGAGCCTTTTAAGCGGTTTGCAGATCTGCAATTCTTAAGGCAACTCATGGCTACAGGCAAAAAAGTTCTTACTGACATGTTTATTGGAAATGCACAATCTTTTGCAATGAAATCGTCGTATTTCTTCTTCGTTGCGTATTGTCTCCTTTGATTACTATAGAGAAGCATATTTAGTAGCGGACTCTCGTACTAAACTTTGTGTTGATCTTGAAAAAGATATGTTGTTTTGGAGGGTTTTATTATTATGATATGTTGTGATGTAGTAATAGATATGGTAGGATCAAAGTAAAGGAAAGAGAGAGAGAGAGAGAGAGAGAGAAGGTAAACAGTACCGGTTTCTTTCTTATTATCAAGATTTATTGGAATTCTCTTGGTGCTATTTTTACATCGGTTAGGTTAAATCAACCCGCCGGGACGATATTAAAAAACATTCAAGCAATTCTCGACCAGAGCTTTGAAAGTGGGTTAAGTCTGATAGTATAAGATATGTTCTGCCCTAAAGATTCCCTATTTGTGTAACTTGTTCTTTCTAATATCTACTGTTCACCAAAAAACGTAAAAGAAAAATAAAAGAAAGATTAGAGCTTCCCTTAATACCCTGGTAGAAGAACTGATACAGTAGACAAAGTTGAAACTGCTTCAATTCGTTATGCCGCATGTTTAAGTTATAATTTCTTCTCTTTCAAGTATATATATATATATGTAGCCTCCAAGATCCCATAGGTTTGTTTTATGTCCCCCCTTGTAATGTAGCTTTCCAATAAATCAAATGCTAAGACTTAGAAAGGAAAAAAAACAAAAATAGTACCATTAAACACACCCATCAATCAATGAAACAAATGAAAGAGTAAATTGAAACTTCTTGAAGGCGGCATCACTGAAGGCTGGGTTTTCTTTTTTCCCCCAAAAGTCATCTATATGGTCCTGGACCACTGATTTAATGCCCCACACAAAGAAAACATATGTTTTCATACTGAACTTTGGGCTTTGTATACCAATGGCAGTTTAGCAAATATCCGATTTTCGAGTGGAGAGTTAATCGTAATATACCGTGGTCATTGTAAATAAGTTATGAAATTTTGAGGGGTATATGATAATTTATCACCAACTCAGTTTTCTTCGTTCTTCGTCTCCATTGTCACTGAAGGAGGCATGATGGATCAGCGTGAAGGGCGATAATGGTGACCGATTGAGGATTTGGACAATAACTTTGAGATTGTTGGTAAGTTTTACTGCCTTAATTTGTAACTAGTTTGTAGGGTGTGACAAATTTGTTACTGGAAACCCTCGATTGAATATGCCAATGATTTTTGAATTTTATATAACAAGTTTTGGATTCGAGTTGTTATTGGGAGGATTGCTATTAATTTGAGATAAGGACTATATACGTATCATCTTCGCAGTTGTCAAGAATTGTTGTTTCCTGACCAATTACTTGTTCGAATGAGGGCATAAATTAGATTGTTTTTACTTGTTCTTATGTACTTGATGCTAAGCGTCTATTGATGGCTTTGATTTCAACCCGTTGAATTGATACAACATGTTTTATAAGCAATAATTGTTCCATTTTGAATTCGACTTTGACATTGATATGAAAGATGCATTGAATTGTTAACCTTGTACGTTTTGGCATTTCCTGCAATATGTTTGTCGTTATTCTAAATTGATTTGATTTGATTGGCCCAATTCTAAAAGACTATCGTAAGCATTTTCATGGGTTCACGGTAAAATTTGGCAGTTATCGAAATTTTAGAATACAAAGTATTAGGTATTTGATTTAAAATGTCAAGCATTGCTGGGCCATTTACTTGTGGCTTCTATACTTTGCCTTCGTTCTTTATTCGACTTAGTAACATGTTGCTTTATTGTTTCACATCTCAAGAAGTTACCATTTTGTTTAGTTTCAGAGTTGATTTAGTTGAATCTTTTGATGTCACTTTACATTGTTTTGACTTGGGATATAAATTTTTTTTTTTTTGATAAACATGAGAATAGCATTGATAATTAAAGGATTACAAACGTTTCCAGAGGTAGCCATAAAGACTTTACAGACAAAATGACGTAGACGTCATGAAACATATAGAATATAAAATAAAAAAAAATAAACAAATAAAAAGCACAGGTGACAACAGTATGATAAAGTTCTCGCTAGTACATAATAAACAAAATATGTAGAGAGAGAGAGAAAGATCTCATTGCAGCAAAATGTGTTGTACCCAGTCCTGATTGACGGCTATTCGGTCATGACATACAAAAGCTGCTAGGGATCTGGCCTCTGATAATTGCGAGACTGTGGCCCTGTCAATGCTACAAAAGTGCATATCTGCAATGACATGACATGTATCATATACAAACTGTATTGCCTGGCCATTTGGGTTTATTAAACATGGTATATAGTTCAACTAGAATCTATTGCACCATACTGTATTGTCTTGTTATTCCGTGTCATTAATGAAGTGATATTGACTCTATTTTGATTGTAAAGTGCATGGTCACTAATCTCTCGTGCATATTGATCGTTCTGTCTATTGGTGCCAAGTGTTTGTTATTGAATATCATCGTATTATACGCCGAATATGTGTGTGTATTTGTCCTACTGACATTTGTTCACCCTTTTCTGTGAGAAATGATTAGAAGTTGCAGTTATAGCTTTGATTGCTAAGATTTTTCAAAAAGTTTTGGATTTGTTGCTGCTATTATTAGTAATTGGAATAAGTTTCTTTTGTGGCTAAAGGTTAGGCAGGATCCTTTCAGAGTTAGTACCAGTTTTGAAAGGCTTTATTTTTGTTCTACTTTAACTTTGGGACTTTGTCTTGGTTGATATTGATGATATCACTGCTCTTGATTACCCCATTGAGGTATTAGCAATTGATGTGGTTTTATATATTTTTTTTGATTGTATTTATTTTGGGAAATAACAAGACAATTCACAATAGTTGGGGAGAAAGGTTGCACTAGCTTATTATGTACTTCGTAATATACCTTATGGTCCGAAACCAGTAAACAATTTCTCTTCCAAGACGGTCAGGCTCCTGATGCAACGTCCCAAGACGCTCTCGTATGCTATTATGATAAATGGCTCCTATCACACCCTTCATATGGCCTCAGGCATGGTGAACCACTGTCCTGTACCTTTCCTTCTATGAGTTAAAGTAATCTCGAATCACTATCACTATCACTATCACGATCTTAAGACCTTCAAGTCATCCCAAGACTTGTATCCGTATAATCATGCTTATTTTGTAGAATGACCCACACTTTTCTTTGTTATACCAACCAAATATGTCGTTATTGAACATAAAGTATCCTAGATATCGGAATGTTTCGGATTCTGAACAAAAATTAATGAACATGAGTGAAGAGTTGTGCTTAGGATCATAATATGACTTCCAATTACCATACTTCTGGTATTCACGTCCGACTCACATTTAGGAATTTATTAGACATAATCACCTGAGTACTACCAAATACTAGGTTACAATGTGCAACTGCGTTTTCTGGGTTGGAAGGAAATCCTACTGAGCAAAACATGCAGTTAGCTCTCAACAAGTCTCTTTATAGTTTATTACGTGCAAGGTTTTCACTTTCCAGTTCCACATTATAAGTGCATTAAAATTATCATGTGCAGGTTTCGATGGTTTAGGTACGTAAACAAATAGGTTTTCATTAGTTGAACTTATTGAGCAGACTTAGGTGTTCATTAGTTGAACTTATCGATCAGACTCTCTCTCTCAAAAAACTCTCTCACCTCTCTCTTACATCTCTAAAACTTCCTGCCTTCCTTAGTAGCCTCACCGTGTGTTAGCGTGCGTGGGGAGTCGGCCAGTCTCCAGCTTAGTTACTGATGACACATTTTTTGCTGCTATTGATTAGCGTCAAATCTTATGTCACAAAATTCTGTCGTACGTATATAACGACGTTACTATTTGAAAAAGTGGATTCATATTCCCAGGTGACTAAAAAGCCAACCGTTAATTATGTTCATGATGACCTCCGATTAAAGAAACGCAAATAAAATAACATACGAATGTAAATAAAACTTTTCATTTACGCATGAAAATTTAATACATCATATATTCAAAATTTAAATAACAATAAGAGAAGAAAATAAAAAAAGGTAGGATTCACCTTGAACCCATCTCTCTCTCTCTCTCTCTTTCCCCCTTTCTTCTTTCTGCCGCAACAGTGGCTCTCTTCTTTTTCCTTTGCTTTGCTGAGTCTTCTCTCTCTTGTTTCTTTCTGCTTCGTCCTTTCTTCCTTCTTTCTCGAGTCTTTCTTTGATTCCCTTTTTCTTCTCTGATCTCTCCTTTTTTTTTCCTCCTCTTCATCTTCTGCCGAGGAAGTCTTTAAATAGTTGAAGCTCCTTTCTCTTGAATGGCACTTCTCTTCAAGTTAATCTCATATATGTTGATAAAATTAAGTCTATCTTCATTAATAAGGATCTGTTTGACATAACTTTTTTTTTTGTCTTCATTTTTTAAAGAGCAGCTTAATTTTTTTTTTACAAAAATAAGTGGGTGCTTGATATCCTTTTTTTTTAGGTTTTTTTTTTTGGTGTTTGGTAACCCTTTTTATTTTGACCTTTTTTTTTGTGGTGATTTGCGGTGGTGGTGGTGGGGCGTAGCGGTGGTCGACGGTGGTGGTGGCCGGCGGTGGGTGAGTTGTGGTGGAGGTCTCAAAATTTTTTTTTAAATAAAAACAAAAAAAGACCTTTTTCTTCTTTTTTTTTTTTACTCTACAATTTAAAAAGCCACTTTTTAAATTGAAAAAAAAAGTGTTACCAAACATTCCTATTTTTTCCAATTTTTAAAACAAAAAAAAAAGAGAGTAAAAAAAAACCGTGTCAAACAGCCCCTAAGTGTTATCTCTTATCTCCAAATCTTTTAATAAAATCTGATTTTATCTATCTTTTGAGAGAATCTGACTTCATCTATGCATATGGCCACCTTTATCCCAATTGGGCCATAGCCAGCCCAATTCAATATTTATTGGACTTTTAAAAGAGGACCATAATTTGGGCTTGGTTTTAGCAACCTCCTTTTGTCAAAATTTTGGTGCCAACAGTTACATATGTAGGTTTCACATCGTAGTTGTGTGCAGTGGTCTTTTAAGGAGTATTTGCCGCGACAGAGATGTTGGTAACATAAAGATCTTAAGTATTCGTGAACATCCTACTAGCATCCTAGAGATTCTTACTGAAAACTATATTATTGTTCACACTGGGATAGTATTGAATACAGCTCTGCTTTGACAGGTCAATAATTCACGTTCCCGTGTCATGTCCTGGTGGTTGTCACAGTAGAAGGGAGGCACCGCTTGGAGAGAACCAAACGAGGGAGACGAGTTGTGAAGACAGACGTGCATTTAGAACTAGGGTTTTTTTGTTGTTTTTGTAGTAACCCGTTTGGACCCACGGGTCGAGTCATCCTACCCACTTAGACCCTTGTTGATATGAACAACCCAATTCTAACCCGCCAGTCGACTGATCATCCCTCGGGTTTGATTGGGGTTGAACCAAAGTGGCCAAAAACCAACAGGTTGGGTTGGGTCATATGGGTTGGGTAAATTTTTGCCAGCCTTAATTCTACCCCATTTTCTCTCTTGCAGATTATTAGGAGATCTTGCATTAAATATTATACGGCCATTCTTCGGTCACCTCTTCAAATCTCATGTTACATTAAGAAGAGAAGTTTGTTATTGCTAGACAATGGCCAGTTTCGACTGCCATATGTTGAAAAATTGTTGCCTTTTACCAATCTCTCAAAGGTTTTATATCCTGCACTTGTAAGCATGGAGGAATCTTAGCCAAAATCTACACATTATCTTTATGTCTATTCATGAGTATCGAATATTGGGTGGTCCAAATCATCTAAAATCATTAGATTGAAAATGCTGATGTGATAGAAGAAGGGACTAAGAAAAGAAATTTCATTTAATCCTTTCTTCAGTCATATCAGTGCTCCAAATTCAATGATCCTAGATGGTGAGCCAATGATCCGACACCTTGCAATGTTTACTCTATGCTCTACGTATGAGACTATCATGATCTGATATTCTTCCCTTGCAACTTTTTGACCACATATTACACAGGCCAACTCAAACTTTGTGACCCCTGTTCCGGTCACATTGGAGCTGAAAATAGTCGAAAGTGAACGAAAGATTCAATATCGCTCTACTTCTAGAGTCTAAGGCTCTCTCCTTCTCAAAAGAATTCCTCCAAGGCCGCTATTCCGGAATGAGCAAGGCCCTATCCTGTTTGAGCTACGGGGCAGAGGGTGGCTAATCTATCATCGAACCATTACTCTATCTATGGTATTGTTTTTCGAATAGTCAGAGATGAGCGATGACATTCTAACTCGCCGCTTCATTTTCATGGCTGAAACAACACCACATCCGCTTCATCATCAACTGAAGCAACGCCACCGCCTTACAAATCGCTACCATTCCACCACCACCATTGTCACGTCGCAACTACAACCAAAACCTATCAAAGGCGAAACCACAACCATGACCTATCTACCGTCGCCATAGTCGTAGCCACCATTACCGCCATGTCGTTGTTACCGCCTCACACCCGTAACGACGACGACCATCACCACTCAGAACACCACCGCAAACATTTTATTCCATTTTATTAACCGAACAACAGAAGGGCAAAGGTCAATAATACTTCCCCACAAAATCGTAGCTCTATTCCAGATCTGAGCCAACGGGCTGAACATCTAGCTCCGTGTCTTTCGCCGTCGCGTAAAAAAGATCACTCATCCAAGCTACTGGAGGGATTATGGTGCTTGATCGTTGGTCTTGTAATGGTTGTTACTTGTTACGACGGCGTCAAGTTAGTGACCGCAGCGAGGCGATCACGTACGTGGTAACGACTACTTCTAATAGGATACAGCTAGAAAAAGTTTAGATCTATTAGAGTCTCAAACTAAATTTAATGGGTAAATGAACACCCATCTGCAATTCAATTTTGGGTACTAAAATCCATAAAGACAAGCTCACTAAGACCCAATTAATTTAACGAAGGAAAATGCAGGGGAAGAGGAAGAGGGAGAGATGTGGGTTTAATCCAGGCCCCCAAATCAGGAATCAGAGGGAGCAGACATGACGACCCTAAAGAAGTTTCACTCTCTGTGCACATTACCATGCTTCCTTCATTACTTTGTCATCCAGAGCATCGGCTTATTGTGCACAGATCTGTATCATCACTACTACTACTACTACTCATATTGTTCACTCGATCGTAACCAAAACTCTGTAAATAAACGAAATTCGATAAAAACAACCAGTAAGAACTAGTGGAAAATCAAAACAAGAAGAAAGGTTGAAGGCCGTTCGGCTGAGCCGCAGAGGACCGAGAATATAATAGCCACAGCCATAGCCATATCCTGCGAAAACTTGGTAATCGATATTTATAGCGGCGCAACCACAAAATTAGGGTTTCATTTTGTTGGCAAAATACAAAGATATCCCTCCCAAGATCTCAAATAACGAAATTACCTACATCCATTCTAAGACTCTAATTTACGAAAAGGGTAGCCCATTAGAACTCTTGTAATGGTTGACGATTTTTTTTTTGTGTGTGTAAATTGTGTATTCATTGATAAGTTTGTCAAAAATTTAAGAAACATGCTTATTCCGAAGCTGTAATTGATGAAAGGTAGACGCTATTTCTACCAGTAACATACTAAATCACTCCTTACTTGCCGGTGAGAAGTCCAACCCTCGGACTTCTTCTTTCATTGTTTCCATCTTAATGGCACTAATTATTTCTAAAGTCTTCAAGACTTCTTTCATAGATGGCCGCTTTTTGGGGTCAACTTCAAGGCATTTCAATGTGAGTTCAGCTACTTCTAATGCTCCCCTTGAAAACCTCGCGCCCATTATAGTCACAAGCTTCTTTTCATTAGACAAGTAAATTCTACCAAGTCATGCCCAATCTACTGAGCCTGGCGTATGCTTCCTGTCGATCTTCTGGCGTGTTAGTAGTTGCAGCAAGATGAACCCAAAACCATGGACGTCCCTCTTCATATTCCACTCACCTGCGTCACACTCGAGGTACTCTGGAGCCACCGAATACATTGTGCAAAATCTCGTAACGCTATCGAATGATTCAACATCGTCGTGGTCTACGTTATTGTTTGCTAGATGATCTAACTCAGTCAACCCGAAATCACAGAGCTTTGCATTGAAATCCTTATCCAACAAGACATTAGAAGCCTTAAAGTCGAAGTAGACTAATTGCTTAGTGATTGTGTGCAAGAAAGCTAGGCCCTGAGCTGCTCCTATCGCAATTTTAAGCCGTTTAGCCCATGGAAGTGCTGCATCAGCGTCATCTTTAAAAAGGTAGTTATCTAAGCTTCCATGCTTCATGTATTCATAAACAAGGAGGAATTCTTCGTCTTCCAAGCAGTATCCAAACAGCTTGACGAGATTTGGATGGATAAGTTTCTGAAAGTGCGCCACCTCCGGCTGGCCTCTTTTAAGTCCTTTAAGTAAATCTGTATTGAATCTCTTAACTGCAACGACCATGCCTGTGCCAACCGTCCATGGGGAATATGTCACCCCATTGATCGCTCCTTTAAAAGTCATCCCAAAACCTCCCTCACCCAAGACGCGGTCCATGCTGAAGTTCTTCGTGATGCCTTTCAGTTCGGCAAAACTGAACTTTCTGAAGCATGGCTGATCTGTGGTCACCGGAGATGCGCATAAGAAAAACAGGCGAACTTTGGTTGAGAACGTCTCCCCTCCGACATTAGAAGAATCCCAGCCGTCTTGTAATTTCAATGCAAGCTCAAGACAGGCCACTACATGTGCCATTGTGGGGCGTTCTTCTGGACGTCGTCTCAAGCATCGGTCTGCAATTTTTACAAACTTCCCCAGACTTTTTGGACTCACTCGCCCCTCCCTCAAGTTGGGATCTACGATCCGTTCTACTTTTCCATCTTTTACACAACGTCTAGCCCATGCAGCCAATCCCAGTTGCTTTTCATTGAGCCTTGCATCCACAGCCGGCCTTCCAGAAAGAACTTCAAACAATACCACACCAAAGGCATAGACATCGGTCTTTCTTGTCAGTCTGTAAGTCAGGAAATACTCTGGATCCAAGTAACCATGTGTGCCTTTAACATTGGTGCTAACATAAGAGAATGACTGATTAGCTGGTCCTATTTTCGACAACCCAAAGTCCGAAACTTTAGCTGCCCAGTGTTCATCTAAGAGAATGTTAGAACTCTTCACATCACGGTGTATGACTCTGTGCTGGATACCGGTACCTGTGTGAAGATAATCCAGTCCGCGAGCACTGCCAATGCATATCTTGAGGCGCTGCACCCAAGATAAAGGGGGATTACCATTTTTCCCAACTTTGTGCAAATGATCAGCTAGAGTTCCATTGCACATATATTCATAAACCAGGATCATCTCGTTCTGCTCGTCGCAGTAACCAATCAAAGATACGAGGTGGCAATGCCGAAACTTGGAAAGCATCTGAATCTCTGTCCAGAACTCAAGGGCTCCTTGGCTGGACGTGGAATTCAACCGCTTTATGGCAACCATACTTTCCACGTTATCGATGTTGACCGGCCCCTTGTAAACATTTCCAAAGCCGCCCTTTCCGAGGATCAGTGCATCATCGAAGTTCTGGCTAGCCGAATGGATCTCAGCAAGCGAAAAACGAAGGCATCCTTTTTCTGGCAAGAACGATGGCTGTTTGATTCCCTGGCCAGATTTTGCTTCTTCATCAGGTCGCTGCATACTGAGTAATCCGTCTAGTATAGTTGGTCAAAAGGACCGTCACTAGTTCCAGCTAGTTTATCAATTTTTTTTAATTTTTTTTTTTTGTAATCAAGACATTGCATTAAAAACTAACAGAGAACAAAAGATGGTTCCTGGTTCCCACTATCATCCAATAACAAAAGAGACCCAAAGGATGAAGAGGGAACCAAGCCAAAACAGTTAGAAACATCCGCCCATTTAGCAAGATTATGGGCTAAAAACATCCGCCCAAAGTCTAGTGAAAAAGAAAAACAAAATTTATCTTCAATATTTGTTCGCGTCACTGTATGTTTATGTTCCTATCGGAATAATTCTATTGACACTCAGATAATGACTATTAACGCTCTATGCACACATAAGTATATCTAAAGTACAATTTAACGAAGCGATGCAATTCACGAGTGAACAATATGTGGTTGCGAAAAATTGGTAATCGATATTTTTAGCAAGATTAAGTATATCTAAAGTACAATTTAACGATACTCGTGAATTGCATCGCTTCGTTAAATTGTACTTTAGATATACTTATGTGTGCATAGAGCGTTAATAGTCATTATCTGAGTGTCAATAGAATTATTCCGATAGGAACATAAACATACGGTGACGCGAACAAATATTGAAGATAAATTTCGTTTTTCTTTTTCACTAGACTTTAATATGCAAGCTAATTTACTTTTTTTGCTTTGGTCTATTTGAACAAAACCAAAGGGTGAATCTTAATTGTTCAATGTTGATATAGCTAAAAATATCCCTCCAATCTACGGACGACACGTGGCGGTTATGACGCGTAACCCGTACTGACTCACTACTGATATGGCAATTACCATATCAATCATCGGGCAGTATCCTAAAAAGGCTCTGAGTCTATCAGCTCAGATTGACATAAGATCCTCTAAGATCCTAACTGGATTCTAATTAGAGTTGGTCAAAGCTCAGTCCTATTAGGACTCCTCCTTCTACCACTATATAAAGGGGTCATGCCCCTCAGGTAAACCTAAGCTCACACATATACACATTGTGTCTTTATTACTTCTCAGAGTTCTACATCGTTAGCCCTCTCTGACTTAAGCATCGGAGCGTTCCCTCGCCGGAACCCCACCCGGCGGTAACTCCGTGTTCTCTTTTGCAGGCCTGATTTCTGGTGCTGTTCCCGATCCAGTTTTTAGCTGCAACAAATGTTTATATTACTTCAGAGTTATATTGAATATATCGGCTATATGCTTTGAGACATTCAAATTGACATAGAAGCGATTTATTTAAACGAATGCAAAAATTTGAGAGTCGAATATACAACAATAGATTTGTTTTAACTGAATACAAATGTGCCCAAACAGCCTAAATAGAAGGGCAGAAATGAGTTGAGAGTTGAACAACCTTGTAAAACTTGGGTTGTGATACCTGTAATATAACTCGACTTCAGCTCAAGCTTACCTTGTGAGTTATGAGAAAGTTTGTTTTGCTAGTTAACACCTAAAAGTATTACTCAATCTTGATCTTCAAAGATGTCACATCGCAATAGTGTTGTATTTTCCTTAATGTTGAAATTATGTCCTCACTATATTGTACTATTAAGGAGGGCAGTTGTTACTTTCCTTGTCAAAGCTTCTGATTAATGTTTCATAACTGAACCAACAATCTCAAGACACGAAAAAAGTTAAGGGATATAGTTTGCCGCTCAAGAGGAAATACGTGTGGCTAAAATGTACACTTTATGGTAAAAGCCGAATTCTCTGCAAATGATAGAACTCTTTATTAAAACTTCGATACGCGTTTCTAATTAGCGGCGCGCCATTAAATGAGAACCATTCGGAGTTCCTTGTCACGAGACTAGTTCTAATAATCCTCCTTGTTAATCATAGAATTTGTGGACAACTCTCAACTTTCCAGATTAAACTTGACTAACTTTGAGTCCCTGGGACGGTATTTTTCTCCAAATATTGAAAAGCATTTATGGGGCAAAAGGAATAGGGAAGCTTCTTCACGATTAGAAAAGATGTAATTGGTCGTCCAATCCAACGGTGTAACTTTTTTTTTAAAAAAAAAATTTCAATTGGAAAATCTGAAAGAACTGCAGTTCATATATATAATCCGCGAGAAGGAGGAATCGAACTCGGGACCTCGAGGCCCTTGCCAACTCCACTACCCCTTGAATTCTACCGGTGTAACTTGGCAGCAAAACATTGAGAAAAGAGGAATAAAGTCACTGTCTATCCGAGGATAAGTTTGACAGGGATTCTCTAAGAAAGAAAAGGCCAGACATCTATTGTATATATTATCTTGTTATAAAGAATAGAAAATCTCACTTTCTCTGGTAATAATTTGTGGTGAATCCGTCTCTCAACTGTTCAACCCAAAAGTAACGTTCTTTTAGGTCATCAAATCCGGACATTATTTTGAACGGTTAGAAAACGGATTGAGGACAACATATGCCACTTATATGCATTCTTAAAGACAAATTTGCATTGGTCATTTATACTCGAAAACAATAAAACCACCTTAGAAATAGTAGTAATAAGATTCCAAAAAAAGAAAAAAAAAATCTCATTACATAAATTATATTTGCTAGACGCTAGTCATAATGTCTTTCAAAGCAATCATACTCTCTCTCTCTCAATCTGAACGCCCACCAACGATTGACAAAGATTTCATTGTCGGTCCAATCCAACTACTGCCTACCAACTTGATTGGCAGCAAAGCATTGAGAAGAGAAGTAAAATCAGCGTTTCTAACCTCCGAGAGTAGGTCTGACAAGGATATATTCTAATAAAGAAGAAGCCAAGCATACATAGTAGATCTTATCTCGTTCGAAAAATAGAAAAAAATGTAAGGTTGACTACGATCTTCCTTTTACGTATTACATATGTAGGGTTTGGATCGGAGAAGAATTGACCATCCTTCTTCAGACCTCCAAACTTGGGATGGAGGGAGGACGATGTTACTAACTCCACCATAGATGGAGTTGGTATTTGCAGACAGTACTGAATCATGGTCCATGGAGTTCATTCTATCAACGCCAACACCGGAAACTTGAAGCTATTGGACCACAACATGGCCACGATTCTGAATAATTTGTCCTAACCTTTACGGTGCTTTCAACCAGACTTCGCATTGCTCTTCACTTATAGGTTTAGTAACAACGTACTCCATCTTCCCTTTAGTTTGGGTGTATACGTTTCCCTAGCTTTGTTTATATCCTCGTCAGTGGGGTATTTAGAACGTAAAAAAAAACTTTGAAAAATCATTTGTATGTTTCTTTAGGTTTTGTAAGTGATATTTGAACCCACTTTCTACGCTTACGCAAATAAAGTGGCGTTTTATAACCACTCTAGCGATTTTCTTATTTAGTTGTGTAAGTTTAACATGCAAAATAGTAAAATGAAATCCTCTTTTAAGAAATTCCCGAATATTTAGGTAGATTTATTTGTCCATATGATATAAATTGCTTAACATACAGGAAAGAAAATTAAGAACATCAGGTGGTCAGGTGTTCACCGGTGCCACCTGCTACCTCAGCCACACACACACATTTAACTCGGCTTAAGTGATTCTCATTTTAACTTACTTGCCATTCTACAGAAACTCTTTATTTATGTAGTTACACACAAGAGGCGCAGTGACCAACGTCCCATTACTCACAAACTCAACTCTTAAAAGAAGCAAAACAAAGTACTATATTGAACATTGAGAGCCCACTGCTCTGAAATACTCGTATCATCTCATCACCTGATTGACTTACTTCACTCCGAACCTCTCCCTCAGCTGCAAAGCATACTCATAAACCTTGTGCTTGTCGTAAAGAGACTTGGCCACATTTTCAATCCCCATGCACCTCTGACCCCAGGCCATCAGTTTGGGGCACTCGGCTTCTATACTGAAATCCCCACAGGTCTCATAAGAGTGAAACCAGACGCAATATGGAACAAGTGCGATGTCCAGGAACCCAAGGGTTGTCCCTCCAAAGTAAAGCTGGTCTCCCAGCTCTCCTTCAAGCAGCTTCAAGCACTCTATCATGTCTTTCTTGCCTTGCTCCAGCACCTCTCCTTTGTTCATCAGCACCCTTTTCCCACTGTCGTAGACCTGTAAAGCTTGAAAAGAGTAGATTAACAAGAGTATATATATCTTCAAACAAGTAGGGAAACATTGTCCTAGTAGTAATAATGGAAAATATATATGCAGTCAAGAGGTGCTACAACGATATAAATGAGATTGTATTTGTCAGCCAAGAGCTTCACAAATTTGTAGCAGTCAACATTTTTTTTCCTATAAGTTTCTTTGTTCTTAATTGATGGAGAACGATAAACTTTAGTGGCAGTGCACCATTGTTTATCCCTTATGGGAAAAATATATCGCTAAGTCCTTTTGTATGTTAAAACATGATATACATTGTTGGACCTTTTTCTAACATCTTAAACTTTTAGAGAAATTGATATACATTGGTTTGATCCCAAAACGAATCATGCTCACCCTTGTTGCATATTACCAATCACCTAAGGGAGTGCTACGTTTTAAGAACCCTACGACAAAAAAAAGTCATATGAGCAAATGTTCAACCGTTCCGAATCTCCACATGAGTATCCTGATACCATAAGATCTTCAGATTAGGGGGAAATCTACATGCGAAGCAAAGTATATTTAATCCTATATGCGATGCTTGCTAGACATGAAGAAGAGCTTTACGTGGCTGTGGCATACACCGGAGATCAACCGGAATTAACCAAAGCTTACTTACCTTCTTGTCAATGAAATCAGCCCAAAACCTTGCCTTCGACCGCTGGAACGGATCAGACGGCAAAAAAGGAGGCTTGTCATTCCAAACCTCGTCGATGTACTGAAGAATGACAAGGGATTCACAAATGGATTTTCCATTGTGAATCAAGACAGGGATCATCTTGTGAACCGGGTTCATCTGGAGGAGCAGGGGGCTCTTTTCTTGCAGCAACTGCTCGTCCCTGTACTCGTATCTGATCCCTTTCTCTGCCAAGGCAATTCTCACTCTCATCCCAAAAGAGCTGGGCAGTGTGTCCAGGAGAATTACTTCATCCGCCATTTTCTCTGTTCTGTGAAGCGCAAAGTCTCGAGTGTTATGGCAATCTCTCACGTAATCCGCACTTGAATACTTAACATTATCCTGTGCTACAAGACCAACTCAATCTCTAAGAAGTAGCCCCGTAAGGACTTGGGATATATTTTTATAATATACGACTAGACCAACGTAACTTCTTTGATGCTTCTTTGAAGAAACCTGCCGAAACATTTTCAACATAATTTCGATAGTTTATATTCGGGAAATGTCTATCTTAACGCGCATGTTTAGTCACATCTCATTTGTTCTTGACGTATATTTTGGCAAAAGAATGTCATGTGAATAAGTATAAAAAGATGTAAACAAAGACGATCTTCAGTTTCTTAAAAATGAAATTTTTGTTTACAGAGATCGTTTATGTATCAAGGGTGTCTATGGAGGTTATCGGATCTTTATACAGGTTGTTAATCTTGTCATTTGTGCTCCAACCGCAAGTGTTACAAGTTTGTGATGCATCTACAAATGTGTATAGCATTCTCCATCAACAGAAAGTTGAACTTGTTTAGCATTTATCTCTTGAATAGTTATGCCTTTATCGGCATAACTTGCAGCACCACAGGTCACGAGTAAAACTCAAATGAACTTTTTAGACCGTAATTTTTTCAACAACTATACCGCAAACCATGCAATAAGAAGTTAAAGTTGCCGCTAAATGTTTTCCTAGCAACCTAGTTGCTCTTTTTTGATAAAGCGTACCTTAAGGGTCAACAATATCATAAAAATGAAGTCTCAGGTATATTACATTAATATCACTTGAAAAAATTATCGATTCCCACACCATGTATACTTTTTTACACTCTTTTTTTGGTTGCTAAGAAGTACATTAACGACACAACATGCATTTTTAGGACCAATTAAGAGCGTAAAAATGCATATTATTTACCTGGATCTTCGACCACCAAAAATTCATTACCTCTTCTTCTCATCATATTAAAGGGGCGCGGCTCCGTATGAGGCTCGTACTGCAGAGCAAGCGAGGTCGCCGGCCAGCAACTTCCGTGCACATATATCTATAATCTATAATATATATAATAGGATTCGATTGATATAGGGTCATTGAACAACAAACTCCCAATGTTATTTTCTAGAATTTTTGATTTAATTTTATACCAACATTAACATAACTATGTGGCAAGCGTTCATTGGCTAGAAAATCAACTTTTAAATGTAAAGTTTTTGCAAAACTCCCACCTTATTAGGCCACACTAACCATGCAAACTTCCACCACATCACCCACGTCTCCCACTTCCATTATCTCCTACCTCTTCACCATCTTTCCTGCAAACTGAAACAGAAGCAAGCAAAAGAAAATTCTGGTGGGTACTCCATTTGGTTTGTCACGTCTCCCGCTTCCATTATTTTCCTACCACTTCAACACCTTTCCCACAATCCGAAACATAATCAAGCAAAAGAAAATTCTGGGTACTCCATTTACTTTGTAAATTCAGCCGAGGATTACACCATTTCCAAGGCTACACCATTCGCATTTCTGGATAGTTGGTGTTCACACTTTTATGCCATTTGCTTCTGGCTACTCCATTTGCTTTGTAAATTCAGCCGAGGATTACACCATTTTCAAGGCTATACCATTTGCATTTCTGGGTAGTTGGTCTTCACACTTTTATGCCATTTGCTTTTCTATACCATTTGCTTCTGGGTATTTAACTAAAAGTTTCTATATGCTTGCAGTTGAAGGGAGTTTCTTGCACACAGAACATATGAAAGGTTTGTTGTTCATGGTAACTAAGAGTGAGTAAGTAAGTAGTTAAAGTTAAAAAGATGGTTGTTTTAACATTGAACAACTATGTATAATTGGAGAGTTGTTGACTTGTGCAGTTTGTAGTTGCAAAGAACTATATATAAATGAAGCCATACACGATAGCGAGACGTGGAAGATTCAGAACATCTGAATCCTTTGCTCTTCATGGTAATTAAGAGTAAGTAGTACTTACATAGTGTTGTTCTAACATTCAAGAACTCTGTATGATCATTGGAGAGTTGCTGGCTTATTTTGCACTCGATCAGGTGTGGCTTATTTTACTTCGTTTTGCTTGGTCCTTAATAAAGATTCATTTACTTGATTTTGCATGTTACGTGTGGGTTGATGGGTTAATCTAATCTCTTTTAAAAAAGAGCCGTGAACATCAGATTTACGACCAAACCTACGATTCTGGAGCAATTAAACTTTACCATAGTCAGTCCTTTTGTCTTTTGCAACAACCTCGCCTTCGAAAACTTGGCTGGCGTTAAGTTTGTGGTCACCTCCAACATGATGTTGGCAAATATGGTGAGTAAACAGAATGCTTCTACACGCTAATGACCATGGGCATGAATAGGTAACACAAAAAAAAAATAAATAAATAAAATTTGAAAGCCTAATTT
>JAVXUO010000387.1:0-332028 GCA_033065855.1 Escallonia rubra | reverse complement strand
ATTGATCGCTCCTTTAAAAGTCATCCCAAAACCTCCCTCACCCAAGACGCGGTCCATGCTGAAGTTCTTCGTGATGCCTTTCAGTTCGGCAAAACTGAACTTTCTGAAGCATGGCTGATCTGTGGTCACCGGAGATGCGCCTAAGAAAAACAGGCGAACTTTGGTTGAGAACGTCTCCCCTCCGACATTAGAAGAATCCCAGCCCTCTTGTAATTTCAATGCAAGCTCAAGACAGGCCACTACATGTGCCATTGTGGGGCGTTCTTCTGGACGTCGTCTCAAGCATCGGTCTGCAATTTTTACAAACTTCCCCAGACTTTTTGGACTCACTCGCCCCTCCCTCAAGTTGGGATCTACGATCCGTTCTACTTTTCCATCTTTTACACAACGTCTAGCCCATGCAGCCAATCCCAGTTGCTTTTCATTGAGCCTTGCATCCACAGCCGGCCTTCCAGAAAGAACTTCAAACAATACCACACCAAAGGCATAGACATCGGTCTTTCTTGTCAGTCTGTAAGTCAGGAAATACTCTGGATCCAAGTAACCATGTGTGCCTTTAACATTGGTGCTAACATAAGAGAATGACTGATTAGCTGGTCCTATTTTCGACAACCCAAAGTCCGAAACTTTAGCTGCCCAGTGTTCATCTAAGAGAATGTTAGAACTCTTCACATCACGGTGTATGACTCTGTGCTGGATACCGGTACCTGTGTGAAGATAATCCAGTCCGCGAGCACTGCCAATGCATATCTTGAGGCGCTGCACCCAAGATAAAGGGGGATTACCATTTTTCCCAACTTTGTGCAAATGATCAGCTAGAGTTCCATTGCACATATATTCATAAACCAGGATCATCTCGTTCTGCTCGTCGCAGTAACCAATCAAAGATACGAGGTGGCAATGCCGAAACTTGGAAAGCATCTGAATCTCTGTCCAGAACTCAAGGGCTCCTTGGCTGGACGTGGAATTCAACCGCTTTATGGCAACCATACTTTCCACGTTATCGATGTTGACCGGCCCCTTGTAAACATTTCCAAAGCCGCCCTTTCCGAGGATCAGTGCATCATCGAAGTTCTGGCTAGCCGAATGGATCTCAGCAAGCGAAAAACGAAGGCATCCTTTTTCTGGCAAGAACGATGGCTGTTTGATTCCCTGGCCAGATTTTGCTTCTTCATCAGGTCGCTGCATACTGAGTAATCCGTCTAGTATAGTTGGTCAAAAGGACCGTCACTAGTTCCAGCTAGTTTATCAATTTTTTTTAATTTTTTTTTTTGTAATCAAGACATTGCATTAAAAACTAATAGAGAACAAAAGATGGTTCATGGTTCCCACTATCATCCAATAACAAAAGAGACCCAAAGGATGAAGAGGGAACCAAGCCAAAATAGTTAGAAACATCCGCCCATTTAGCAAGATTATGGGCTAAAAACATCCGCCCAAAGTCTAGTGAAAAAGAAAAACAAAATTTATCTTCAATATTTGTTCGCGTCACTGTATGTTTATGTTCCTATCGGAATAATTCTATTGACACTCAGATAATGACTATTAACGCTCTATGCACACATAAGTATATCTAAAGTACAATTTAACGAAGCGATGCAATTCACGAGTGAACAATATGTGGTTGCGAAAAATTGGTAATCGATATTTTTAGCAAGATTAAGTATATCTAAAGTACAATTTAACAATACTCGTGAATTGCATCGCTTTGTCAAATTGTACTTTAGATATACTTACGTGCGTATAGAGCGTTGATAGTCATTATCTGAGTGTCAATAGAACTATTCCGATAGTATCATAAACATACGGTGACGGTGAGGCAAACAAATATCGAAGACAAATTTCTTTTTTCTTTTTCACTAGACTTTAATATGCAAGCTAATTTACTTTTTTTGCTTTGGTCTATTTGAACAAAACCAAAGGGTGAATCTTAATTGTTCAATGTTGATATAGCTAAAAATATCCCTCCAATCTACGGACGACACGTGGCGGTTATGACGCGTAACCCGTACTGACTCACTACTGATATGGCAATTACCATATCAATCATCGGGCAGTATCCTAAAAAGGCTCTGAGTCTATCAGCTCAGATTGACATAAGATCCTCTAAGATCCTAACTGGATTCTAATTAGAGTTGGTCAAAGCTCAGTCCTATTAGGACTCCTCCTTCTACCACTATATAAAGGGGTCATGCCCCTCAGGTAAACCTAAGCTCACACATATACACATTGTGTCTTTATTACTTCTCAGAGTTCTACATCGTTAGCCCTCTCTGACTTAAGCATCGGAGCGTTCCCTCGCCGGAACCCCACCCGGCGGTAACTCCGTGTTCTCTTTTGCAGGCCTGATTTCTGGTGCTGTTCCCGATCCAGTTTTTAGCTGCAACAAATGTTTATATTACTTCAGAGTTATATTGAACATATCGACTATAGGCTTTGAGACATTCAAATTGACGTAGAAGCGATTTATTTAAACGAATGCAGAAATTTGAGAGTCGAATATACAACAATAGATTTGTTTTAACCGAATACAAATGTGCCCAAACAGCCTAAATAGAAGGGCAAAAATGAGTTGAGAGTTGAACAACCTTGTAAAACTTGGGTTGTGATACCTGTAATATAACTTGACTTAAGATCAAGCTTACCTTGTGAGTTATGAGAAAGTTTGTTTTGCTAGTTAACACCTAAAAGTATTACTCAATCTTGATCTTCAAAGATGTCACATCGCAATAGTGTTGTATTTTCCTCAATGTTGAAATTATGTCCTCACTATATTGTATTAAGGAGGGCAGTTGTTACTTTCCTTGTCAAAGCTTCTAATTAATGTTTCATAACTGAACCAACAATCTTAGGACACGAAAAACGTTAAGGGATATAGTTTGTCGTTCAAGAGGAAATACGTGTGGCTAAAATGTACACTTTATGGTAAAAGCCGAATTCTCTGCAAAGGATAGAACTCTTTATTAAAACTTCGGTACGCGTTTCTAATTAGCGGCGCGCCATTAAATGAGAACCATTCGGAGTTCCTTGTCACGAGACTTGTTCTAATAATCCCCCTTGCTAATCATAGAATTTGTGGACAACTCTCAACTTTCCAGATTAAACTTGACTAATTTTGAGTCCCTGGGACGGTAATTTTTCTCCAAATATTGAAAAGCATTTATGGGGCAAAAGGAATAGGGAAGCTTCTTCATGATTAGAAAAGACGTAATTGGTCGTCCAATCCACCGGTGTAACTTTTTTTTTTAAAAAAAAATTTCTCAATTGAGAAATCTGAAAGAACTGCAGTTCATATATATAAGCCGCGAGAAGGAGGAATCGAACTCGGGACCTCGAGGCCCTTGCCAACTCCACTACCCCCTTTGAATTCCACCGGTGTAACTTGGCAGCAAAACGTTGAGAAAAGAGGAATAAAGTCACTGTCTATCCGAGGATAAGTTTAACAGGGATTCTCTAAGAAAGAAAAGGCCAGACATCTATTGTATATATTATCTTGTTATAAAGAATAGAAAATCTCACTTTCTTTAGTAATAATTTGTGGTGAATCAGTCGCTCAACTGTTCAACCCAAAAGTAACGTTCTTTTAGGTCATTAAATCCGGACACTATTTTGAACGGTTAGAAAGCGGATTGAGGACAACATATGCCACTTATATGCATTCTTTAAGACAAAATTGCATTGGTCATTTATACTCGAAAACAATAAAACCACCTTAGAAATAGTAGTAATAAGATTCCAATAAAAGAAAAAAAAATCTCATTACATAAATTATATTGCTAGACGCTGGTTATAATGTCTTTCAAAGCAATCATACTCTCTCTCTCAATCTGAACGCCCACCAACGATTGACAAAGATTTCATTGTCGGTCCAATCCAACTACTGCCTACCAACTTGATTGGCAGCAAAGCATTGAGAAGAGAAGTAAAATCAGCGTTTCTAACCTCCGAGAGTAGGTCTGAGACAAGGATATATTCTAATAAAGAAGAAGCCAAACATACATAGTAGATCTTATCTCGTTCGAAAAATAGAAAAAAATGTAAGGTTGACTACGATCTTCCTTTTACGTATTACATATGTAGGGTTTCGATCGGAGTAGAATAGACCATCTTTCAGACCTCCAAACTTGGGATCGAGGGAGGACGATGTTACTAACTCCACCATAGACGGAGTTGGTATTTGCAGACAGTACTGAATCATGGTCCATGGAGTTCTTTCTATCAATGCCAACACCGGAAACTTGAAGCTATTGGACCGCAACATGGCCACGATTGTCCTAACCTTTAGGGTGCTTTCAACCAGACTTCACATTGCTCTTCACTTATAGGTTTAGTAACAATGTACTCCATCTTCCCTTTAGTTTGGGTGTATACGTTTCCCCAGCTTTGTTTATATTCTCGTCAGTGGGGTAGTTAGAACGTAAAGAAACTTTGAAAAATCATTTGTATGTTTCTCTTGGTTTTGTAAGTGATATTTGAGCCCCACTTTCCACACTTACGCAAATAAAGTGGCGTTTTATGACCACTTTAGCGATTTTCTTATTTAGTTGTGTAAGTTTAACATGCATAATAGTAAAATGAAATCCTCTTTTAAGAAATTCCCGAATATTTAGGTAGATTTATTTGTCCATATGATATAAATTGCTTAACATACAGGAAAGAAAATTAAGAACATCAGGTGGTCAGGTGTTCACCGGTGCCACCTGCTACCTCAGCCACACACACACATTTAACTCGGCTTAAGTGATTCTCGTTTTAACTTACTTGCCATTCTACAGAAACTCTTTATTTATGTAGTTACACACAAGAGGCGCAGTGACCAACGTCCCATCACTCACAAACTCAACTCTTAAAAGAAGCAAAACAAAGTACTATATTGAACATTGAGAGCCCACTGCTCTGAAATACTCGTATCATCTCATCACCTGATTGACTTACTTCACTCCGAACCTCTCCCTCAGCTGCAAAGCGTACTCATAAACCTTGTGCTTGTCGTAAAGAGACTTGGCCACATTTTCAATCCCCATGCACCTCTGACCCCAGGCCATCAGTTTGGGGCACTCGGCTTCTATACTGAAATCCCCACAGGTCTCATAAGAGTGAAACCAGACGCAATATGGAACAAGTGCGATGTCCAGGAACCCAAGGGTTGTCCCTCCAAAGTAAAGCTGGTCTCCCAGCTCTCCTTCAAGCAGCTTCAAGCACTCAATCATGTCTTTCTTGCCTTGCTCCATCACCTCTCCTTTGTTCATCAGCACCCTTTTCCCACTGTCGTAGACCTGTAAAGCTTGAAAAGAGTAGATTAACAAGAGTATATATATCTTCAAACAAGTAGGGAAACATTGTCCTAGTAGTAATGATGGAAAATATATATGCAGTCAAGAGGTGCTACAACGATATAAATGAGATTGTATTTGTCAGCCAAGAGCTTCACAAATTTGTAGCAGTCAACATTTTTTTTCCTGTAGTTTCTTTGTTCTTAATTGATGGAGAACGATAAACTTTAGTGGCAGTGCACCATTGTTTATCCCTTATGGGAAAAATATATCGCTAAGTCCTTTTGTATGTTAAAGCATGATATACATTGTTGGACCTTTTTATAACATCTTAAACTTTTAGAGAAATTGATATACATTGGTTTGATCCCAAAACGAATCATGCTCACCCTTGTTGCATATTACCAATCACCTAAGGGAGTGCTACGTTTTAAGAACCCTACGACAAAAAAAAGTCATATGAGCAAATGTTCAACCGTTCCGAATCTCCACATGAGTATCCTGATACCATAAGATCTTCAGATTAGGGGGAAATCTACATGCGAAGCAAAGTATATTTAATCCTATATGCGATGCTTGCTAGACATGAAGAAGAGCTTTACGTGGCTGTGGCATACACCGGAGATCAACCGGAATTAACCAAAGCTTACTTACCTTCTTGTCAATGAAATCAGCCCAAAACCTTGCCTTCGACCGCTGGTACGGATCAGACGGCAAAAAAGGAGGCTTGTCATTCCAAACCTCGTCGATGTACTGAAGAATGACAAGGGATTCACAAATGGGTTTTCCATTGTGAATCAAGACAGGGATCATCTTGTGAACCGGGTTCATCTGGAGGAGCAGGGGGCTCTTTTCTTGCAGCAACTGCTCGTCCCTGTACTCGTATCTGATCCCTTTCTCTGCCAAGGCAATTCTCACTCTCATCCCAAAAGAGCTGGGCAGTGTGTCCAGGAGAATTACTTCATCCGCCATTTTCTCTGTTCTGTGAAGCGCAAAGTCTCGAGTGTTATGGCAATCTCTCACGTAATCCGCACTTGAATACTTAACATTATCCTGTGCTACAAGACCAACTCAATCTCTAAGAAGTAGCCCCGTAAGGACTTGGGATATATTTTTATAATATACGACTAGACCAACGTAACTTCTTTGATGCTTCTTTGAAGAAACCTGCCGAAACATTTTCAACATAATTTCGATAGTTTATATTCGGGAACTGTCTATCTTAACGCGCATGTTTATTCACATCTCATTTGTTCTTGACGTATATTTTGGCAAAAGAATGTCACGTGAATAAGTATAAAAAGATGTAAACAAAGACGATCTTCAGTTTCTTAAAAATGAAATTTTTGTTTACAGAGATCGTTTATGTATCAAGGGTGTCTGTGAAGGTTATCGGATCTTTATACAGGTTGTTAATCTTGTCATTTGTGCTCCAACCGGCAGTGTTACAAGTTTGTGATGCATCTACAAATGTGTATAGCATTCTCCATCAACAGAAAGTTGAACTTGTTTAGCATTTATCTCTTGAATAGTTATGCCTTTACCAGCATAACTTGCAGCACCACAGGTCACGAGTAAAACTCAAATGAACTTTTTAGACCGTAATTTTTTCAACAACTCTACCGCAAACCATGCAATAAGAAGTTAAAGTTGCCGCTAAATATTTTCCTAGCAACCTAGTTGCGCTTTTCTGATAAAGCGTACCTTAAGGGTCAACAATATCATAAAAATGAAGTCTCAGGTATATTACATTAATATCACTTGAAAAAATATCGATTCCCACACCATGTATACTTTTTTACACTCTTTTTTTTGGTTGCTAAGAAGTACATTAACGACACAACATGCATTTTTAGGACCAATTAAGAGCGTAAAAATGCATATTATTTACCTGGATCTTCGACCACCAAAAATTCATTACCTCTTCTTCTCATCATATTAAAAGGGCGCGGCTCTGTATGAGGCTCGTACTGCAGAGCAAGCGAGGTCGCCGGCCAGCAACTTCCGTGCACATACATCTATAATCTATAATATATATAATAGGATTCGATTGATATAGGGTCATTGAACAACAAACTCCCAATGTTATTTTCTAGAATTTTTGATTTAATTTTATACCAACGTTAACATAATTATGTGTCAAGAGTTCATTGGCCAGAAAATCAACTTTTAAATATTAAGTTTTTGAAAAACTCCCACCTTATTAGGCCACACTAACCATGCAAACTTCCACCACGTCTCCCACTTCCATTATCTCCTACCTCTTCACCACCTTTCCTACAAAACTGAAACAAAAGCAAAACAAAAGAAAATTCTGGTGGGGTACTCCATTTGCTTTGTCACGTCTCCCACCTCCATTATCTTCCTACCACTTCACCACCTTTCCTACAAACTGAAACATAATCAAGCAAAAGCAAATTCTGGCTACTCCATTTACTTTGTAAATTCAGCCGAGGATTACACCATTTCCAAGGCTACACCATTCGCATTTCTGGATAGTTGGTGTTCACACTTTTATGCCATTTGCTTCTGGCTACTCCATTTGCTTTGTAAATTCAGCCGAGGATTACACCATTTCCAAGGCTATACCATTTGCATTTCTGGTAGTTGGTATTCACACTTTTATTCCATTTGCTTTTCTATACCATTTGCTTCTTTATTCTGGGTATTTAACTAAAAGTTTCTATATGCTTGCAGTTGAAGGGAGTTTCTTGCACACAGAACATATGAAAGGTTTGTTGTTCATGGTAACTAAGAGTGAGTAAGTAAGTAGTTAAAGTTAAAAAGATGGTTGTTTTAACATTGAACAACTATGTATAATTGGAGAGTTGTTGACTTGTGCAGTTTGTAGTTGCAAAGAACTATATATAAATGAAGCCATACGATAGCGGGACGTGGAAGATTCAGAACATCGATCTGAATCCTTTGCTCTTCATGGTAATTAAGAGTAAGTAGTACTTACATAGTGTTGTTTTAACATTCAAGAACTCTGTATGATTGGAGAGTTGCTGGCTTATTTTGCACTCGATCAGGTGTGGCTTATTTTACTTCGTTTTGCTTGGTCCTTAATAAAGATTCATTTACTTGATTTTGCATGTTAATTACCTGTGGGTTGATGGGTTAATCTAATCCCTTTTCAGAAATCGCCGTGAACATCAGATCTACAACCAAACCTACGATACTGGAGTAATTAAACTTTACCATAGTCAGTCCTTTTGTCTTTTGCAACAACCTCGCCGTCGAAAACTTGGCTGGCGTTAAGTTTGTGGTCACCTCCAACATGATGTTGGCAAAGATGGTGAGTAAACAGAACACGCTAATGACCATGGGCATGAATAGGTAACACACACAAAAAAAAATTGAAAGCCTAATTTAAAATGTATGCACGTATTATTTAATTTTTTTGATAAAATTAGGTTTAATTTCTTCTACTTTGGAATTTCAATATTTCTGTACAGCAGCATGTTTTTAATTTAATTTTGTCATTTCTATTTAAACGAAGAGAGAAATCCGTATTCGACTTGCCACATGTTAATCTAATTAACCCGTATTACTATTAATGCGTCCAACGCTTAATCTAATATAGTCAAAGCAAGAAATATTTTAGTTATGATCTAAAAGTGTGTTACTGGTTAGTATCCTATATAGTGCCATAGCCAATTTGAAGATCTCTGCTATTTTGACAATTTACTTTACTAAAATTTATGATAATTGTATTTCATTCTCCCGTGCATAGCACCGGATTATAGCTAGTAGATTCATTGATGATTATAGCACTAAATCTGATCAGGCTGTTTGAAATAACTTCCAGTTTTGATTTTCTGTTTCTAAAAAAATCAAAACCAAAATCAGTTTAGTTTTTATTATTTACAAAAACATGATTACCCAGTTTTTATTTTGAGTTTTTTCTTTTAGGTGTTTGATTACTCAGTTTTATTTTGAGTTTTTCTTTGGTGGCGGTTGTGGTGGGGGTGGTCGGCGGCGGTGGCCGATTGGTGGTGATGGCCGGCGGGTGGTAGTGGCCGGTGGCGGTTGAGGGGGGGGGGGGGGGTTTCAAAACAAAAATCAAAATTGGAAATTCAAAACTCTAAAATAGGAGTTTTAAAAAATAGCCTTGTTTTAAACACTGGTTTTTAAAACTGAAGGAAAAAAAATGAAAACTGCATTTTTTAAAAACTGAAAGTTAAATGTTACGGAATGCTACTTAAGGGACTATTTGATAAAATTAAAATTTAAGTACTGAAAAAGTTAAGCACTGAATTCGTAAAACTGAAAACTTTAAGTGACTGAATTTTTACTGAAAAATAAGTTGATGCCAAGGAAAGTGGGTTCGTAGTCGACGAGGAGGTGCCACAAGGAATGCAATCCGAGTCAGATGCCAAGTATGTTGATGTGGGACATATCAAGGGTGGAACAAGGGCAGAGACAAATGGCTTCCCAGACAGAGCTTGAGGGTGGCAGTGCTGCGAGGGCGATATCGCATAATGAATACACGACGACAGTCACAGTCCGATGCTTAGGTCCAGAGTCAGGGTCCTATATGTTTCTCTCTCTAGGATTCTAGAGTGAGAAAGTGAAAATGTTCTGAAAATGTCCAACCGTCAATGTTCCGTCCTGAATGAATTCTCAAGACCCCTATTTATAGAGGTTGAGATAATGATGTCATCAACTGACATGTGGCGTTCCCCGGGAATGACACGTCACCGAGGGGTCCACCGGTGCCGGTGCTCCACGGTCTGTCGGATCGCATATTCACCCGGCCTGCCTCGCACAGCGTTGTTCTGTCTGTCTGGAAAAAATGGCTCCCACAGCGTCAGTGTGGCCAAAGAACCCCTTTGATCTAGCCACCAATCCAAGCCCTTGTAGAGTCCCACAGGCCTAGCAATGGTAGGTTAGACCCGACGCCCAACTGCCAGGCAGACTAGGCGCGATGCCCTCTGAAAACCTACTTCCGTCTCGGAGTGACCCGGGGGTCATAGTCCCTAAGGGTGCTGATGAAGCCCTCAGTGCCAGAGCACGTATGCCAGTCACGCAGACACCCTGGCGGAGATAGTGTCCAGGAGGAGTCGCCTATTCCGCAGGCCGAGGTAGCATCCCAGAAGAGTCGTCTACCTGGTAGAAGGGGAGTCTTCGTGCCGGAGCACTTAGAGCTCTGTGGCAGAGATAGTGTCCCGGAGGAGTCGCCTATCCTCGCGGGTGAGTCCTTGTGCCGAAGCACTCGGAGCGCGTCAAGATAGCATCCCAGAGAAGCTGTCTACCCGACTGGCCGAGGTAGTATCCCAGAGGAGCCGTCTACCAGGAGAGTTGAAAAGCTCATTGGCAGAGATAGTGTCCCGGAGGAGTTGCCTATCCCCGTGGGTGAGTCCTTGTGCCGGAGCACTCAGAGTGCGTCAAAGTAGCATCCCGGAGGAGCCGTCTACCTGGCGGAAGAGGAGTTGAAAAGTTCCCTGGCGGAGATAGTGTCCCGGAGGAGTCGTCTATCCCCGCAGGTGAGTCCTTGTGTCGGAGCACTCGAAGCGCGTCAAGGTAGCATCCCGGAGAAGCTGTCTACCTGGCAGAAGGGGAGTGTGACAAAAAGCCTGGGGGCACGGCGGCGTGGTGCATGGGCGCGGCGGAGTGTTGGAGTGCGGCGCTCAGACCCCGACGACGGGGGT
Source organism: Escallonia rubra (assembly GCA_033065855.1). NCBI lineage: Eukaryota > Viridiplantae > Streptophyta > Magnoliopsida > Escalloniales > Escalloniaceae > Escallonia > Escallonia rubra. The sequence goes on along the minus strand of JAVXUO010000387.1, from coordinate 321,101 downwards.
CGCGGAGACGACGTCCGGGCGATGGACGACGAGCGTCGAGGAATTGGCGAGCGGGCGCGGGTGACTTCCAGACGACGGGCGACGGGGGTCGCGGAGATGACGTCCGGGCCCACGGGGTCGCGGAGTGACGTCCGGGCGACGTGGTCACGGAGTGATGTAAGGCCCCTTGAAAAGATGTGAATGTGTTAAGGATGGAGGCCAAAGGCCAACCCTTGGAGGAAGGCCAAGGCCAACCTCAAGGGGAGGCCGAGGCCGACCCCAAGGGGGAGGCCAATGCCAACCTCCTTGGGCAAGTGTCATGGCGCGCCGACGGGCGACGTGCGACATGCGACGGTCGCAGCGTGATGAGGCTTCGCGCAAAAATGAGCTCCTTAGTGACGAAGTCATGTCGAAAAAGTGAGAAGTACACGTGACTTAAGCGTGCACGTTTTGACCGGTTGTGAGCGTTGGATATTGACTGTTGCTTGTGCGGATGTGTCATGCAAAATGGGACCCCCAGTGGGCCTTTGGGTGCGACCAGAATAGGATGGGAAGATAAGTTAACTTGTTTGGTAAACCAAAAACATATGTTTTAAAATTAGGATCATTTGCACATAAAACCCTATAGTTTGAAGGTTTGTGCGTATTTCACCTTGATATTTCAATTTTGACGCAATTTACCTCACTGTTCATTAATTTGTGCTCAATTTACCAATTGAAGGATTGAAACAAATTTTTTGGATGTCCGTCAATTTCTCAGGGGGCAAATTCGTGACTTCAATCATCCAATCCACCTTGGCAATCACATGTCCACCTCACCAAATGTTGGCCTAATCAAAACCATCCACCTGTATAAACTACATCACCATTGCCAACACAAATTCTTTGATCGGCAAAATCCTGAGCTCTACAGAAAAGGGCCATGGTGATGGTTCAGACACATGCCAGCCCCAGCAATGCCGTTAAAAACCCAAGCACCGCAGCGCCTCCAAACCCCCAATGGCGCTACCGCCTTCCAATCCCGATCACCGCAGCACAGTCCAAACCCCACCACTACAGCGCCGTCTACCCCACCTCAATCACAGAGTCATTCCAAACCCCCACCATCACAGAGTCGTCCAACGCACCCCCCCCCCCACAAAACAACCCCGGCCAGCCCTCTCCACCGTCCACCATCCAACCCCAACGCTTGAAGAAGACGTCGAACTCCATCTTCTCCCCGACAATGGCAATCACCTCCACGGCGATGCCTGGAGTAGCGATGACAACGGGATCGAAGGCGACGATGGTGATGTTGAGCTTGTCCTACAGGTACTCAACGAGCTTCAGCGCCTCGGCAAGGGCCAACTTAGAGATATCGTTGTCGAGGAAGACCGCCTTCTCGATGGCATCAACAGCGGCAATATGGCGTCAACGGTGGTAGTGCAATTAGGAGGTATAATCAATTAAGGCGGGATGTGTTGAAGGAGAAGAAGGCAGAGAAGGCGAGAATGGGGCGGAGGAGGCGATGCCGACATTGGCAGAGCTGAAGCTGCCTTTGGGGTAGTTGAGGAGGCTGAAGAAGGTGGGGATCGGGTTGGCAAGAGGTTGAAGTGGGTGATTGAGGCTGATGTGGCTGCCAATGTAGTTTGGGGGTTGAATTGACCTTTTTACCCTTAAAATTTTGACAGACGTCCAAAAAATTGGATTTTAATCCGTCAATTGGTAAATCGAGCACAAATTAATAAACAGTGAGGTAAATTACGCCAAAATTGAAATAATAAGTTAAAATGCGCACAAACCTTCAAACTATAGGGTTTTATGTGCAAATGATCCTTAAAATTATTTATCTATTTTACCAAAATTATGCATTTGTTTATGTACTTTATAAATTTTTTGAGGGGGCTAAAATCGTGTTGGTGGTGATGGTGGCAGTGACGATGGAGTAGTAGTGGTGGTGGTGGTGGCCGAGGCGGCGGAAAAAAGGTGTCGATGGTGGCGGTAATGGTACGTGAAGACGTGGTGTTGGTAATTGTGATAATAGCGATATGTGGCGACATGACAGTCATGACAGTGATTGTAGTGTGCTGTATCTTTAGATGATTTTGGCGGAAATGGACATGGTGACAACATCAACGGTATGGTGGAGGTGGCGGTGGCGATATTGGCTTTGGTGTGGTAAATGTGGTGGTGGTAGCAAAAGAAAATAATGGTTGTGGTAGTGGTGACGGTGTTGCTATCAAATTAATTGAGGCGGTATCGTGGTGATAATTATTTTTTTTATATAAAAATATGTTAAATAATTTTTAAGTCCACACTGATTTAAAATTTTAGTCTATTTTTGTATAAGAATTAATTTTTTAAATAATATAATATTTAACGTTATCAAACGCACTTAATTGAAAAAGTTACTGAACACACCAAACCGTCTCTCTATCTCTCTCGTTTAACACGCACACCGGCACACCGCGCACATACTGAGGGAAGAGCACCGAAGCACCGCCGCCAAACCACCGTCTACGACCCCAACATCCAATTCTGCACCACCGAACGCCTGTTAGAAAAGGTCTCAAACCGACGAGCCAAGAACGATTTCAGAGAAGATCAGAACGTATCCATTTGTTAGTTAAGACTTGAAATTTCTTTGGTCCGCGTCCGCCTCTTGAAAAACCTAAGCATAGAGAGACACAATTACTGAGCTACGCGGCCGTCGTCGCCAATCGAACGATCGCCACTATCGCCATCCACCGCAAATCAACCACCAGTGTGAGTTCTGCTCTTTAATTGATCTCCGATTCTCGTAATTGTTCACTTTTAGGCCGTTATTTAAGCGATTAAGGGTGCACAAAATTGCTTGGGCGTAGCTTATTATGCGTGATTACACTCTGCCTTTACCTTAATGATTGTTAATTGCCATGTTAGATATATACATTTGATGAGCTGGTATACATCTAAAATAAATGCCCTAACTCATGTTTTATGGTCCCCTTAAATTCATGCAATTTGATGTCTTTGAGAACTAGGCGATGCTGAACAGGTGTGAAGTTTGTTACGAAATTCCCAGTAATTATGGTTGGAGCAGAATGAGTCACTTATTTTGATTTATTACGAATAGAAGCTTTGGTTTGGACCGTTGTCTTGCTTGGGAGGTAGAGGTCTATCAGTGCTGTTTATCAATTTTGAAAAGGGGATTCAAATGACGTAATGTCGATGTTAATCCTCTGGTGGTTGATTGGTGTTTGATATTTTAAGCCTTTCATGGACGATTGTGATTTTGAGATTCACTCCGTTTTTTTTTAAATGCACTGCAAATGTTTCAAAATGTAGTATTTATTGGTGAATCTCCCTCTGGCATTCGCTGTTTATAAGGTATTACTAGCAAACAATTTGTGAAAATTATACGCTCTTGTTTATGCTTATGGGTACAAGACACTGGGGGGTGGAATCAAATAGCAAACAGGGTAGTTGTGGAGGCTTCATATGAGTTGTTTCTATTAGGATAGCTGTGTTTGTAATTTGTAATTGCCGTTAAGATGTATATTCCTTTAGTTTTTGATGTAGTTTTAGTCATGCTCACTTCTTTTCAGACTTCAAGGGATATAAAACTCAACTCGCTGGCCTTGTTTTTTATTTTTTTGGGCCGTGGACTGTTGTTTATGACTACAAGAGGTTGAGTAGTCGACACTGTAGTTTCTTGGTTAATATCTGTCATTTTGTCGATTCACTTTACTGGAGTTCACCTTTTTTTCCTCTTTTTAAAATACTTTATCATTGTTCTCCATAGGAATTAGCACAAACATGTTTCATAGGATTGTTTTTCCTTTTTTGTCCAAAAGCAAACTCTGAGAATAAAGCACGCACGCTAGACCTCCAAAGCCAAAAAAATTGTTCTGCCTATCAAGCTGTAGACTGACATGATCTGTGTCTCTATCGCTGTCTCGTTTTTGTGCCTATTGTTATGCTATTCCGGAGTGAAAACCAGATATGAATTTCATCTTAATGTCCCCTTATCCCCCACATTAGAATTATAAAACGCAAATTCCTTCCCCTTGTATGGGCTTCTATCTATTTGAGGGAGTACTCTTTGGCCCCCCACCTTCCTATCTGATATAACTGTAAGGCAGAGTTTATACATGTACATGTTTTTGTGTGTGTGTGTGTGTGTTCCATTTTAAGTGTACATGTATATGTACGCCTATATTTTTATAGATTTTCATGCCTGTACTTTGACTCTTTTCAGTGCAGTACCCAAAGATGATGTGACTGATGGTATTGCATTGCATGGAAGTAGCATAACATTATAATAGAATTTCTTTAAGACAAAGCTGCAAGATGGACATAATCTCCCAATTGCAAGAACAAGTCAACACAATTGCAGCTCTTGCTTTCAACGCCTTTGGGACATTACAAAGAGATGCACCTCCTGTTCGGCTCTCTCCGAATTACCCAGAACCTCCTGCTAATCCTACAGAAGATGCAGAAAATGTTGCAGAGCAACCGAAGCTCATGAGCACTTCACTGGTGAAGGCTGCTAAGCAGGTGAGACTATTTACCAAGTCGAACTCTAGGAGATTTATCTGTTCATTGTTAACATATGCATAATTTTGACCTTCCCATTTCAAAACCTGGGCTAACCCTATGGAGGGATCTTTTCAGCAAAGAAATGACCCTTATCTTTTGGGTCAACTCCGTGTCTTTACATCCACCAAAGAATGTTGTTGATTAATGTTAAGATGGTTAATGTTGTAAAGTGTTAGTTTATGAAGGGTAGCTACCACTGCTGTAAAGTGTTAGTTTATGAAGGGTAGCTACCAATATAGTGAAGAATTTGTTTTGTTCCCAAGATTTTGTAAGACACTTGCTTATAAAATTCGAGAACTTTTATAGTTCAAAGGCTGGTGATTAAAATGCTGAATAGTAGCAATAAAAGTTTATAGCAATATAGATATACAAAGATGGACTTACGGATTATGTAAAATTCCTAAAGGAAAAAGGGTGTGACCTAACTCCGTATTCCAATGTTTCGTCAAACTAAGTTTACTCAAAACTCAAGGTGAGCTTATCTCACGATTCATTTTTGCTCAAGTATTTTGAAAATGGTGAATTCTCGTCAAATATCTTCTACTCTCCCTAGCCCAGGTGACTGCACAAGTGAACTCTAACTGTTGTGTAGGAGGCCATTGCCACTTCATTCTTAAGCGATCATAGAATCGTTTTCGTATTCAGCATCAACTTCCACAAAGCATTGATCTCTTCAAAACAACTTGGGTTAACATGGGCGATTTCTATGAACTGATTAAGAGCTTCAGATTGGGGGCTGTCTGGATAGTAAGATCAGCTTCAGATTGGGAGCTGTTTTGATTTCAAAAGAAAATGCCGAGTTAGATTTGTCAACATAAGGAGAAGACGACGTGGTGAAAGTTTCGACGTTGAAACAGAGCGCTGAAATGGCCAAATTGGAGTGTTAACTTGTGCATCAGCATACTCCTTTATATTCTCACCAACCAAATTAATTGATTACATTACAGTGCTTTATACAAGAAACCAAACGCTAATCCTAAATGGATTGTAGTACTGAAAATGACTCCCTTGGCTCTGTATTGGATTTCAAAAGAAACAACAGTTCTAAAGAAGCTTCTTTTTTATCTTAGCTAAGACAGACCCCAGAATCTTAAATCATGAACAAGGTATGCTCCTGAAAGAAAATAAGCAACCCCTCTGCATAAAATGTTCATTTTGTTGTCAAAAGAACTATAAGTAACATGTGACGTTTGCTTTACATGGAGTTGCTATTTGTACAGTTTGATGCATTGGTTGCGGCACTCCCTTTGTCCGAGGGAGGTGAAGAAGCTCAATTGAAAAGAATTGCAGAACTACAGGTACGAGATTGCAATTTTATTTGTTGAAACAAAGGTATCGGGTTGCACGGTACATTTTCTTGATCCAAAATTGCCACTGCCGACCGTTGTCCTCCTCTTCTCTTATCATGGTGTGTGTGTTTGTCTGTAGGCTGAGAATGATGCCGTGGGTCAAGAACTTCAGAAGCAACTGGAGGCAGCAGGTTACAAACTCTCTACCTTTTTATATTAGATTTGGCTTGAACCATTTTCTTGGGTCTTCCCCTCATTTTCTAACTATAGCTACCGTGTACATCTTTCACCCCAAACGGTTTGATAGAACTGTTACTTATGGGTATTTTGATGGATATTCTGAGGAAGCTATCCGCACATGGTCATCTTCACTTGACTTGCTTTTCTGCCATGTGTTACATTTGCTTTATTTCTCTGAAACTATAGCAAGTAAAACGGCACAATTCATCTCTCTGCTCTCTCAAAGTTCAATGCCTTCAGGAGATCTAACCATTCTTCTGTTTGTACGCTGTATCAGAGAAGGAGTTGAAACAGGTGCAGGAATTGTTTGGCCAAGTGGCAGATAACTGCCTTAACTTAAAGAAACCTGATTGAAGAATCTGCGCTTTTGAGATTGATGTGCTTCCTTCTGGAGGCTATTAGAAGATATTAACAGGGACAGGCTTAGATATTTACTTTCTATGATGTAATTGTATGTTAGAGTTGTAGATGTTCTGAGAAGATGTTTATATCTACTCTGTTCAACTTCATGGAATGTATGTTGGTGCAAACTTTTCATCCCTGCCCACATTTCCGCAATTAACGAAGGAAGTGGCCCCTGAATCGGCAAATTAAGCACAGAAACTTGAACACAAACGACAGGACCTGGCAACTAAATTGGTTAGAACCTGCGCCCCCCTTCAGAGTACCTTGAATTATTATTGGCATACGGGTTTGGAAGTGGATTGAACTTCATGTGTCCTGTCCCTGCAGTTCTAGCAAAAGCTCAGATAGAGCTTTTTGCTAGATCACGAGGACACCACGAATGTGCTCCAAATTAGTGCTTCTCCATCATCTCTATCTGAGCTTGTGAGTATCATCAGGAGGGTGGGGGTAAGGAACATCTGAAGAACTGGAAGTGTAAACAGCCCCAACAGGGCAAATGTCGTGATTGGCTTGTGAGCCTTGATCCTATGGTTACTAACAGCAATAGGAATATCCGGCGAAAGGTGCTTCCGAGCTTGCCATCACCCGGCTTAGACCACTATACATGTGACGCAATCTTGCATACGTGAATGTTGAGGATTGGGTGATCGATACCAAGTTGGTGAACAAAATAGCTGTTGTTCTTGTGGAAGTTCACGATCCTGACGTGAATGTTGAGGACTGGGTGATCGATACCAAGTTTGTTAACAAAATAGTTGTTGTTCTTGTGGACATAGAGTGGAAGTTCACCATCCTGAAAATAGTAAAATCCGCTTGTTTTCTAAAAAGAGATTGTCATTAGGTGCATTCTTACTCTTAGTTGCAGGATTCTTTAATTCTAGTCATGCTCCCACCCTGGAATTTTACGCTCTCACTTTCCTTCTAACCACGCTAAGTGCAACTAAGGTCCTACTTATGAAAGTACATAGGAGAAATTTTTTTTGCCTAAGCCGTCAAGGTCGACACTTAACTAATTTACAAAGCATATGCCTTTACGAATTGATTTTTTTATTCAAACAAACAAGCAACATAAACGTGATTCTTGTCGAAGCAATGCATAGTAGGGTGAAACATTAGCGCTTGTTTAGTCCATGCACGCTGTCTCATCCGTAAGGGTCGGGTTTGGGCCTCGGGCCCCAAATTGAAGAAATCAAACTCTCTTCCCGCCGCCACACAGGAAATGAAGAGATAAACAAATGCGTGATATGATTAGGTTGCGAGGTACGTTGTTTGTGCTCTCAGGTAGATCATGCTTTCACTGATACAAATTCTCACTCTTAGTTTGGCAGCAAGAATTAGAGGCTTCGGAATTGAAATCGGAAGAAAATTAGGTCGCACTGCAAACTGTTTTTTCGCCAATTCCAGTTCCAAACTGCAGATTCCTTTGCTCCGTTGTTGAAATACTCGCATTTTGATTCCATTCTGCTTTTTAGACTGATCATAGATTGTTGAAGCAGCTCAACGAACTGTGGAACACGGTACACCTATTGTATTTGGGTTTTAGATATTACTGCACTCTTACTACCTTAGGCACCTTCAATTCTTCGAGTTTCATAGATTAACTATATGCGCGTTGTTGCAAACTTTTTCTTCTCAAATAGCATATTCTGTCAACAGAGGCCAACTAATATCCTGGCTCCCGTTATGATATAGTGAAGAAGTAGGAGCTGTATACAGAACTTAACGGTTGTGCTACCTGCATTTGGTTTTTGTTCCTTTAACATGCTCCCACAGTGAGATTATGTCTAATGCAAAATACACACATCACAGGCTTTGGGAGTTGCGGTTGATGATGTTGAAGCTTTCTCTGGAATCAACTGGCCATATATGTGGGCTGAGAGATTAATCAATTTAGTGGAAAGTAATTCATCTGCGAATGCTGAGTGCCTGAGTTAAATACACCTCTCTTCCCTTTCTTCCCTGCGTGCATGCCTGCAAATTTGTTTTTCCGCCTATATAGATTAATAGTTCAATTTAGATCTAGAACATGAATGACGTTATATTTCTTACTGCCATCCTGTCTCCTCTGTATTTTTTAGGGAAACAAAGTTTATCTGCGATAAAAGATTTGGATATCATGCAGAGTGTTGACCAGTCTTGTTGGTCTTGCCTTTGTTTCTTTCTTAATCCATTTCCTAATTTAATTATTTTCTTCGTTATCAGATTCACCTACTCCCCATTCCAATTTTTACATATTAGATGATTATGAATTCCCTCCGGATGGGACATGGTATGCCAATTTTGCTGAGTGTATGCAGGTAACTTGGTGGTAATATAAAGATCTTTATGGTGGCAGGTATCCTAATGCAGGAAGAAGTTGTGGGGGTAGAGATGCAACCAACCTATCTGCACTGTCTTGCTTTGGAACAGAAGATACAGGCGAGAGTTTGAGCTTGCTAAGGTTAATTTTCTTTTCCTCTTACTGGGATTAGTGTCCTGTATTAACAATCTAAACTGGTAATATTTTCTTTTATTGCTTTGGTACATCTGGGAGAGTTTGAGCTTGGTTTTCTTTTCCTCTTACTGGCATTATTGTCCTGTATTAACAATCTAAACTGGTAATATTTTCTTTTATTGCTTTGGTACATCTGGCAGCGAAGAATCATACTCGTCCAGTATATTTCCCTTTTCTATTTATAGAATTTGTTGACTTTAGTATATTAAAGTTTCTTAACTCGCTGTATATTTCTTTTATAGTGAGGGGTGAAGCAACCAAGAAACCACCATTGGACTCAATGGCACAACAGAATATGAAAAAGCGTATTACGAGGTCCAGGAGCCCGGTAAAAATGTTTGGTCCCAAGGTAGTTCCCCCAAAACGCCCTTTAAGGCCTGAAGTAAGAACCATGTTTGCAGGTAATAGAAAATTTTGCCATTTTGGCTAGTAATAGAAAATATAGGGCCTGGATAAAGAAGTATGTTTGCAGGTGATGAAGCTATGAGGAAAACACAATTTTGCTGACACATCCTTTCTGGTGATGATGCTATGTTCTCTTCAGCTTCTATGCGTGCAGGTTTTGAAAGAAGCATCTGTGCAGGGAACAGGGAAGAATGTATGATACTTCTTCAAATTCGACAGATAAATTTTAACAAAGACAGAGCGAATGATTAAATCATTGTCTTTGACTTGTTCTAAATGGCTTGTGTACCCTGCCAGAGTTATTAGGCAACTTTCGCCTGTCATAAAATCTACCTCAGTTCATTGACAACATGATAGATCGATCATGGTATGCATAACACATGGTAGCACATGAATATAGAGAAAGAAAGTGCTCTTAATACTTCTTCTTTTAAAGGGGGGGAAATCACATTAGAAATTTTCAATTTACAACATCTACTTCTGCTGAATTTCTCTTATCTAGGTAGTCATTTGAGATATAAAAGAACAAAGATAAGGTTCCCGGAGGGCTTTGTCTTATCAGTTCGTTAATAACACACTCTTTCTACATTCTCTTCCTGTTGTCTTTCTCGGTTATGTTTCCTGCAGGTTATCTTCGGATCGTTTACCACTTTACCTTCCCATGCAAAGCCTCCCATTACAAGGTTGCCCGAGCTGCATCATATGACATCTCAATCTTTTAACATCTGATTGTTTGAGAGGCTTTAACATGAATTCTTTAGCCCCTTCGTCCAAGCACCTATTTAAGTAAACGACAGGTCAAAGAAAGAACATGAGATACTCTCCTTCAACATCAGTACATAAATAACTGAATAAAGTTGGATGAATAACAAAAATTTCCAGTAGGAGAGATTACTTCTTGATTCGTGTAGGGACATTCTCGGACGACATTATCACTACTGGTATCTCTTTCAGGTTAGACGATTCCTATTAGGAGAGAAAGATTGTTATTTCCCATACATAAGTTGCACATGTCAGTAGCTGTAACAAAATATCAGACTGGTCATGTGAATTCAATCTCAATAATTATGAAAATTGTACTTTACCTTAATCTTTCTAAGGAGCTCGTACCCTGTCATTCCTGGCATGCAGTAATCTGTAATTATCATATGCACCTTGGGTCCCTGCAATCTCTACGACCATAAAACATAGGTTCTTGAGCATTCATTCTGCATGAAGTTATCTTCTCGTGTATCAGTTAATTAAGACGGTTTACTACAAGGGTGCAAGGCTATTGGTGCATTGAGTTGCAGCTAGAGAGTAAGTTTCTACATAACCATGACTGCTTGTTTCTTCTTTTCTGTTGTTAGATCAATAGATAGACACCCCTGTCTGCATAACTCCTCGACATTTGAGGGCTTTGTACCAAGTAGGCCAGTGTTGTAGCAATCCCAAGATAAACCGGATATGATCGATGCCTTAGTAGATAAACTCAAGAAGGGCCTAGCTATTACTACAATGAAAATTTCTAGCTCTTGCCCTTGGAGGTGTACATTGCTTCGACCAACAGCACTATACTCATCATCTATCTTCTTGTTACTGGAACACGGAAAATAAAAGTTCAGGAAGGATGATGTTACCCGGTTATTGATGGCATGTTGTCCATCTATCAACCCCAAAAGCTCCAAAGCCCTCTGCCCGTTCTCGGCAGTAGTCACTGCCATCAATGATGAACATCTAGTCAAACAAAGCTACTAGGAGTTCAACTATATCAACAGAGCTGGTCTCACTTTTTAAGAAGTCTGTTAAGCAGACAGAGGAATGATGCAGAGAGTATTTGACCAGAAATGGAACTGCTGAGGGGATTTAATTACTGCACATACCCGTTTCTTGTTTACACAAAAAACTTGGTAATATCGAAAATCTTATTTGAAGGTATTTTTGTTGGAAGCATCTCTACAATGCTACCCAATAGTGTTAGAACAGAGCCCCTTATCCTGGAGATGTACATGCAAATATAACGTGGGCTACACCGTATATAAATCAATGCGGGGTGTCTATTGCGTGTTGCTAATTTATGACCTTTTTCCTTCTCGGTTTTTTGTAACGATGACCAATTTTTTTTTTTTTTTCATAGTCCACATTTAGTATTTTTTAGTTTTTATTTTTTCTAAAAAAATATCTAATCTAAACAACACAAAAATATGAAAATACCTTTTTTCGGCAGCCTCTCACTAAAAAAAAATTGTAATTATAAAAAAATTGTCAAAGTGATAAAGGTATACAATTATATTTCCTAACTGATACGAAAATGATGAGAATGAAAATACAAAATAAAAACAGAAAACAAAGTGGTAAACAATCATGCCCTTAATTAGTATTCACGACGTGTTTTCACTCTTTCTTCGAAGTGAAAATGTATTATAAACAAAGAGTTGAATTAGCACATTTGAAGATGAAAATAGCCTCTCCCCGCAATAAAATGCTTCTCTTGGGGTAGGGGTTCATAGTTACTACTTTCTTTTTTTCATCTTCTTTTCGTTTGTAAGATTCACCCGAGTGGATCTTTAGAGTAGGTCAATGGACAGCATGATCATGTAATGCTCGAGGAAATTCAGTTCTCAGGAGGGTAAAAAACGCAAGGCTGATTGATTAGGAAAAAATTTGGCTGCTACTCCGGTTGGAAGAATCTTCTTCTTACTCCTTATATAAGGACAATCAATTATCTCTAAATGTTTCTAGTGACTTTTATTTAGTGACGCTAAAAAAATGTCACTAATAATTTTTGCTAAAATTGTTGGAAGAAAAGTCGCTTGAAACATCTGGCGACAATTAATTGTCACTATACTATACATGGGGTTGAAGGAAGATTCCTACGACCCGAGTAGAAGCCAAAGTTTGTTCGATTGATTATTTCTCTCGTTTCAATGCAGTGAAGATGATTTTCAGGAATTCAGGAACAACTCTACATATGAATCATATGATGGTAGACCTTTTACAAATTATTATTATTATTATTTTTTTTGGCTAATGCAATTTAGACTTTTTAACAAAAAGTGAAGCATGTACAAGGATAGAAGTGTTTGAATTATTATATATATATATATATATGACCTGAAAGTTCCCGGCCTAGAACTCCGGCCATGAATACCGCCCAAAACCAATCTTTTCTGTCTGTGCTTCATTTGTTGCAAAAGCTTTTACTTCGACAAGAGAGCGTTGGACTTGCGTAACGAAAGAAAAAGGGGAGCGGCAAGAACATGAGAAGCCGACGTACCTTTACATGCAGACTTGGTGAGAAGCCTCTCGATGAGCTTGCGATCAACTAAACTGTCATCAACAGCTAAAACATGCGGCGTCTTTACTTCATCCAACACCATTGAAGAATAAGAAGAAGAACCAGCTGCCATTTTTTTCGCCAAGTGAACAAAGAAACAAGGAGCATGGAAGAAGAAGAAGAAGAAGAAGAAGAAGACGAAGAAGAGGCTTTCTGACAAACCAGCACGCCACCCCACCAATTAAGGGTACAAAAGTAGTATGTTGTGGATAGGAGTAGCATACAGTGCATAAAATGGTCTTGTCGTCTGTTGATATGGGTGCACGAATATATGTGTTGTATGCCAAGAATGGGAAATAGCAGGGAATCGTGAGTCACAGATATTTCGTGATCTTTTTGGGTCATTGGGGTGCGCTTGCAGACGAAGTAACGGAGGAGATATAAGTGGCCAGCCTTTTCTTACTTCTTCCTAATCCTTTCCCCTTCCAGTGTAATCCTCTGAGAATCGGATCACTCTTCAGAGATCCTCCTCCTGCTCAGTACTGAATCCTCCTGTTCCTCAGTTTTGAATTTTATACTTTCATCAAGGACCACGTAACATTATGCTAGGGTATAACACCATGTAATATGTTACTTTTTTGAATTTTTAACATGAGATCATGATTTGCCAAGTGAGTATATGAGTTGGATGTATTACTAGGTAGGTTACTAGTCATTGATCATTGTTTTCTTCTTTCTTACCAACCTTAAAGATCCTTTGCTCAGATAGTGTTCAATGCTTCTTAGGAAAAAAATAAAATTTTGTGGCTAGTTAACATGTCATATCATATCATACCTGTCATATCATTGCAGATATGCACTTTTGTAGCATTGACAGGACCACCGTCTCGCACCTAGCAGAGGCCAGATCCCTAGCAGCTTTTGCATGTCATGTCCGCATAACCGTCTATCAGGACTGGGTACAGCATACTTTGCTGCAATGAGATCTCTCTCTCTCTCTCTCTTTTGTTTGTTTATCATGTACTAGCGAGAACATTATCCTACTATTGTCATCTGTTTATTAAATTTTAGTATGTTTCATGACGTCTACGTCATTTTGTCTGTAAAAGCCTTTATGGCTAACTCTGGGACCGTTTGTAATCCTTTTAATTATCAATGCTATTCTCGTGTTTATCCCAAAAAAAAAAAAAAAAAACACATGTCATATCATATGTTTGATAGGTAACAAAATGTCATAAATGGTTGTATGGAAACAATCAGATTTATTGCAAAACCGTTCTAAAAATGACCTTATCTATCTAGTCTCAACTTTTGTAGTACGTACATACTCAATTACTTAATAAAGTAGTTGACTTGGTGGGGTCCATTCTTTCCATCACACCCCTAATCTAATGGCTCAAAGTTTGAGACCATAAAGAGTTTTGATGTACCAACCTATTCATAGCCTGTACTCAGCTGTCCCATCCTGATAAATTTTTAGGCTTGTTGCGGCAGATGCGGACACTGCTTGATACAACCGTCCGCGAGGCTCTGTTTAAAAACGTTTTTGTTTTCAATTTTTTTATTAATTTTATAAATAAAATAAAAAAATGCTTTTGACATATAAATTTTATTTTCTTTCAGTTTTGAAAATCGGTTTCTAAAACATGATTGTTTTTAAAAACTCTCATTTACGAGTTTTGGGTTTCAGTTTTGATTTTTTTATTTTGAGACCATCACCACAGCCGACGGGCCATCGCCACCGACCACCCTGCCAACCACCGCCACCGCAAATCACCACCAAAGAAAAAACTCAAAATAAAAACTGAATAATCAAACACCTATTTATTTTTGTGAAAAAAAAACTAAACTAAACGATTTTTTTTTTTTTTGAAACAAAAAACCAAAACTGAAAGTGATTTCAAACACTACCTTAGTGAACGAACTGCGTGGCAACCTCTAGAATATTTCAAACTAATCTAGTTTCTCCCATGTATAGTGAAATATTTTAGAATTGTACTGTCGCTTATAAATATATAGAAATTTTCTTAGAGTATTCTAGTTCTTAATCACACATGGTAGAATTGGATTGATCTCAACCATCAGTTGAAGAGGGCGGATATTACAAAATAGAGGAAGGCTCTTTTGCTCAAACCATCAGCGAACAACGTACTTGAGCTCTTATGTTCTTACGGAGAAAAGAAAGACAAAGGAAAATACAGATTCCATCGATACAAGCTTTCTCTTTTAAAGTTCTATTTGTGTACCTTCTCTCTCTTTCCTTATTTTCCTAATGTTAGCTTGTCTATCTTAGCAATATTTTTTTAGTGTTGGCTTAGCTGACTTAGCAACTCAAGGCAGTAAAGTGGTCTAAGGGTGCATGATTAGCTTGTCAATCTGTGACATAACGCCCCTTACACATCTCTTAGTCACCGGAGGCATTTTTTTCTCAGTAAAAAGGTTCCTGATTTGATGGCGATTATGTTTTGAAATATGTCGCAAGATGACAAGGGTCTTCTTTTTTGTTACTAATGCGATAATTTCATAAACTAGAAAAAAAAACATATCATTTCTCTGTTCACCTGTTCTTCCAAATGGGATCGGAGAAGGAAGAGTACTAACATAGCCAAAACTAGTTGAATAGTCTGCCTAAGCAGCGAGGCAATGGCTCTGAGGGCATAATCGAAACCTAAGATTTGTGTATCTTCGCTATGTATATGTGGATATGATTGAGCGAAAGTTCAAACAAGGATATTTGTATGTTGTATTTAGCTATTATGATGTGATTTGGTGGTAGATTAAGTATTAGAGATATCGAAAGGGAAAAATAAAACAAAATACATAGGGATATTGAAAGAGGTTCTAGAGAAAAAGGATTTTACTGTAATTTAAAACAAAAAAGAGAGGAAAGTATTTTTTATTTCTCTTTTCGTTTCTTAAAAATTGATGATGATGATAACGATGATGATGTTTTCGTATTTTCTTCTGATCAGCAGAGAGAGACTGGGGAAGGGAGCTCATACGTGAAATAATACCATAAAATGTGATTTCGTCGGTCACTAATCTTTGTTTTGTTTCCTTTGCCACAACGATAGTCGTTAGTCCAATCACTGTTTGCTCCTTTGCCATGACAACACAGATTCTTTGCTCAAATACTACATGTTATGTCTTAGAAAAATAATTAAGTTTGTGGCTAATTACACATTGATCTTATATGTTTGATTAGGTTTTAGGGAAGTAACGAAATGTCATAGACAGTACTCTGGAAATATTTTGATTCATGATACACCAGATATTTATTATGTAGTTGGCATGGTCAGTAGATATCAGTCTAACCCGCAGTGGTGACCTAGTTACAGTGGATTATACATATTCAGACTTCCAGACTGACGTGGATTCGAAGAAATCCACATCTGGATATGTTCATACTTTGGGAAGTAGAGTCGTAAGTTGGAGAAGTATCAAACAATCTTGTACTGCTGATTCTACCATGGAAGTTGAATATGTTGCAGTATCAGAGGCAACAAAGGAAGTGGTTTGGCTCAAGAAGGTTTTACTAAAACTAGGGATAGTGTGTGTGGTGCAATTTCCTATTGTTCTCTTATGTGACAACACTGGAGCAATTACACACTCAAAGGAACATAGAAAATCATAAAAAAAAGGGAAGCACATCAAGCGTATTTATCATCTTGTCAAAGAGAGGGTCCAGTCTGGGGACTTGACGGTCTCTAAGATTGCATCCAAGGAGAATCTGGCTAACCCACTCACACTAAGCCATTGCCATTAAAGATTCATGAGTCTCATGTCGAAGGGATTAATATCAGATATGTTTGTGATTGAGTTTAAGGCTAGTGAGAGATTGTAAGGATCGACCCTAGCACCAATCTCACATATTGAAATATTTGTCTATTTAATATAAACATGGTTTTCAATCATTGTTTGTGTTGTTATTAAGAATTTTGTACTTTATAATAAAATGTGTATGTGTCCAATATTATATATTTTTTAACATAGTGTACGTGATAGATCAGCGTACCCTCTTTCAGTGCATCCACATATAAATGATGATCATGATAAATTATATGATTATATAATTGTTCACAATGTTAAACAGAACTTGACAACTATCTAATACATGTAGTATGTAAAGATGATATGGTTTACCTTAGCCATTTTGCATGCTAGTACAGTGTCTGTATTGAACAGAGACTACTCAAATTATTTATATTTACTTTATAAATAATATCGACATCTACTATTATGCAATATTCTTTATCATGTATAGAGTGTTGTATTCTCAAAATCATTAAACGAAAGTGAGATACATCGTGCATCAATGTCTCAGTTTGTTGGGACTCCGTTTAATGTATAATGAAAACATATACTCTTATATGACATCCAGAGTTATGGATATTCTCATATGCTGATATAATAAAGTTGATCATTTTGAATCGTGGCCATGTCTTTTGATAAGGTATTTATACCGGTTATTAAAAGTTTATTTATTTATGGGTTAAATACACGTAGGTACCCTGAAACTACCACAAAGTCTCACTTGAGGGTCCTAAAGTTTAATTTTTACACATAAAGGCCTGTAACTCCAAAATTGCAACAAGTAAGTGCATCCATCTAAATTCCTAACGATTCAGCCCTTACCGTCAGGGACATTTTTGGGAATGCATATTTGAAAAATCTCCTTGGGGATGAAAAAATAATAAAATTCAAGAAAACATATGGCTGAACCCACCCGCCTTGCCAGACCCGCGCGTGAGCCACCCTCGCATTTCTTCCTTTAACAAGCCAGTATCCATCCTAGACCTATAACTCGTAACCCGTTACCTGACCCGCACACTGCCCCCCTCTCTCTCTCTCCCTATCTCAGCCTAATCCTAAAAAACCATAATATCTCTTCTCCACGCCGCACCCCTTGGCGTCGCCGCAGCCCCTATAGCTTCACTGCCGCGCCTCCCCATTGCCGGTCCTAAGCCTCGTCGCCGTTCTCGCTCTCTTCCCTCCTCCATCATCCCTCACCCTCCCTGCCGGTAACCCCACACCGCTCATCGCTGGTCCCAAGCCCTGTCGTCGTTCTCCCTCTCTTCCCTCCTTCATTATCCCTCACCCTCCTCTTCGGCAGCGCCGCACCACCCTCCCAAACTACCCTAAGCACACTGGAAATTCTTTCGCTGCCACAAGAATGGCTATGGTGCGAGCCACGGTACAAATCACAAAAATGGCTTTGGACTAAAAATCACATTCGAGCTTTGAGGATTGGGGTTTTGGTGGTTAAATTGAAATCTGTTGTCTCCATATTTGGTATGAGTGAAATAATGCCAATTTTAGGGTTCCAAATATTAATAGATTAGGGTTCTAAAAATCAAGGGATTTTACAATAAAAAATTAAATATGAGTTCCCAAAAATGCTCATGACGGAAAGGGCCGAATCGTTAGAAATTTAGACGGATGCCCTTACTTGTTGCAATTTTTGAGTTACAGGTCTTTATATATAAAAATTAAACTTTAGGACCTTCAAGTGAGACTTTGTGGTAGTTTCAGGGTACCTATGTGTATTTAACCCTTTATTTATTAAATCAGTTTAATGATCATGAGACATATGAACTTAGATGATACCAGTAATGGAGCATAGTAGCTAAAGGCCCTAATAGTAATTATGAAAAATATGTGTAGGAGCAAAGTTGCATTGATTAATAAGTAGGTTAAAGCTATAATTTGATAATGTCATTGACTTAGAGAGTGTTTGAGATTGAATCTAGATTAGTCAAATCTGATTAAATCCAGATTAAATCAATTTTGAAGTGTTTGACAAAAAAAAAAAAAAAAAGTAAACTGATTAAATATGCTCCAATGTACACAAAACTGATTAAATTCATAATCATTTTCTTGGATTAAGATTTAATCAGTTTTAAAAAATAAGGTTTGACCAACAGATTTACCAAAAGATCCTTACATATAAACAACATTAAATGCTCAATTTTAGATTAAATACATTATACGGTAACTTTGCAACACTAAACCTACTTTAATACATTTTAATCCAAACACTTTCAACAACTTTTAATCTATTACGCTTAACATGGATTAAAGCTGATTTTAGAAACTGATTTTGATTTAATCAAAATCTACTTTTAAGAATCAATCCTAAACGGCGTCTTAATTATATTTTAATTTCTAAAATTTTCAGTAATAGTTATTCAGTGGAATTAATTATTACTAAATAGGTAACGCAATTGGCCTATGACTTATAGGCAAAGCAATTGAGTCCTATTAGAGTTGGAATTAAGAGGCGCACAAGTTCCCTTGCTAGCCCACACTTAATCCTGACGTTAATGGAAGTTTTTGAGAGAGAGGAGTAGAATTAAAAAAGAGATGAGGAGCCATAAGAAGGGGCACACCCCATACGACCGGCTACACACACACCCACTCCCCCCCCCCCAGTGCGTTTCTCTCTCTCTCTCTGCCTCTCTCTCTCTCTCTAGGTTGATGCCCTTCTTCTTTATACTATATTCTCTATAACTTAGAATTATTTACTAAAAGTTTAGACCGGAGAATTACAAGAGCCCACACTCGTATTTGGCGTAGGGTCATGGGAGGAAGACTAGTTGGTGTCAAGATCTACATCAAAGGTTTCGTTAAGTTCCAACAAGAACGCTCATGTGTGATTTAATTATATATATATTTTTACCGCTATGTAATCTATGAGTGTTAAGACATGATTTCTTTCTTTCCACTGCCAAATTTTATTACCTATGGGATCCAGTTATCCCGACATTTGCCTCCACCAGGAACATGCAATTATTTGCATCTATCCCAATTGCAGATAAAGGGGGAAAGGCCCCTTGAGAAACACTATCCAGTCCAATGAATGGTTTGCAATGGTCAACCTTGCCTTGCGTGCTCCAAGGCAAACATACAACCTTACGATAAATTGATTTTCACCCTTTTCAATCTTCTTAGTAACAATGGTAGTATTTGGATTAGTTTTACAAACCTTGAAGCAAAAGTCAAAAAGTCTCTTGTACTGTTCCAACAGCTCCCATTGATCTCATTTAATGTCTTCCTTTTAGCCTTGTAAACCTTATGCTTGCTTACACCAAGTGTGAACTCCTCTTTGACGGTCTTCTTTAAAGCAGGCATTGACATACTTGGGTTTAACATAATCCTCTCTATGTAAGTCTTGGATAACCACTTATAAGTGGCCCTCCTATTGAAAGAAATAATAGCATAGTAATGGTGCTTAAAATAAGTTTTGTCATCCCATATTATGGACTCTTGTATAATGAGACTCACATAATATCCATTTACATTGCTCACTTTCAATGCATATTCCCCTTACCCTAGCCTTATCATTTTTTACAAACTCTATCGCCCTCATGGTTCTTTTCATGATAGCATGCTCTTAAATTGCCTCCTTTAATTCGTCCCTACTAGCAAACAACTTCCCCCCTTCAAACTCTAAATCTTTCATGTCTTGCCATAATTAAAGTGTGTATACTGCATCAGGGTTAGGTGGTAGACTTTTAATTATCAAACAACTCGTAATACTCATCCCTTCCCATGTTGACAGCCTTAATAGCCCTTAGGTTAAAAATTGTGTCATCATACACCTTTTACTTTCTGAAGCGCAAAATAACTCAACATCTGACCCCCCCCCCCCCCCCACCCTATATCCACCAATTTCCATAATTGGGCATGTCTTTTCTCACTGTAGTCGTAAGACCGAAGTTGTAATCACTTTCCTTAAATTTCTCATATCTTAAATCTGCTTCGCTACCATCTTCACTCTCTTCCATTTCATTTTCATATTCATCTTACTTATCTTGCATTTCAATTACAGTGTCGTTTATATGCATTTCATGTTAATTTCTATTTCTCATACATTGAGTTTGAGTAGCATCAAACATCTCCTCCAACTGTTTACCATTACACCTATCACATCCTGAGCTACTAAAAAGCTACTTTCATTCGTCATCCACACTAATGTAAACCTATCAATATTATCACCAATTACTGTTTTTCCAAATTTCATATATACCTTTAGCACAATATTAGGAACAACATGCAATATTATATCTCTTACCTCAGCACCAATCTTTAACCTTATCAACCCATTGTCTAAAGCCATACCAAGTATTTTACAGTGGAAGTAACTTTTTTACTTATACTCCTCTTATTCTACAATTATAACAATCTCTCAAAGTGAAAATAGTTAATACAACACTCGTCATAATTGTCTGTAATCCCACCCACATAGTCCGTTATTCTGGTAGCCACAAAAAGTCCCCCATGTTGCAATTCAAGACTAAGGTAATCAGACGCACTAAATTTGTTAACATCGTACATATGACCACACATTAAGGGATTAGGATCCAATTTGCAACAAAGAACAACACACTAACAAAAGTTTTTAATCATAGTTAAACAACATACTGAACAAAGACAACACCATCTTGTTAGAGTCAAGATAATTTGGCAGTCAAGTTTGGAATATGGTATCACGAGGCAGTAATATATAAAATAAAATTCCTAAAAAAGAACAATCCCTTAAATCAATATGTATGAGAAGAGGAAACAAAGCAAATAAAGACTGAAAACATACTGCAAAGCGCTTGATTTGCGAAATTGACGCCCCTTTTCCTCTTTACCCAAGTCATTGTTCTTCAAATTTTCCACAATTATGGAATCGTGAGCAAATCAAAACCCTAAATAGCATTTTTGCCACCCAATGGAAACCGTAACATGCATACACATCGCTAATCAAAGCCTAATTGAAACCTTAATCTTAATTATCAGGTGTAATAAACATCAAATGAAGCTCAATTGCATATCAAATCTCTGACTCTTGATTTGAATGTTCAACTCCCTACTTATTTTGGCATAATGGTGTCTATGGTTCAATTGAAGGGAAAGAAACAAGGCGAAATATGAAAATACCCCAGTCGCGAGGCACATTGACGACTGAAAATAGACGAACATATGAAAAAGGACTGTACGGGCTAAAGTTTAATAATACATGGACTATCAGTACTAAAAAATAGTACATGAACTAAACCCCCCCAACGACCAATTGTAATGGACCATTTGAATTGTTTTATCTTCTTTCTTTTTATTTTTTCCTGTTGTTTTGGTACTTTAGGATTCTAAACTAAAACCTTAAGCAATGCATGATTGTGCTTAAGGATTGTTAATAATGCATTAGATAGGTCTATGGACAATTGACAATCATAATCATGGACTTTACTGAAACTCTACTAAAAGAAAGGCACAAAGTTCCAAGAAAAAATGTGCATTATAAAATCCTGTTTTTGGGAAGTGGTAGAGAATGAATGATGAACTACTTCACTAGCATAGAGAACTTTCACTGCTATAATTTCATAAGATTGTTTGTTACATGAACAAAAAAGAGGATATACATATACATATGTGTATAAAAGGGTACAATGCATTGCCTACTATGTCTTCTGTAATAGTCAAACATGACAAACAATATTACAATATTTTATTATGTTCTGCAAATATTAAGGACTTTAGTCTTTAAACTTAATGAAAATCGACCGCATAATATAATACCTTAAGGTAACTACTATTAATGTATTCTAATCCTGACAGAATGAGCTAACCTTGCTCCTTTAAACCCCGTAGGTTCGGGTAAAGTTAAGATGTAACTCATTCTATACCCTTTCTTTATATTATCGAGTAACCCGTCGTTTATTTCGTGTTGTGCAAATCTACTCAAGAGCTATGACGTCCTCCAATTTCCTTTTGCAACATATGTTAGATCAACTATATCTTAACAGTGTGATAACCCAACTAGATGTGATTCATCGAGATGATTGATACCTGGATTAAAGTGTTCCGTAGGATGGTTGAGGACGGGTCCTATTTGCAAGAGAATTTGGATTTGAGTCTTTTTTGGATACGATGAACTTAAACCTAATTTAATCTAAGTCGAAAAACATGTGCTAACACTTGTATCTTATTTATGTGCGAAAAACATGCACACATGATAAAGTTTCTGTTTCTATTTTCTAGGAAATGATAAAGTTTTTTTGTTTTTTTCATTGGAACTAGGAGGAGAGAGAAAGAGATGGTTGGTATCCAAACATGTGCGCCACACGAGTCATAACCTCATGGGCCATGATCCAACTATAATTCAACACTAAGCTAAGACCTACCATACTTAAATAATCACAGTGCAACATCTCTATAATGCCGCTCTTTGTAATACTCACGTTCAAAATAAAAAAGAGAAAAATATGGATTATTATGGTCGGGAGCACGAGTAAATGTTGGATGGTTTGAAATATTAGTTCCAATTAACCACTTCGAATTGTGAACTACAAGAAAAGAGAGTTATAAAGACGGAAATTGTTACACAATATATATATTCAGCAGTCTTAATTGGTCGAAACTATTAATTATTCATGAACTGTGTAATAATATTTTTTATCAAACTAATAGGAGATACTAAATTACTTTATAAACACGATTTACCCGTCAACATTTCTTTTTTTAATTTATTTTGAATATATGGAGTCTTCTATCGTCTTCCGTCTCTATCGAATTGTTACCGAACCTGACCCCGTGAGACTAAAAACTATAATCTCAGACAAATTAGAAAAATATAATATTGTTACCGTTCCTGCTTTTCAATCAAGCAAGCATGAGATGTGAAATGAAACCGGCGGCCGGCAATTCTTTCATTGTGAATACAGAGCGGCTGTATGTTGTAGCTCCTGTGCATGCATGCAACGGCGGCAAACACGTGTTGGATCTTACTCTCTATGCTTCCATTAACGTTGTCAGTTCCATTGCCAGGATTTCCGTAACATTACTTGTTGGAAAATTCCTGACGTTTGACATATGGGTTTGGGTTAATGTTCTACAATATTTATTTAATTTTAATAGAGGGTTATAGTTAATTAAATACTGTGAAATATACCTTTTAGTGCAATATAAATCAGTGTTAAGACTTTTCTTTTTAAAACAGTGATTGAAATCTCTTCATATTCTGTCTCATTAGATGAATACTCTTTGTTACTAATATATCAACGAGACGCATTTCTTATAACTTGTTGCAGTATAAAGAGCAAATATCACCTTAAGAAAAGAACGTCTAATAGTCAACGCAAACATTCTCCGTTCTCATTCTGAAATTATTTCAAAAACAGTTTTATGAATATCTTCTTCTTTTCATATAGCGTAAATTAGTAGAATACAAATTCTAGCAAATTATATCATGACCTTCATTTGACGTGGGCTCGTCTCCAAGATCTGTTTCTAATAACAAGGCCAAACATCTAACAAGTGATTTTATTTTTCGTATCAGATCCAAAAAGTAACACATAGATCTAGTTCTCATAGCCCTATCTACGGTCCAATCTTGTAGTTTTCAGTAGATCTGTGTTGTGTAGCTCTGGTTCACGCATGTAGAGCCTAATAAAAAAAATAATTTCAAAACAAAAATTGTATAGTAATTATATTTGTTACAAGAGTTTTTTTTTAATACGATTTATCAAAAAAGTTAATTTTTGCATGCCAACTGATTTTGCAACAACATATATATGACTTTTGAGACTCAACCTCTCTATCGTCTGATTACGATTATACACGGAGCTCAAACTTTCAAATTGACCATATCGAAATTGAAATCAAGAGTTATGAACACATGGTAAAGGAAAAAATAACTTTAAAGTTAGCGTAAGATTCTCTACTGGGGAAATTTTCTTGCTTGAATATGGACATGTGCAGTCATGCACCCCGTTGAGGAATCCTACTCTTTCCTAGTGGATTCTTAACTAATTTTTTAGGCCATCTGCTCAACACCTTATCTTATTCTCGTTTAGATTGTTATTTGAAGATTGTGGTGTGTGTTTTGCGTGTAAAGTTCAAGACTCTAATCGGAGAAACTAAATATTTTCACTAGTTATTTGCGCACACTTGTGGAGCATTGGATGTACTTTTGTGGGCGCACATAGCACGTTTGACGTGGGCGCATGTTGCGCGTTGATTTAAGATCTAATGCTGAAATTAGAAGTTGTCCCGTTCTAAATTATTTATACTAGTCATTATTTGTAGTGACATTTCAGTAACTCTGAAATAATTCTAAAAAAGGCACAAATTTAACATTTCTCTTTGAATAGTTGTGATGCATGTTTCTTCATGAAAGGCTGACTATTCAATTTGTAAATAAAGGTCCTAAAATTCAAAACACGCTTATCCTTTTAATTGGAAATTCCGAAATCTCCTTCTCAATCTTCATTCTTTTCTTTCTCTGTTTACGCACAAAGTTTCAAGGAGCAATTCTAAAACGAATTTTCAAAATTGCCATCTGTAGATTAGTGATTTTGTGTAATCTTCGAGGTGATTTGCATTTAACTAGATAGCAAACTCGAAAAGAGAGGGAACACATATCGTCTTAAAAACAATGTCTTTAGACGTACCTCAACTCACAAGACTTTTATTTTTCCGTTCATTCGCGCATATCTATCCCAACAATTCATTCCCCAATATATATATATATATATATATATATATATACACACACTAAAATTTATAAACTCACCTGCTTCAAACATGCCTACAGCACATATATATATATACACACAAATTTTTCTGCACAGCTGATCTACCAGTGCAATCAAATACTGTTGTTATGCTGGATATATGTGGCATCAAGACTTACCATACACTGTTGACTCACATCGAGTAAAACTGACAGAGTTAAACGAAGGCCTACAGAAAAGTCTTAGGAATCCACGAAACCTTCGGGTCATGGTACCACTGTCCGAACGGAAGAAAAGGGCAGGGGTGGGTAAGTGGGCAGAGACGACCTCGCTGTGTCTTCAAGTGTCGTGCATGCATTTTGTGCATCTGTTCCCTTTGCATGCACACACGCTCTCTCTCTCTCCTCCCTCCTTCTCTCTCTAGATATCCATTTATATTCCTCCAAACTCCCCCCGTACCCACCATCACAACCACCGCCGTCCGCCGTTCCTCGGTTGACCCCCCCACTTCCCCCACCTCAGATTCACTTCAAGCAAACTCATTTGAATGTCAGATCATTTGATTGGTTTGAACGAGGTCAGCATACTGTGCTGTGTGAGCTTTCTTAGGGATTCTTGATCTTTATGTTTTTGATGGGTCAATGGTTTGATGAAATGGGTTTTTACTGTTTTGATTTGGGTCTTTCTTTGTATTGCTAAAGATTTGGCATTTAGGATTGATTTGAGTTGATGGGGTCCAAGATTTGCATGAGAGAGAATTGCGCGGCGACGACGTCGTCGCCTGAATGGAAGGAAGGCTGGAGCTTGAAATCAGGTGGATTGGCCACTCTCTGTTACCAGTGCGGGTAATTTTCTGTTCCAATTTTAGCCCTTTATTACTGTACCAGGTGATTTGATGTTGCAAGGGCAGTTTGGGGCTCTGGATTGTGGATCCCTAAAGTAGCTCCTAGTGTTTTCTTGTTGCCCTGATTATTCGTAGTGTCAGAAATTTCTTGATTTTGGGTGTCTTTGACGATTTTAAGTGTTCCTATATTTCTGTCTACTGTCACATGCCATGTGTTTGACATTCAAACTCTTCCATATTTAGAATTTCTCTTTAGGCTACCTATTTTTTTTCCTTTTCTTGATATGGGTCTGTACAACTTTATAGAAAACTACTATGATCATGGCCAAAAAAATAACAGCCACTGCTACAAGTACAAAGTTTTGTTGTGATTTTCATTATATTAAGATCATATTCTATGATTCACGACCAAAATTGGCAAAAAGCAAGTAATATAATTTGAGTTGTTCCATGATTTTGATAATTTCTTTGTTATATTTGGGGATGACTTTTGAAGGATAACGTCTTTAACGTACAAGTGGCGATCTTGTCTGCAAGGTAACAAAATTGGTTAATTCTGTTGATCGGGGATGCCGGTCCAACAATCTCTAATGATTCAATGGATTTTTGCCAACTTACCACTTATTTTCATCCCTTGTCTCCGCTTGATACCGGTTATCATACACATAAATTTCCGCTTAGATAAGTTTTATAATATTTCATCCCCCTTGTCTGCGCTTGATACTGGTTATCATACACATAAATTTCCGCTTATATAAGTTCTATAATATTGTATCTCTGGCACTCAAAAATCAAGCGATCAAGCCGATTAAATCAAATGGAATGACATTGTGTTTTAGTTAGTAGTCCATGTAGCTGCCCGAAAAATTAGATACTCGCATGACGTGAGGGGTGGAATTTGTAATCAATAATGACATGGAAGCTTAATTATGTATACGTAGATGCCACAACTATTGTCCTTTCAGACTTGCACTTGCATGGGTAATCAGCTTGAATGCACTACTTGGTAATAAGATGCGTCATTTCTTTTGCTATCACCAATGATGTATAGTATGTCCCCACTCCAATGTCTTCTCTCAGAATTTTCGATTACTTAACATATTTATGCATCGTTTTATACTTTTGAATTGATTTTACTTTCTGGCTGCCTTGCTTTGGCCTCATGGGGCTATAGATCAGCCTATGCGAATTTTTTTTTCTGCGAGACATTCCACCAGGAAGAATCTGGTTGGAGGGAGTGTAAGATTTGTGGAAAGGTAATCTAAGGTCCTTATTCCTCTTAGTTTGTCCATACTCTATGCTTTTTTAATCTGCTCCTCTGAGGCTGGTTAAATTTGATTTGGCAGCAAATCCACTGTGGATGCATAGCTTCAAAGTATATGCATGATTTCCTGGATTCGGGAGGTGTAGGATGTATAGGATGCATACGAGATTTGGAAACTCGGTTGGTAAGACCAGTTCAGGTAATTGGGAATCTAACATTCCAGCTGGTCAGAATGACCTGTTTAACTTCTCAACACGATGGATAGCATGCTTTGGTAGTTTTTTGTAATTCTGTCAGCCTCTTTCTCAGATGACAAGTGACACATATGTGAAAGTATCAGTGTAGTATACAAGCTATACTATCAACAGTCGAGACATAAAAGTAGATTAATAATGTTGTTATATAGTAACAATGTCAGTGCAATATCACTTCACAATCTTGTTTGCTGGTTATGTGGGTAATACAAATATGTCAATCCCATGCAAGGGATGGCAGATTTCAGTGATTTTGTTGGCTTTTCCTTGTAAAAGTTCAAGATTCAGTACTTTCTTTGATCTCGCTCATTCTAGTACTGGTGTAGGTGATTAAATACTTCTTTCGCTCTTACCTGAATCTGGCAATGGCGAATATAAAGGCATATTCACTGCTAGTGCATCTTCTTTTCTATAAGATTCCTCTGCCCCTTCCGTCCTTTTGAAGCAGCAAGTGCTTTATATACCTAAGATGCAGCAAATTTTGGTCATCTCCTATATTCGTTCATAACTTGAATGCTGCTGATACTTCTTGTGAATGTTCTCCTAAATGGGACTGTGACTGTGACTGACACTCTCTCGACCTTTCTGTGATCTGTTTGGCTGATATGATCAGTTTGTCAGCTATTTATGCATAGGTGTCTCAATTCTTGTAACCCTTTAGCAGATCTCCAGTAATGATATACCAAACGGACATGGCACATCGATGGTTATTGGTGATGAAAATAGAGTCGATGGTGATAACATTAACAAGGCAAAGCTTATGCAGTTGAGCAAAAGTGCAGAGGAAAATCAGCCTAACTACCTCCCTCAACCTCAGAATGGTGACCTAGACTCTTCTAATGGGCAAATCAAACAAGAAGAAAACATGCTCCCGAGCGGGGAAGATGGCACTGGCCTTTTACATCTCAGCCAACAGTGTGGTCGATCATCTATGTCCTCCAAACCTGATAGAGGTAGACCATCATCAGGGATTAGAGAAATGTACGAGTCGCTGGCTCAGCCATCCTCGGTTTTTTCTTACAATAGTCCTCTGGGTATGACAAATTCTGTTTTACATTTTCCTGGTGGGGTTGTTGAAGGACGAGAAAAGAGCAAAGTTCCGCCCATGCAACAAGGGCAAAGAGCTCGCCATATTCTGCCCAAGCCCCCTAAATCTGGCACCAGTACAGGCTCACAGGCGAACAAAGGAACAGTTTCTCATTCTCAGACACGGGTTGCAAGGCCTCCTGCCGAAGGGCGGGGTCGCAATCAGTTACTTCCGCGATACTGGCCAAGAATTACGGACCAAGAACTGCAGCAGTTATCTGGAGAGTATCCTTAGTCTTCTTACTAAAGTTACCTATTGTCATGAGATACGCATGCTAATATCTTTCTTATGTCACACATAGACTTCAATATAATGTTTACCTTAATTTTGTCATTGTTAAGTTTGAATTCCACTATCGTGCCACTGTTCGAGAAGGTTTTAAGTGCCAGTGATGCTGGTCGTATTGGTCGTTTGGTCCTGCCTAAAGCATGTGCTGAAGTAAGTAGTTACATTCTTTTTCTTTCTTTGCTCACCTCCCTGGCACTAAGTCCTTGTGGATCCGAAACGGTACAGGCATATTTTCCTCCTATCTCTCAATCGGAAGGTATCCCAATAAGGGTCCAAGACATCAAGGGAAAAGAATGGACGTTTCAGTTCAGATTTTGGCCCAACAATAATAGCCGGATGTATGTGTTAGAGGGTGTGACCCCTTGTATACAGAATATGCAATTACAAGCTGGGGACACAGGTATCCTTCTTTCCCTTATCATTTTGGAGATGAATTAGAATATCTACCTTCCATTATGTATAATGTAGTATTTAAAATCCTTACTCGTGAGATATATTCCTACGGGCCCTACGACCTTAACACATAGTCCTACAACTCATGGTATCCCTCTATATTACTGTTGTGCTGTGTCGTGCAGCTTGGTTCATATCTTCTATGATCTTTTTGGATTTATTGATCTTCTGCTTTGAGCTTTGAGTACTCTTTTTTGAGTGGTCCTTGCTGCCTATAATCTTGGCTCTCTTCAGCTTTCTATACCTGCTAATTAATCTGCATATTAAAAATAATTGCCAATTGTCTTGTTTGTACTTGATATGGGTGTTCTTCTCGAGATGTCTGTTTTTGTAATTTTATTTATGAATTGCTCATTATTGTATTTGCACGGTTTTTCTAATTTTTGGAATTGGTCATACCTGGATTTCGGGTAGCTATGATTTACAAATTTGGTCGGTAGCTACTATCTTTGTAGTTGTAAAATTGTTTGACAGGCTAATTCTTTGTTTTAAAAGGATCAAACTTCAACATTCTCATTCCGGTCTTTCTTTTGATTTGCTAGCATTTTTAAGAGGATACTTTATGTTTCTTTCAACTTTCAAGGAAGTTGATCTATCTCAAAGATGTTACTGATTGCTTATTTGTCAAGCATTTGTTATCATAACATTTCATTTTCTGTTTCTTGGGCAGTGACGTTTAGTCGAATAGATCCCGGAGGCAAACTTGTAATGGGCTTTCGCAGGGCAACAAACTCTGTTGATATGCAGGTCAAGCTTCGTAGGCATTTTTCTTTTTTTAACTCTCTGCGTTATTGGCATCAATTTTCTTTTGGTTACTAAGCGAATAACATATGGCTTTTTAATGCAATCAAACAGGAGTCCCAAACATGCCCGCTGTCTAATGGTGGTCTTTCTGGTGAAACTTCATTTTCTGGTGTTAGTGAAAGCTTGCTTACAGTAAGTGGTTACTCTGGCCTTCATTATATTCTGAAAAGTATCTCCGAGTCTCACCTTATGACCCTGTTGAAAATTTTTCTTTTGCATATTAGGAGACTTTTGGTTGGAGAAAGAATGAGACGCGTGGAGGCATGACCAACGAGGATTTGTTGCAGCGACCGATGCTAATATCAGAGAAGAAGAAGACGCGAAACATCGGGTCCAAAAGCAAGAGGCTGCTTATGCATAACGAAGATGCTATGGAGCTGAGAATCACTTGGGAGGATGCACAGGAGTTGCTTTGCCCACCTCCTAGTGCCAAGCCGACAATTGTCATGGTTGAGAACTATGAATTTGAAGAATATGATGTAAGCGTAATCCTGTTTGAATGCTTATTGTTTTCCAATTTTTTGAGAAATGGTTCTTGCTTGTCTCAAACTGTCTTGCCTTAAAGCCTTCTTTTGTAGTTGATAAGTCATATCCTTAAAAATGCTACTTTTGTGGAGTACCAAATTTCAAACGCCACATATTTTCATGGGAACCTCTGGGATTAATTTTTGTTCATCTTATTCAGGAACCACCAGTTTTTGGAAAGAGGACTATTTTCACAGCCCGAGCATCTGGGTAAGTTTTTCCTTTGTTCTTACTATTTCTTTTCTTAACACTGTCATAATTTTGATATGGAGAATGGATGGTGGAAGTTTGGAACAAAATATCGACTGAATGTTTGTCAACTCTTACATTAAATATTGTTGCACAATTTTCGGCGCAGCCTATTAATTGACTACTAGCTCGGAAACCCTTCCAAGCACGGGACAATAAAGATAAACCATCTACTCTAAAACCTTTGAAATCCATAATAAAACCTATTGTACAATCTAGATTTTCATTATTATTCCATCAAATATAGTCATGTTTATTTTTAAGTAGGTGAACTTCCTTTTAACAGAATAAATTAATAAATAAGTAATTTCTTGTGCTTATAGCTAATTTTGTAACCATATAGAGGAACAAAATATGCGGAGAATATATCGAGATCAATTTGTTATTGCATAAGACATTTTTATTGTGCTTGTATAAGTATCTTTTGAAAATAATTTGTACATTTCAATGGCATGCCCATAACATTAACTATTTTTTATTGTGTTGGTTTAATTTTAATAGAGAAAATTATTACAAAAGTTAATCTTCTTTTTAAAATCTCATATCTTGTTTTCTTCGTGGGTTAATGCCAAATCTGTATCCTAAAGTATCGCTTCAGTACAACTTTAGTACCTAATATTTAAAACGTATCAAATCAGTACCTAAAAACTTATTTTTGAACCAAATAGGTCCAACAACTAACGAGAGTTTGAAGGCGTTAAAAGTTCAAGGGATTTGACGGTCATTATGAAAAAATATACATGGCCCCATCACTTCTTCTTCTTCGTTCCCCCCTTTTCTCCCGCAGCTCGGTGCAGCAGCACCTCCATCCCCTCCCCTCCCCAATTCTTCCACTCTTTACCCACTCCCACAGACAACACCACCGCACCACTCCACCCATCCACCCCGATAGCTCTGCACCTCCCCCTCCCTCCTCTCCCCACCCTCCCGCTATCTACCCATTCTTGCACACGACACCACCGCACCCACGCCCGCAACTCGACACCTCCACCTCCCTCCCCTCCCCATCCTCCCACTTTCCACCCATTCCCACACGCAACACCATTGCATCACTCCATCCACTCCACATATGTGGCGGTGACCCACCCTCGTCTAGATCAATTTTCTCATCCACTGCACAACCACCCTTGACCAGCCAGCCAGCAATCAAGCTGCCACCGCCCACCACCCACAACAGCGTCCAATTCGTCTAGCACTGCTATGAATCAACCCTACACAAACCACTCGAGCATCCATGCGCCTGTTAACATCGACCTCCTCTGACCCCACCTCTAACCCCTAGTCATTCCTCAACGTGAATATGCCGTACGATGCTGTATGTAGGTAGGGATCTTGACTAGCTCTGGGTGAGCTAGAACTGGCGCCGACAATGAGTCATCAGCCGTGGTCTGAAGCTTCGACGAGGCGACGATGGCAATGATTATGCAGTTGAGGGGGGGGGGGGGGGGGTTGTAGCGGCTAGTGGTGACTTTTGTGTTTTTCTTTTTTCAGTTTTTCTTTCCATGTCATCATATTAGGATGAGATGGAATAATCAACTATAGACAAGTTGGGCCACGTTGATGTGTTATGGACATTTTTCAGTTTTTCGTTTTCATGTTATCGAGGTTAGTATATTGGGTAGACTGTGTTATGAAATGTTAACAAATGATTAAATTAAGGACCTTATAAAAAAAATATACCATAAGGTTATAAAAGTTAAATATTAATCCAAGTAGTATCCAATTTTTCCTATTAAATTTCGTAAGTAATTTTGTTATATAGTTAATTATTTATGTTGGAGAGCTTTTTTCGATATA
This sequence comes from Escallonia rubra, assembly GCA_033065855.1. Classification (NCBI taxonomy): domain Eukaryota; kingdom Viridiplantae; phylum Streptophyta; class Magnoliopsida; order Escalloniales; family Escalloniaceae; genus Escallonia; species Escallonia rubra. Next base: position 288,408 of record JAVXUO010000387.1, on the reverse strand, counting down.
TTATAATGCAAAGAAAGTCTTAAAAGGTTAGGGCTAATGCCAAATCTGTACCCTAAAGTATCACTAGAGTACAATTTTAGTACCCAACATCTAAGAAGTACCAAATCGGTACCTAAAAACTTTGTATGTTTAGCATTTTTATTGTGTTTTTACAATGATAATGAAAAATATGCTTTTTTCCGTGTAGTTCTACAATAATCAGTATTCGTTTCGGATGCAATTACCTAAACAATGTCAAAAAAATGAAAACACCCTTGAGGGTCAACCAACATTAACCTAATATCAGAAAAAGTAGCTAATTTTTTTTTTGTTGTGAAAATGATAAAAGTACATGAGCATATTTTCTAACTGGATAGAAAAATCATTAAATTGAAAACACAAAAAAATAAAATAAAATACAGCCCCTTATTTTTGTACCAAATGATTCCGAAGGCTAACGAGAGCTAGAAGACGTCAAAAGTTCAAGGGTATGACGTCTTTATGGAAAAATATCATAAAGCAGATCCACATGACCCATCTTTGTCTAGTTGATTCGTCCATGTAATCCTAATACGATGACATGGAATGAAGATCTGAAAAGCAAAAACACAATCAACGTCGCACACGTGCACACACCCCACAAATACAAATTTGCACATATAGACCCCCCCCCCCCCCCCCCCCAAAACCACAAATTCATCGCGACCATCGTCACCCTCACCCCCTTCGTTGCCGCCCAGACCAATAAATCACGCTTTGCTCGTGATCCTGTGGTTTCGCCGTCGTTGGTGGTAGGTCTACGAGCTCTTATCCTTCTAGGCGATTCGCCGCCATCGTGGGGGGTAGGGATGAAGAGGTGGGTGTGTTTGGATTGTGGATTTGTGCGTAGATTGGGTTTGGGTGGTTGGGGGGTGGGGCACCATTGTTGCTCTGGAATTATGCTTGTGTGAAGTTGGAGAAGGGGGAGGGGGAAGGGGCGTGGGGCCGATGGTGGATTGAGGTGGTGGTACGGGAGGCCTTCGGTTGTGGTGGTTGCGATATGGTGATCGGAATTTGGTTGAGGTGGGGTTGCTCGATGGTGGGTTCAGGTGGTGGTGGGTAGGGCTATGGGTTGTGGTGGAGGGGATGTGGTGATTGAGGGTGGATTGAGTTGATGGTGGGAGATTGGTTGACGGTGGTTTTGGGTCTGGATTTTTGTTTAGCCGATTGGTTGGGTGCGGCTGTGCAACGAAGGCGGTGAGGGTGGTTCGGTGGTTGTGGGTTTTGGGTGGTTGATAGTGGTTGTGGGTTTGGGTTTAGATGATTGGTTGGGTGCTGTTGCATGACGGAAGCGGCGGCCACACGATGGAGGTGGTGAGTCTTGGTCGCATGTGTGCGGGTGGGTGGAGAGTGGGAGAGGGGAAGAAGTAGAAGTAGAAGTAGAAGGAGAAAAGACTGCCACGTCTTACATTTTTGTCATAAAGACAGTAATACTCCTGGACTTTTTAACGCCTTTCGGCTCCCATTATCCTTCGAACTCATTTGGTTGTAAGACAAGTTTTTAGGTACAGATTTAGTACTCTTGAAATGTTTGGTACTAAAGCTGTATTAGAATGATACATAGTTTACAGATTTGGAATTAGCCCAAAAGGTTATTGTATCGGTAAAGTTCAGACTTGAGAATGTCTCGAATTGCATTATGCTTACTAATTTAGATGTTTATTGTATCTTCAAAATAAAAAAAGAATAAAAAACTAATTGTAAAATTAAGAACCCCATCCAAAATGATGTTTGGAGATTTTTAGCGACACTAATATGTTTAGTATAGTCTTTATAAGTACTATATTGCGTTGGAAGCAAAAATGCGATGATGTGATGCGCAAAGAAACTATCACTTTTATCGCCTTTTTCGCTTTGGTTAGTCAAGCTCGGGTTAGTTAATATAATATATTGTAAAGCTCTAGTAAGTTATTTTAATGCATAGGATATAACATGAAACAAAAAACAGATTACCATTTGATGCTAAAATCATATTTGTTGGTGAGAGAGATTTCGCCTATAGAAAGCTTGTTTTGAGTTGTAAAGAATAATTAAGATGTGTATCAAATTTGATTCCACTAACTTCAATAAAATATCAAAAATAATTAGGTAAGCTATCAATGCTATACTAATAGGTTCCTTTAGTGGTCCAACATGTGACCTTTCAAAATCGAGCACTCTCTTAGCTTAAAAAGTTAGGTTAAGAGTTATTTATGTCTGAAGTCACAAATATCATGGTCACTTCTATGTTTGTCATGAATCAATGTTTCAAGTAATTACTAACTTACAAAAGATATAACCATGATATAAAGCAGAACATCTTATTGTCTCATACACAATACAATTGAAGGCTTGATTATATTGCCATGCAATAGTTGTGTAATACTATATATACCTATGTTTGCTTTAATACCTTTGAACTCTAAGTCGAATGAACAATGAGTAAACTATGTTATGGTGCCGTTCCTTGATATTTCCCTTCTTCAAGCTTTTGTTTAACATTGTCAAGTAGCATTCAAAATAAATATTTGCTTTGCGTTTAGCGTAATTGAATAGCCCTGCTGGTATCATGTACTCATAAATAGAAAAATACAATTATGGTTGTGATTTAGGAGGGTGGCTCTCTTCACATATCCATTTAAGTTTTAAATGCTTATACCTAAATTTGATTCTTTTGTTTTAGAGGTTTTTAAGGTGCTAATAACCGGACACAAGTCCTCGTAGGTAACTATAAAAGGATTAGAATTGCATTTCACATTTAAAAGTACACATATTAGACATATTATTACTTTCAAATAAGTTATTGACTTTTTTCGAAATAATTGTAACAGGACCAAATAATTTGGAATATTCTTTTCTAATTATTATAAAACGCATGTTGTGAGAACGTTCAATCGATAAAGGTGATGTGTCCTTGTTTTTGAGGTGTTAATAGTCAAAACATAGACCTAGTATATATGTACATTGATAAAGTCAGTTTAGAAGGTTTGAATTTGCTTTGCATAACTTATTAGTCGGCTATTTGTCACTAAGCTATAGTTCTTATACCCAATAAATGCCTTTAGTGGTGTTTTCTCATGGATATTTGTTTTATCAGAACATTATGTAACTTTTGCGTACTGCATTTTGTCAGGTGAGCTTGTAAATTTAGTAAATATCCTAACGTTAAGCTAATAATTATATGGCGGAGGTTAATCCACACAATTATTATTGAATGCGCACAACCATCATCACTTGTAGTTATACTCGATTATACTACATTCAAAACTAAATTCTAAAGCTTATAATTAGTCTTAAGATTTACTAATTGGTTTTATTGTTCATGTGAATTTAGTCAATCATAAAAAGTACTCTTTTTATTGGTTGTCAGGGTTCTATCAAAAATAAATTGTTGGTCTTTACTGGATTATGTAGTAGCTTTGTGAAATTACATATTAAAAAATTTCATTGTGAAGGTTATAGATTTTCAGAAATACAGTAAGAGTAATTTAGATTAATCGTATTTTTTCCCCTCCAAATCTCGTATGTGATTAGTTCCGGAATTCTAATATATGGAATAGAGCAACTTTGTTGGTGGCAAGGTCTTATCTGAAAAACAGACCTATAATTCGTTTAATAATTTTTTACATTGACTATCATATATATATATATAAATTTATTCCAATTGTAACATCGCTTGTTTTTTTCTAAATCTTATATATTATTTTCTTGTTTTAACTATATGAAAATTTTATATTCATTTTAGAGAGTGCTTGCTTTTAAGGATGCAATAGTCAAAATTAAGTCCCGATAAGTTAGATTATTGACTAGATTGAGTTTCATTATGATTACAATCAGTTTTTAAACCATATAAGGCTTATGAATATAACCTTCATTATACTTGTGAACTGGATTAAATTTGAAAATAAGGAGTCTATCCAAATTTAAATCAATTGTTAGACTCGTTTTTGTTTTAAATCTCATAAGTTATTTATACTCTTTCGGATCTAGGGATTTTGAGTTTTGTGTTAGGGAATGCTTTTTAGGGATATAATCGTCAAAATTAAGTTTTAATAGTTTAGTAGAAAAAGGAGGGAGAGTTTTATAATGTTTGGAGTTAGTTTTCAAATTATTTAAGGCTTACTAGTATAGATATGAACTAATCTAGATATAAAGACCTTATTCCTATGAAATTGACTATCCAAATTCAAACCAAGTGTAGATAATTTTTTTGTTCTAAATCTCATAAAATATGTATAGGCTTTGGATACTTGTATTTTAATTTTCCATATTAGAGAAGGCTCTTTAGTGATATAATCATCAAAATTAAGTCTTAAAAGTTTAGTATATAGATAGACTAGGCTGAGTTGTAGAATGTTGGAATTAGTTTTCAAACTAAATATACATGGTTTACTGATATAGAAATGAACTAATTTAGAAATACAAATCCCATCCAGGATAATATTGAAAACCTTTAGCGACACTTTTATACTTATTATATTAAATTTATAAGTTCTTGGAGTAATTCCCTCTATGCCCCTTAAGTTTCAACTTCTAACTCCTCAAGTCCCTTCTCTTTTTATTTAGCGGGATAAGTGCTTGGGGTACTTTTTTGGGACGGAAGGCGTTGAAACAATTATAAATGGCTAGATGACATAGGGAAAATTAAGAAAATTGCTTTAAAAAATAAGGGGAAAAAAAAAATCTATCCTAAACACTGCGCGCTCGCTCTCTATCTGTGTTAAACACACCATCGCCCTCCTTTCATTCAACACCACCCAACCAAGACCCACCATTACCCTCCTCCTAACCACCGCCATCACCCTCTCTGCCGCCCTTGCCTTCGCCTTATGCCCAACACTGCCTTATGCCCACCACATCCACAGCCACTACCATCCAAACCGCTGCTACCCTCAACCGTCACCGTCCACATCGCCGCTGCCCCAAACCATCACTGACCCCAACCACAACCATCCAAGGAGTCGCCGCCTCCATCATTTCTGCAAAATGCTTTCCCGCCAGTGCCTCCACGCAGTTCCTCACACTGAAATGCTACTAGCTGGTGAGTCATGCTATCTCCTCCCACTCGGTGACAAGGCAAGTTTAGGCGGTCAAATTGCTCAACTGGGCCATGTGAGTTCAAACAATGTCCCCACATCCATTGTTGCGTTGGTATCGGATGTCATTCGACAGCCAAAGGATGCTGAAGAGAGTGTATACAAAAGGGTTGGACTCTAGGTTCAACAGCAGTAGCAGTTCGGTTTGGAAGGTGAAGCTGGTCATCAGGCCAGAACGGCTATTGGAGATTTTATCGCAAGAGGTTCGAACTCGGGAGTTGTTCGAGAATGTTAGAACTGTCGCTAAATGTGGCAATGGAGTCTCATCTGTGGTGGCCTTCTCAGATCAGTGGAGTCTTACCAGCAGCAGGAATGCGTCCTCAAAGAAAGATGGCTTAGATGGGTTTTTTTCTTGGGGAAGAGAGAGAGAGAGAGAGTTTAGGTACTTTTTGTTTCTTACTTTTTAAAGTGATATTTCTAATTTACCCATCATCTTGCCATTATTAATTCTTTTGACGCCTTCCGTCCAAAAAAGTGGCTTGAAGGTTTCACGGGACAAGGTTTTTTACCCCAGGGACTTATCTTGCCTGCCACACAGAGAAGGGACTTGGGGATTAGAAGTTGAAACTTAAGGGGCATAGAAGGAATCACTCCTAAATTCTATTTCATGTTGGAAACATAGATGATGTGTCTTGCAAAGAAGCAATAATGTGTCGCAAAAAGAAGCTATCGTTGAGTTTCATTGCATTTTTCCCTATAGTTATTATATATTATATAGATCACCGTTTTTTTTGATGCTTTACAACCTTCTTATGGAGTACGACTAAGATTCAAAGACTTCTGGCACTCTCTTTTGTAATCCTCCTCTTCTGTATCTAAGCAACCAAGAAAAGAATGTGGGTTTTTTTCTTCTGAAAACTCGGTGCATGGACCCATGCTATCCTATCTTCCTTATATAATATCTCCTTACTTGGCAATCAAGTCTTAGAAATAACTAGCTTAAAGCGGTTGTTGACTTGCTGCTTCTGGTGAGTGAATTTAACATTCCAGAACAGTTACATTCGAGCTCTGCTGAGCCTTGATGACTTAATTATCCAGGGAACAGGAACAATGGGCTCAATGTGATAGTTGCTCCAAATGGCGAAGATTGCCTGCGGATATCTGTCTCCCTCCAAAATGGACATGCTCTGACAATATTTGGGATTCAAACAGGTCCAAAACAACTTTTACAAGTTTTTTGTACCCTAATAAATCATATTGTGAGATGAAAAATGTAGGTTGTCTTTCCTTAGAACTATGAGAGGTAAAACAGTAAGAATGCCTTGCTCACATCTTGCATATCATGGTCTTCTCATGACTTTTACTCTTTTCTATATGATGTCCTCCAGATGTTCATGTTCTGCTCCTGGTGAGATAAATCCGAAGAAACTGGAGAATGGTTTCAGAGCTAGCAAGGGTATGATCAAGCCTCTGTTTTTTCCTTCTTACTCGTCGCAAAATTATGTGATACTCCTTCCACCCACGTAATAAGTCATTACAAGACCAACAAGCTTTACAGAAACAAATTTGGAATTTTTTTTTTGAGAGATTACATAACGTGATTGCAATTCCTTATGTTGGTGGAACTAATGTCCAATATTGTAATAGCAATATCATGCCCTCCAAGGCCATTCGCAGGCCAGAGTGGCGACTACTGTATCCTAGAGATTGAGTATACGTTCATTTTGCGGTTTAGGTGTCAAGTGTCATCTAAGTTCAAACTACGGGAGACATAGACAAGGTTAAATATGTTGAGGTGCTCTTCTTTCCATTTTCACTGTTTGTGATCTTTATTTTTGGGGGGGGGGGGGGGGGGGGGGTGGGTGGGTAATAGAGTTGTAACTGGGCACTTCACTAATTTTCCATCTCTTAACGGTACTGGACTGACATAGAAGCTTTCATACTTTACATAAGAAATAACCCGATTATTCCTCCCCTAGGGCGTACCTTACTCTAGTCCTGACTTACCTCAGGAGATAACAGAACTCAAGGACAACTCCTAGAATATCACTCTCGTAGCAGCCTCTGGCTCGATAACTCTCGGAATCAATAGCCCATAACATATAATGTCATACCGGGCCTAGGCGTATAGCGTCCCATAATGTATCATATCTGCCTTAACGGGAATGAACCTTTTTGGAACTTATGATTTGGAATCTTTGTTCCAGTAGGAACTTATTTAGGCCGTCCTGTTGCATCCATGTCTTATAGTTGGTCTACCTGACGTGGATTGTTATTCCACACCTTGTCATGCTGTGCTGATGCACTTATCTCATAAATTTCCAACTCTGTGAAGGTAGCTGTTGCATGGTTAGGAAAAATCCTCAAGCTTCTGGTACATGCACTCTCCATAGTTGTGTTAGTGATGTAGCTGTGCATGACTGAGAAATATAGATGGAGCAAATTCCTTGCATGTTATTGACACTGATTTATATCAAGTTTACTCGTGTCCATCTTTTCTATGAAATCCATGAAGGTATAAGCTATCTTGAATATTAGTTCACATGAAAGGTCCAATATTGAAATTCAGGAACGTGCATCTGAAGAGAAGATAAAAATTGTTCATCAAGCATGAGTGACTCAAACTTCTCAATTAAACGTGCCACAAGCTCCTCAATCCCCATCCCCCTCCCCCGCCTCCCCTCCCTCCCTCCCTCAAGGAAGAAGAAAAAACCTGACCGTAGTTGCCGTGCCTCTTAAATTGCTTTGCAACATTTTTATCCTCTGCTCCTTTTCCAGATTTTAAGAAGCGAAGAATCACGGAAAACAAGCTAGCACAAGAATGCGAGCCTTCTGGCCTGGACGCTTTGGCAACTGCTGCAGTTTTAGGAGACAATGTGGAAGACCCGGGCGAGCCTTCAATAGGAGCCACAACCCGACATCCTCGGCATCGTCCTGGCTGTACTTGCATTGTCTGCATTCAGCCTCCCAGCGGAAAGGGCAAGCATAAGCCAACGTGTATATGCAATGTGTGCTTGACTGTGAAGCGCCGCTTTAAAACCCTTATGCTGCGCAAGAAGAAACGCCAGTCAGAGCGTGAAGCAGAAATCGCGCAGGGGAAGATTCAAATTCCCCCAAAGGAAGAAGTAGAAACGGGCAGCCCATCCGGACCTGCTCTGCTGCTGATGAATCATTTGGAGAACGGCATTAAAATGGAGGTGGGTGAGACCAGCATGGAACATCTGGACTTGAATTTCAACCCCAACCGTGACGAAGACCTCCTTCTAGCAGAGGGAATGAGCTTAACAACACTTGTACAGGCGGCCGGTCTTCCGTTGGAGATGTATTTGGGGCAGAATGGCTTTCCAAATGTTGACCCATGCATGCTCCCAAATTGTGCCAGTGAAAGTGAGAGACACCACCCTGATGAAGGTTGCGTTGAATCAATAGACGCTGAGCAGGAGCACGTATCGATGGCGGAGCAGGAGAACAAGAACAAGGGTGATGAAGGGTAAATTAGATTTGCACGCATATTTTTATTTTTCACTTTCTCCTTTCCAAGTGTATCTTGTTGTTTGCCTGATAGTTGTTGTTTTACTACATAGATAGATATAAGAGAGAGGGTGCCTTACCTTTTTTGTTTTCCTTCTTTTTTACTTCTATTCGCCTGTACATGTTTTGTAAGGAGGAATTAAAGGCAATAATGGGAGCTGAGTCCTTTCTTTTTTGTGCTAGTGTTGTCTCGAACATTCAGTGCTGAAGAGGAAACTGAGCACAATTACCCTTTCTTTAGCTGCTTATCTATATGTGTACGATATATTTGGATTCGATTGATATCTTGGTTGACTAGCAAATCTCAAATCCTATTTTTTTTTTTTTAGCGTTTTTCAATTTAACAAAAAGTGCGTTGTCACAGTTCTACTGGACGGTTTGCAGTTTTTTGTCTAAAGTACGCACTAATTAATTTCCCTCCCCTACGGTTCACCTTCAAATTTCTCCTCTGAGTAATTACAGTTTTCAGTTCTGAATTGCCGCCTTCATAAATTTTGTGTCATGCAATTTTTTCCTATACTCTGCCTACATTTGAGTTTCTTTGGCTTTGGCTTTTGTTAGCTTTTAATAGGGAACTAGAATTACTGCTCAATCCAACCCAAGTATATTCATGACGGTTGAGGCAAATAATTGATGTCCCTCTTATTTTCTTTGGAATCTCTTTCACGATCCTTAAGTTTGACTCAGTAACTTTCTTTTTTGCCGACTATCGGATGATGTTGGAGACTTTTGCAATCTTCGTCAGGATGAGCCCTTTTTTGGGTTTATTTGATTTTTGGTCACCTAGCCACTTCCCCTGCCGAGACTCACGTTCCCTGTGGGGCTGCGGCTGCATGGCTTAGTTTTTATTTTTCGCTTTTTAACTAAAGAATTTATGTTTTGTTGGTATGATCTAAACAAGTTCAAGTTAATAGTATAAGTATCTAAAAGTTTAAGCAGTTCAGTGACGAAATTGTTTAATTCACGGTCCAAAAAGTTAAAGCAATAAATGATTTGTTTTTGCTTTTTTTAGTGGTTTACGTTTTAGGTTACTGTGAACTCACAATTTCTTTTGTCCTATAGGAATGAGTCTCTCTTGACAACGAGACACAAAACATGAAATTTTAAACTTTGTAAAGGTATTGTCTTTCCTTTTTTGAGCAACTCAGTGGTATCTAAGGATTAGTAGTTTTAGTTTGCAATCTGTATTAATTAGTTTTTTTCAGTTTGTAGTATAGTAAGGATGAAAATCACCTTGTTGATGATAATGGTGGTTTTTTTAAATTGGTCGGGTCGGGTTTGAATGCCTGACCCGTTTTTGTCCCAATCTGCATTAACCCAAGTCATGTTGGACCCGTTTGTGACCTAACCCGTTTGTGACCCGCAGTTCTTCGACCCAACCCACTCCAACCAGCCCATTGCCGCCCCCAACCAAACTTTTAATTATGTAGTTTGTTTGTTCTTGAAAAATGTCCGGGCCATGGCCCGGCCTGGCCCAGTGCTAAATCCACCCCTGCAACTGCAAGGGAGAGGCGAGACATCTTTACTATTTAAGGGAGAACACGCCTTTATTTTGAAGTCTTTTTTAACTTTCCAATTAGAACCTTGGTACTATATCCTTAACTTACATGTCGTTTGGGGTAAGAGGTTACTGTCAAGTCTCACATCGACATTACATGGAGTTTGAAATTAATTTTTATATCTGGTGGGCTTCTCCTTCTCTTGAGCATGCTTTTGGGTTGGACACAATGTTCAACATGGTATCAGAGCTAGGCCCCTGCTGCCCCATTCGATTCAACGTGACCACCTCCTATTCAAGAGGAGCACCTCTTATTTCCACGCTTCGCGTGAGAGCGGGTGTCAAGTCTCACATCGACAATACATGGAGTTTGTGATTGATTCTTATATCTGGTGTGCTTCTTCTTTTCTTGAGCATGTTTTTGGGTTGGACACCAGGTTCAACAATTACAAAGAAATCTGGGGGCCTTGTCGCCTTTTTTAATTACTTTTTTGTAACATTTTTGCCTTTTCAAAACTCTCCTTGAAAGAAGATATATATTGGTCTCTGAAAAATTAGATTTTTCTAAAAAGATGTAAAAGGCATATTTTTACAGAAGCTCAAAAGAAAATTGCATAAAAGGGTATCCACGCGAAGAGTGTTAATAATTTGATGATAAGAAAGATACTTCAGATAATTAAGTTATTTACACCCGCTCTGCACTTTCCTATAAATAAAAAAACTCCCTATTAGGCTCTTATTAAATGCCAACCGCTCACGCCGCCCACTTGATGAGATTCATTGTACTTTTGTTTTAAGGATTAAAGCCTTTTTTTGGAGTTCATACTTAGGGTGCTTGTTTAGTTGTTTTCGACACCGTTAAAAAAAAATAAAACAAAAATAAACACCCTATTGATCATATTTAGTTTTTTAATAAGAACTTTAAGTTACTAACATTATTTGCACAGCATCGTGGGTTCTGCAATAAGTAGTACTATTAATAATCAATGGTGTGCGGCGATTAATAGTTGGCTATCTTGTTAAATAATATTCAATGAAAAGATGATCGATATCAATGATAAGCACTAGACTTGACAAACGGATAATCCCGCGGGGTACGGGTAAAATTCGGCCGGGTACGAATAAAACCGGTTTCGGGTAATTTTTACCCGATTTTTCCCGGGTAGAGTTTTTTAAAATCCGTACCCTACCCTGGAGGGGCGGGTATTATCCGCAGGTAAATTATTAATTTTTTGAATTTTTTATTAAAATGAAAAAATATTCACTGGATTAATTTCTACAATTATCTAATCATCTCAAATTCAATTCTCAAATCCAAACCCATCATCTCACCTCCAAGTCTCCAACCACAAATATACAATAGGCCAACTAACTTAACACAAATACCAGAAAAATCACCTACAAAATAATTCAGGCAGATCTGGAAAAAAATATTATCTCGTAATACAAAATAACAATACAAGCAGATTTGGAAAAAAAATCACCTACAATACTTAAATACATACAAAAGATTAAATACAAAGAATACAAGTAGATCTGGCCGTGGCGAGGAGCGAGGCGACGGAGCCGATGTGGATCTAATCGAAGACAGGCAGAGCTGTGGTGGATCTAGTGGCGGAGCGTGAGAGAGACGATGCTGGCCGTCGAGTTGATGTGGATAGCTGTCGTCGATGGATCTGACAGGTGGGCGAGAGGGCGGCGTCGTGCGGTAGAGCGATGTCGAGATCGAGAGAGTGATTAACATAGCAAACCCTAGCACTTTTATAGGGGAAAAAACGAGCAGCCCGAATAACCCGTATCAAACCCGGACATACCCGAAAAATACGGGTCGGTTCGGGTACGGGTCTATTTTCAACGAGTCTTCAAAATACCTACCCGTACTCGGGTCCGGGTCTTTTTTTGCCAGGTCTAAATTAAGCACGAAAAGGAACTATATTGCTACCAACTTGACTGCCATTGTATCTCACGGACAGTCGGTAAGCGACAATCATATAATGCTTTGATAACCTGCATAAGATGTGTGACTTCCTTGTACTACAGTTGGTTGTCACAATTTGTACGGTGATAAAAAATCACCTATAACATTTTTTGGGCTAATAGTTATTTTTTGATAATGATAAAAACTTCATAAAGACAAAACAAAGGGGCAGAGTACGACAAGAACAATTTCACTAGGCGGGGGATGAAACACTTAAAGCAGCACATAGCTTCACTCCAAGGCTGCATATAGATATAGCCAACAAAAAAATAGAAGAAACTCAAACCAAGCAATTTAGTTCAAGTCTCCAACATAGATTATATGATATATAGTTTGAATCGGTTTAGCTCATCATAAAGAAACCAGCATAGCCACTTCCATTAGCAGCTCATACACAAACAAGAGGCTCTCTAGCCTTCCTAGTTGTCCTCCCAGTTGTGCTTGATAGGCACAAGGTAAAGAGGCACCCTCTTGCGAATATTAAGTCCAAACTCTTCATCCATGTTGAGCTCCTCGCTCTTCATTCCAGCCGGCAGTTCCCAATCAAAGCAGTGCAGTAAATTAGCCACAGTGAACTCCACAGACATGAGACCCATGTTTATTCCAGGGCACATCCTCCGGCCCGAACCAAATGGCAGAAACTCAAAATTCTGGCCTTTGTAATCAACACTCTTGCCTTCAAACCTTTCCGGGTAAAACTCATTGGGGTTTTCCCACATTTCCGGGTCGCGGCCAATTGCCCATGCATTCACTATGACCCGGGTTTTGGGTAAGATGTCATAGCCATTGAGCTTGAAGTGACGAATTGTTTCATGGGGTATCAAGAGTGAGGCTGGAGGGTGCAACCTTAGAGTTTCCTTGACCACTAATTTGAAGTATTTGAGCTTGTCAAGCTCACTTTCATCTACTTTTGGCTTCTTTCCTATGCAGCTTCTGATTTCAGCTTGGACCTTCTTCATCACTCTTGGGTTCTTAATAAGCTCAGCCATGACCCATACCATGGTAACAGAACTAGTGTCCACTGCCCCAAGAAATATATCCTGAAAAATACATTTAAAGCATATAGTAACGTAAGATGAGAGAGGTCTAAATTTGTTGATCATACACAATATCTAGGTGAAATAAGCATGCACATGAAGGCTAGGGGTTCAGACTTTCAGCGAGCATATAAAAGTTACTCCTGATAATTTTTGAACCTTTTCGTTATCTTACCTTGTGAAAATTTTGTCGATTAGCCTTGACAACACATTTATACTAGCCGACACTCGATGTTTATGTATCAACTGGTCTTTAGAAAAAATGGATTTGGCTCATGGTAAATGGACCCTCGTCTACACAAACTAAAGGTAAAACTTATTGCCTATCCCCATCGCGTCATTCTTGTGAGTTCTCTAAGAATATTTTGGGGTTTAAACTACACTGATCATCATGCAAAGAAAAGTTTGTCTCTACGAAGGAAACCCAATATGGTTTTACTGGTTGCGCGCTACTGCTAAAGAAGGCAGTTCTTTTGTTTAAACTAGTGAATGCGGCACACACGATGCGTGCACAAAAATGAACTTAGAAATATGATATTTTCACAATATGAAGCTTGACTTTTAGATTTTACTTTAACAACATATTTAATAAAGTTTAAATTGTAAAAAACTAAATATTTTCTAGTAGGTGGTTATTTAGTATTTAAAATATTAATTAGGTGTCACTTTTTAAAAAAATTCTTAAAAATACCAAGGGTCATAGTTTTAAATGGATAGTTATGTAACACAAAAAGAGGTGTTATACCAAAAGAGATGTTCCGGTTATAAGTAGTATAGATAGATAGATAGAGAATCTTCGACGCTAAAAATACATTAATGGCTTGTTCTCACTTTTCAGCGACAAACAGTTCCACTAAATGTTCTTCTTTTCCTTTTTCATTGTTTTTAGAAGTCTGGAGATCCCAATGGTGCAGACCAAGAAAGCACATAAATGTTTTTGAACAACGTGGAAGATAGCCAACAAAACAAGTGAAAAACAATCAACGGGAAAGAATTGAGAAAGTAGAGATTATGACATACCACGAGCACTGCCTTCATATGTTGATTATTAAGTTTGATGATCGTCGTTCGTTCCGCCAAACCAAGCATAGCATCCGTGATGTCTTCATGATCGGGCGTTGGCCTAGCAGGATCAAGATGCTCATCTATCACTTTTTGAAAAAATGCATCAAAATTTTTAAAGCATCTTTCAATCCTCGAGTGTTGTCCCATGATCACATCAATGAGCCACCCCATGGACGGAAAAAAATCCGCCGCTGCGAAGCCACTAAGGACCGCCATGGCATCATCAATGACTCCTTTCAACTCACCATACTCAAACTGATTGCTTCTATGACTAGTACCAAAGGCAATTCTACAAATGACGCTGTTAGTAAGGTTAAAGCACAAGTCGCTCATCTCAACCGGGTTGGGGTAGGACTTAGCGATTTTGCTTATCATGTGGGCGACTTCTGCTTCTCTCACGTACCAGAAAGATTGGACTCTTTTATTAGTGAAAAGCTCAACGACACAAAGTTTACGCATTTCTCTCCAATATTCGCCGTAAGGCGAAAAGGCCAAGTCTAGAAAATTATAAGAAATTTTCTTTTGGCTATTTGAGAGGGGCCTAGTGCAACAATCAAGGTCATGTGTTTTGAGCACCTCTTTCGCCGTTGCCGGGGTAGAGACGATGAGCGTTGGGACTCTGCCGAGTCGCATGAGCATGACCGGGCCATATTTATGGGACAGTTTCCACAGAGAGTAGTGGGGGAGCTTGCCAAGTTGGTGAAGGTTGCCTATGATAGGAAGCTTTGGAGGGCTTGGAGGAAGGTTGACTGGGCCTTTCTCCTGATTGGGATGCAAAAGTAAATAAAGGACAGGAAGAAATAGCAAGAGGATTGTAACAAGCCATGGTTGAAAGGTCAATGCCAGCGAGATTAAATCCATGATAGGGATGGATATGGGTTAGGTCTTCATGACCAATTCAAACTAATCATATATATACTAGAGGAAGCTATTTCTGTTCCCCTTTATGGGACTTTCAAGCCACATTTATTTTTTCATTAACAGTGAACCATTGTGGATTTTGAATTAAACTTTTACCAGGATGCAGACATAGTAACTTCTTAAAATCAGTACGAATATAGCATTTCTTTGTTTGTTGTCGAAAGCATCTTTCCAAATTGGGACGGCTATAGTTGGCAAAAAGCTTAAATTTAGCAAAATCCCGCGAGTAAATTGGATGCCGAATCATTATCATTAAGGGAACAATTAAATATTGCATTAAAGATTCTAGTGATGTTTTACATGTGAAGATGTTAAATGATAATCTTGTAAATAATTAAAAAGACTCCTAATTAAGAAGTTGCCGTTGTTATAATTAATGCGTCAACAGATAAATCTTCTCGGTCTCTTCATTTATTATCAATTAATTTCAAGTTAGACGCTTTCAGACCATATCCATCCATGACATGCATATTTGAAAACGACTTTTGTTTAATTTTCAATTGACTTGGATATTTGTTTGTAGTCTATATAATTAACAAATCTGTTGCCAAAAAGTAACTCATATAAAGGTTTGCCAAAATAGAATATGAAAAGAAACGGGTCTCTAAAGTTTCCATAATTTGAAAAAGAAAAACACTAATCATTTTTTAAGATCTATCACCATCGTATTAGCTACTTTCGCATGGAATCCCAACTAACAACAAACCTTAGGAGAAGCATAGAGCCTTCGATAAGAATTCGGGGATCGACATCAAAGCTAGTGCATATAGGAGCTAGGCTGGGGTAACTTAATTGAGTAGAAAGATTTTTGGGAAGCTCATATGTTTCGGCATGTCTAAGTATCTATTTGAGACTTTCTTTTTTTCCTGGTGGGTCT
Organism: Escallonia rubra; assembly: GCA_033065855.1. Taxonomy (NCBI): domain Eukaryota; kingdom Viridiplantae; phylum Streptophyta; class Magnoliopsida; order Escalloniales; family Escalloniaceae; genus Escallonia; species Escallonia rubra. Next base: position 272,468 of record JAVXUO010000387.1, on the reverse strand, counting down.
GTGCGATTGAATTTTTTTTTGCCTCGCCCCGTAGCAAAACAGTCCAAGTTCCAAAAGGTTACGGATGACACTTTTATCAGGAGCCGACACAACCTAATTATCTTAGAGCATGATGTTTCAAAAAGTTACTTTTTAGGCCCAAAATTTGAACATTTTCACTCCTTAGAAATATAGATTAATGGCCAATTAGAATTGGGAGTGATTTTTTTGTCGCACTAGAAGTTAGAATATGCCGCCGAAAATAGAAGACGACTCCATCTCCAGTTCATAATATATATTGGCCTATGGGATGGTGGCAGCCCAAAGGGGCGGAGCCAAGGAATCATATCAGAGAGGGCCAAAACGTGAAAAATTAATGAAAAGAGAAAAAAAAAAAAAAAAAAAATGGAGCCATCGCACAGTTAAGAAGATTTAGCGTCTGCTCTATAAAAATTTCAACAAGCACATTAAGCAAAGTGTATCTAGGATTTTAACAAATAGCAACCTAGTCCATTTGTAGAGTACTTCACAACATTCAGCAATTCTGTTGATCTTTTGAATTTCTGGCGCTATATATCTGCATCAAAACTTAATAGTTTGCTAGACTTGAACAGTAAGTACTACGTAGATTTGTTATGGTAAAGATCTATGTACACACAACAAATTACATTGGATATTTCCGTTGGAAATCTAGAGTTAGATGGTACTACAACATAATGTAATGCAAAAACAGGGCTAATATGCTGCAATCTTAATTGGTGGGAACTAGGAAGTTAGCTAGGTATGGATTGAGGAAGAAGATAGAAAATAGTTAAAAATTGCAGGGAAGCCATGGAAGATTTAGTGAACAAGGTAAATGAGTAAAATTCTTTAAACACGAAAGACGATGCTTGAGACAACATACAATTTTAGATGAGAGAGTAGTTAGAGATAATGATAAGTTAGATTGAGAATTCATGTTATTTTGTATTACTTGTTTCTTGTCATTTCTTTGCCCGTCAACTCCTTGTAACGCCCACATACGACTTTCTATATGCCAGTCGGGCTTCCTTCCTTGTTTGTATAACTTCTCTTTTTCATTCGATAGTGGGGTTGGGGTGGGAGGGGCGAAGGTGGGCGACGGAGGTGAGTGTAAGTGAGAGAAAGATAGATCTACATATAGAGATAGGAGATGGGAAAAGGAGAGCTGCGGGGAGAATGAGACAAAAAGTAGGGTTTCTGTCTTTAATGTAAATTTTTGGGCAAAAAAAAATATTAAAAAAATGAGAAAATTTCAAAAATATCATTTAGCGACGGATTTTCTGTTGGTAATAATCTGTCGCTAAAAGTCCGTCACTAAAAATTTACCGATGGAATTTTCAGTCGGAAAAAGGTTTTTACCGGCAATTTTTTGGCGACGGACAATCGGTTGGTAAAGGCCACTTTTAGCGACGAAAATAAATCCGTCATTAAAAGCCTGTCGCTAATTTTTTTTTCTTGTAGTGCGTTACTATCTTTAAGAGGGTTCGTGTCGCTATGGGATATACTGGTGCAGAGGTCCTAACACACCGTCTTCAGGGTACAACAACCCAGCTCTTTTTTACTATAACTTCTCTAAGTTTGCACCACTTGAAGGAAGTCGAAGCTTTACTTACCCTTCTTTGCCCAACAAAGACTTACCAATTGTTCTCACGTTTGGGATCATAAAAACATAAGCTTTTACAAGTTTATCTTTGTAACGAGACTTTTAGCTGAGGAAAAAAAATTAGATATGTGGAAAAAAAAGAAGGGAAAAGTATCAATTCTCTTAGGAACAATCAATAATTAACATATGTTGGGTAAAAATGAAAGAGCTTGTAAAATAGACATAAATCTCTTACCAAAATTAGAAGAATAGTCTTTGTATATAGGTTAGGTCTAACTAAGTGACACTACTAATCCTCATAGTCGGTTATAATTGTTAAATAAGTATTGTCATAAACAATATACTATAATCACATTTATGGACCAATAAAAGATGATGTAAAACAAAATAGTTTTTAGGAAAATTTTTGGTTGTTACACCGATTGGAGGAATATTCCTCCTACTCCTTATATAGCGACAATCAATCGTCTCTAAATGTTTCTAGTGACTTTTATTTAGTGACGCTAAAAAAATGTTACTAATAATTGTTACTGAAAGTGTTAAAAGAAAAATAACTAGAAACATTTAGTGACTATTGATTGTCATTATACACGGGGTTGGAGGAAGATTCTTACAACCTGGGTACGTAGGAGCCAAAGTTTGTTCTAATTTTTAATACTTGTAATGATCCCTTTATGATAAAGTAACTACTTTGTATTACTTAAAACAGATTTTGCAAAATAGCTAAAAGTATCTTTGCAAATTAGCGAGAGGCATGCCGCCTATCGCTAATTCTCGTTATAATCTCATTGCTTGGTAAAGTCTAGGTTACTTAAAACAGATTTTGCAAAATAAATTAAAGTATATTGTAAAATACTCTAGCACACTGTTTGGCAACGTCTAAGTTAGCAAGAGGCACGCTGCGCCTCTAACTAATTCTTGTTATAATATCTTTCCTTGATAAACATGATTTTAATCCGAATAATGTGATATGGAATATTAGTGTCAATTCATATCATGCGTTCTTCCAATTGGTATCGTGTTGAAATTGGGTCCAGGATATCATTGTTGTTATTCTGAATAATTGAGATAGATGCTACATGGCAAGGGTGAGGCTACAAAAAGAAGCTTAGCAAACACGAAGAAGCCCACGGTAGGAGCAACCCAGATTCAAGCAGCAGGATACAAGCTTGGAACCAGACGCGGCCTTGCTAAAGCAAGCAAAGGTGTAGCAAGAAACAAGTTCCCCACTGACTCAATGAGTTCAATGCTTGTCACATTGGGTGGCATGCTCCAAGTGAACCCTTGAAGAAGCCTAGCCAGCAGCATTGTAGTCATGGTGGATCCCAAATTAACTCCTACGCATCCTCGCCTCCCGGTGCTAAACGATAGCATGCGTAGGTCTGGCTCAGCAAGAACCACCTCGGAGCCATCCTTTAGGTGGCGCTCTGGCTTGAACTTGAGCGGCTCGTCCCAAACTTTTGGATTCCGCCCTAGTCCTGGACGGCTAAGCAGCACATGACTACCCTTTGGGATAAAGTATCCCGCCACCGTGGTGTCTGATACCGAGACGTGTGGGACATTGAAGGGGGCGATCGGGTGGAGGCGAAAGGCCTCCCTCGCGCATGCCTTCACGTAGTTGAGCTGTGAGATGTCGGATTCTTGAACCCACCTGTCCTTTCCAACCACCCTGTCAAGTTCTTCCGTGGCCTGCTGGAAAGTCTCCGGTCGATTTAGCATCTCCGCTAGAGCCCACTCGATAGCGTTTGATGGATTATCCACTGTTGCTATCATCAATTCCTGTAACAAGATCAAACGTCAGTACTTCCTTTAATCTGTCAAAGTGAGATATATGCATGCAAGGTGCTACGATTATAAATGACCAGCTTAGGTCCCTTAGTTTAATTGTATGCATGGTCATTTTTCTTGCATTTTTTTGGTCATATATTTAGCTCTATATCCTTGAGTTTCTTACTTTTGTAGTACATTTTTTGCAAGAGATATTTCTATGAAGCTTCCAACTTATCTTAACTGTACCTTGTGAGACATCTCATAAGAAATTAATAAGAGGTTAGGGTTCAGAATAATTTCAGTAAGATAAAAGACAAGTGACTACCAATATACTCGTAGCCAAACTGCAGGTTATAGTTATTCAAACCATTTTTGCGCCCCTTTCTTCAGAAGTATTTCTGATCACCGGCCAGCAGTGTTCGCTAGTCCGATAAACTGCATTTGGTGTGGTAGTATGACAACAGTGAATTTCCGGCCGCAACATGACTACTCAACCAAGGGTAAATGTGGATAACATTATATGTAACATTATATGTGGATAACATTATATGTAACATTATATGTGGATAACATTATATGTAATAAGTTATATTTTTTATGGTGCCAAATTTTGGAACAACCCAAGAAAGGAAATTGGTTTAGGAAATTTGAAAGTAAGAGTAGTATCCAATTGGGATGAGAGAATCATAAGCAGCCATAGCACTGTTTGATCCCCCTCATTATTCCGTTTGTAAGTGCCTCTGCTACAAGCATCCATAGCATCCATTTTCTCATTTCTGGTAAAATTCATTTAAGACCAAAAGAGGGACCTGGGATACTGACCTTGCTCATGGTTTTCTGATTTTTTTTTTCTTCTCTTGTGCTTTGCGCTTCATGCAACTTCTGAGTACCCATATATTATCTAAAGAGAATAGCTAAACCTCATGAATATCTACATATGCATTATCTATGAATATAAAGAGAGTCTTACAACAATCTGTGCTTTGATCTCGTCCTCCGATAGTAGAGGCCCTCCATCAGCATCCTTGAGCCTGATTAGAACATCAAGCAAGTCATTTGCTTCCTTCTCCCCATCCCTCCCTTGTCTAATTCTCGCATTAATTATTGGATCATGCAACTTCTTCATTGAAGCCATAGCTTCCTTCATTACCTTCTCATGACCATCCAAATCAAACCCCCTCAAAAATGGAAAATAGTCGGAAACACAAAAAGAATAAAGATAACCAAGAATAGTAAAAAGAGCCTCCACATGCTCTTCCTCTTCAACTCCTGGCCCTCCATCCTCCATGCCCTCCCCGAAAAACCTCCTCCCAAGAATCATTTTCCTGATCACATTCCCGCAATAATGCTTGGCCGCCACACGGACATTGACTAAACTGAGGCCGCTCACCCCCTTCGCGCATTGGTTCAAGACATAGCGAACGAGGTGATCGGCTTCCTCTACTCTTTTGTCATGCATCCAGCGGTGTCTTGCGGGGGCAAGCACCTCAGAAGTGACGACTCTCCTCATTTTCCTCCATTGTTCTCCTAAGGGAGTGAGAGCCGTCGATAAGTATCTGCTGCTCGCCAGATCAGAAGCCATGGTCTCTGGTCGGGACGAGAAGACGGCATCTTGCTTTTTCAAGAACTCGCACCCTAATTTTGGGCACGAGACTGCGATAACGTGGACGTTGCCAAGACGGATGCACAGGATTTCCGTGTTCATTTCGTCCATGAGCTTGTGTATCCATCGGAATACCGGCTTATTTCTTAGCATCTCGGGGAGGTTTCCCATCAATGGCCATGGTTTAGGGCCAGGAGGGAGTGGGACTGAATTGGTTTTCTTCCTACTCAATCGCGCATAACGGGAAATGAAAATGAAAGTCATTCCGATAACAAGCAGAAGTAAGAAGAAGTTGAAGAGGTTTAGCGGATAGCTAATGCCAACCATCTGAAGGGTTGAGGTTATGAGGGTTGTGGAATTGAATGAAGTGAGGGCAGGGGTTTTGTTCTCCATGGTCATTGCCCTTTGCTAAATCACAGGTCTATGCTTGTAAGGTTCAAAGACCATGCTGCTTGCCTTTTATAAGGGTTCTTCCATGATAAAAAACGACGAGAGTCGTGGAAAAAAGCTTGAATAGGAGTAAGAGATGAGCGATAAGCTGCAATCCGCACGGAATATTGATTATACAACCCATTACTGAATATTAATTGATTAATTACCCTAATTTGATGACAAGAGAATAGCGTAAGGGTGTGCCAGTTAACTGGGGGTTGGCAGGGGCTCCTGCCCTTTTCGTGTAGACAATTCAATTTCTTTCTAAAATAGGATTTGGCTACACTCAGTTTCAGGGCAAAAAAGAACGAAAACATCTACAAATTTCATTTTAGGAAACTATTTCAATATGTACATTTTCAAATGTATGGCTCCATCAATCTTCTAATGAAGTCAGTGGGGTTTGCTTTCCTAATATGCCTTGCTAGATTCTTTCCTTTTATTGCACACGCACATCCAACTAAACATTAATTATACTGTTACTCTCTACTATTATTAATGACGTCCCTTCTTTTTAATAGAGAATATTTGCAGGTTTTAGTTTGAACTGAATGTATGATAAATACACACAAGCACATAGACCATTAAAATTTGCACCCAAAAAAAACATAGATCATTAAGATAATATCAATTCTAAATTTCTGATACCACCCCCGCCAGTAACTAAACGGAAAATTATTTCATACGAAACGATATTGCCACAAATAATTGTTGCCACATGAAATATTTGCAAACTAGCTATAAATGCATGTGGTGTTAGCAATATCATTTTATGCAGCGAATTTAGAAAAGGGAAACAATAAAACTCCAGTGTAGGTCCCAACTTCGCTATGTCTCTAGTTTATGCTTCATTTGGGCCACTAAAAATGAGTTAACAATTATGGGTTAACTGTGGGCGAAAGTTGACCTGTGATACCGTCTTAGTGCTACATCAAAAATAAAAAAGATAGACAATATTGTTACAGAACTTTATGAATCATCTAGGTAATAATTGAATTCCAATATTCGACTATTCACTGCCCCTTTTTATATTAGTAATTTACTGTCGCTTCACAACAAGACCTGTAAAAACTAGTAATATAACTTTGGGTTCTTCTATTTATGACAATACATCAGCCTTCTAAACCAATCTTATTGTCCTCTTCACAGTGACACCCAGATATTTGAATAGTATTTGACAAGTGTCATACGCTTCTTGCTGTAATGGGTGTTTGATAGATGCATATTTTCCAGCGCCCAACAATACAATCCTAGTGTAAATATTTAATTATTACATTTGGAACCAACAAAACACTCATTTACTTGGGGAATGGACTCAGGAAGTCTGATCTGGAGGACCGATTCAAGGAGGTCATAAGAAATAAAAAAAAAATTTGATAGTTAATATAAAAGAGTTTGCGTTACTATTGAACACGTTAAATACAAAATAAATTGCTCGATTTAACTAGTAATCATATATAATTTTACTATTCGTTGTGATTTATTTAACTTGGTAAGATTAATCAACAACAAATTACTAATCTTAAATGAAAGAAGCTTAACTCTTACTGTATATATGTATGACTAATGTGGTTATTAATTGTACGAGGACAATAATCACGTAGAAGTTAACGTACTATGAAAAAAAAAAAAAGAATTAACTTTGATATATTTGTGTTTCTTTTTAAGCTGAAAATTTGAAATTTAGAAGAATGAAGATAGAGCACGAGAACGAGAACGAGAAAGATAAAGACTATTACGGCCGGTAGGATAAAAAGTCAAAAACACAACAGAATGAAACCCTCAAACACTAATGTTACGATGTAGTGGCACGTTCATAAATATTTTAATTACAATTACCTATTATTTGAACAATTAAAAAAATTGGGGGGTTCCATGGCCCCACCGGTCATACAGGTCGTCTGCCCCCGGTTTGCACTATACATGGTTGCCCTATGATACAACAGCTAACATAGGCGCATGGAATTTCTGCGACACTAGTCAGTTTGTACGATCGAGCCAAACCTTTAGTTGGAAGGAGGAAGCACGGTATTTTGCTATGGTTTATTCCCCACAGAGAAATTAAATGGTGCATTCTTTGATATTGTTTGAAAGATACATGAATATTTATTTCATTGATTTATAAATATGTAAAGACATGTTTAATCATATTGTTGGCACGACCCCGTCAAGACATGTTTAGTGATTGTCGTCAATAAATGTTACTATAGTTTCAAAGTAGGCTAATCCAAATAAAGAGTGAAGCAACTAGCTCAAGAACCCTTTAACCTTATAAAAGCTTTAGCGGCAGTATAATATGGAGGTTCCTTCACCCCCGTGTGTTTTGTTTACCTCAGTCACTTTTTCCCGGCAGGTTGAAAGATTGTCGTCAATATATGCCACTAGAGGTTATCTGGATCCCGAATTATAAGAGTGAAGCTACTAGTTCGAGAACTGTTTTAACCTTTAGAAAAGCTTTAGTTGTAGCAATAGGGAGGTTCCCGCACCCGCTGCCATGTTATTCCTTACTAGATCGCTGGTTTGTCCCAAGTGAGAAAGAAAGTAACATAGAAAGTTTATCCTAAAACTAAAGTGCTACTAAAGTAATGTATTTTATTCATGCGTTAAAAACTCTAATATTGTGAAAACACTATATTACTCACGACGACTATGACTCATAGTTGTTCAAACCACACCATTTGTCTTTTATACGCACATACTTATACACAATTAATATTTAGTATGATTATTTTAGCATGTGTGATGCATGTCATAACATGTAATCTACTTCAAAATTATTTGTAAAAAGATGTTCAAACAATAAGAGTTCAAATATTACTGCTAAGTTATCAAAAATTTTCCTCTCTTATAAAATAATACTACTATCCTGATCCTTCGTAACTTTTATCCTCTTCCGGGAGATGACTTTGATCATGGTCCTAATAACTTTATTGTCTTTAACATTTTTCTTCTTTTGAAAGCTTTAATGAGTCTCGTCGTCATCAATCGATATAGGCTCTTTGGTTGTATCTAGGGGTGCAACTTGGGCAGGGCAACCCGTGCCTGCAGCCGCAAAAATATGATAATAAACTTACTTTTTATAGTGACCGTGGTGGACGCGGTGGATGTGGGCTCAAAATTTTTAGGCCCGTAAAAATATGGGTTAGACATGGGCAAATATTTAGATAAACCTGTCCAGCCCGTGGGAAAAACAACGTTTCCTTTAGTCTTTTTTCTCTCATTTTGTCCCAAATATTTGTTTCTATGCTTATATTTAAGTTCATTTTGAGACTTTAATGTACTTTTTTTTTTATTATCATGACTAAATTGTAGAGTTTGATGGTCAATGATATGTTTCGAAATCGTTCTAAAAAACGTAATTTGTAATCATGGACAACCTGTGGATTTCTTATGTCCAGCCTGTGTCCACCAAAATTTTGATGGGCTCGACGTGGACATATATTATTAGGCTTGTAGATGGGCTGGGTTGGACATGGGCACGACTTTTAGAGAGTGAGTTGGGCATGATTTGACCCTTAGGCCCATTCAGCCCGCCCAAGTTGCATCCCTAGTTGTATCTGCTTCTATGCCTTCTTTCTTGTAAGTGCTCCTATAGTCTCGTTCACTGCAACTGCTTCTAGGGTCGATTTCTCTACAATTGCTTCTATTATTTCTGCGATAACTGATGTCTTGTCGTCATTACTTTCAGAGTCTTTGTAACTTTATAAGAAACTTATTTCATTTTTGCATCCAACCATCTTTTTATAGTACTTGGAGTATTCATTATGTATTTAATTGATAACATTAGTATGAAGTCAAATGTACATGAATATCTGGAAGAAGGTTATGAATGTATCACCTTTAATCTTGAGAGACTCTTTGTACTATTTTATACTAACTAGTCACCGTTCTGATTATTTCATCAAAATCAGATAACTGTAACCGTGTATGTGTTATCTACCCAATCGGGCCTAACATTGTACCTTGATGCAATTACAAAGATATTATTATGATCGTTGGTGCATTCTGTTGATGTTTGTGTTTAGTACACTAACGTGGGATTGTCTTTTGCATTTGGCCCATGGCCTTTTGTGCACTAAGTGTTGTCCTCATGTCTTCCAAATGATCTTTGAGAAATCACGCTAGCATCATAGTAAGGTTGTTTTTTATTTTCAACTTCAAGGATTATTGCTTCAAAGCAGCATAAAGAATCGTGTAAGTAGAGTTAAAGGAGATAATTTTTGTGTATAATTATGATCATGCATTACTAATACACGAATATTAACTTGCCTACTCCAGTGAGGCGCACGTTTGTACATAATGTCTCCCAACGTCGATGCTTTTGCTTGATTGATTTGTTTCTTCAAGAATAGAAAGTCAATTGCTTTGGTCGTTGTTGCATTTTTCATTCTAACATAACAAATCGTTAGCCGATATTATGTAAGGAAAGAACTTATAGATAATCTAGGATCTTTAAAAGATATAGTAATTGTTATACCGTTTCTTGATCTTTTTAGCCTCTTTGCACTGAGCTTCAACTTGTAATATCGAAAGTGAAGATGTTGAGTAATGATTCTCTCCTATAATATAGTTGCTAGTAGTGGAATGTAATAAGTTATGAAAAATTAATATATTTCACATGCGTCATACTTTGGAATGTGAACTCACTTAAGTTGGATAATACAATAATTGGATTTTTGTCAACAATGTCCTCTAGTAGTTTTCCTTCATTTAAAGCCATGTCTCCGCACAAGCATATTATCATCGAGTTTAGCTTACATAATAACAATAGATTATTGTACTAAAAACAACTCTAAAGGTACTTACTGTTTGGTGAGAAGAATAACTTTTCTTTTGCTAGTCGAACCTCATCTCGTTTTCTGATAATAAAAATTTTCTTGATCTTTTATAGAAGAATTAGGATTTTTGCATTTTTTTTGACATTAGGTCTTTCCTTTTTTCGTGAAACTTCAATCATGCAAACAATTCAAGGCGATAAAGCACCAGTATTTGGTCTTTTCCCCTCTTCATTTGTTGTTTGCTTGAACGTCATGATACTCGATTGAACCTTCATTTTATTTTCCTCCTCATGAACAATTATGCTTGCTTGTAACATGAACTCAATCTTAGGATGGATATTCTGGAAATTTGGATTTATCGTCTTAACGGTTCCATTCCAATTTTGAACAATTGTTGTATTTAAAGACGTCGTCACATTTTGTTATTGCTTCCTCAAACAGTACGGCTTGAACTTTTGTTCCCTGCATTGCTAGAATGCAAAAATGTGAATTTCAAAGTATTATGATCATATCAAGATGAAATAATTCTAACGATGCGCTCATGTAAGTACCTCTTCATCAATTAAAATTAGCTTTCATATCTTTCCCGCGCCCTTTGCGTTAGTCTATGAATAAATCGTGCCAACTTGTAATATTTTCACTTTTGTAGTTAATATTTTCTGGTACACCAACCAAAGAGTTAATGGGTATTGCTTAAGTATTTTCTATCTCAATAGTCGTGGTCTGCCTCTGCATGATAATATTTTTAAAATTGACAAAAAATTCTGATATTTTCCATTTTGACGGCATAATTAGTACTATGTTATTAATAAACAAACTTTTTAAAGCTAACGATGATAATAGCTATAAAAAATGATTTTTCCTTTAAACAATCATATGTTCCATAACTAAAAAGTCTACTTATATGTTCTTCCCATTGTTTTAATTACCTAGTAGTTGTTGCTAGCTTGAATATATATAAGGGACCGATCCCTATCTATTAGTGGAGAAACATTATTTCTCCGATTGTCATTCGGCCGTCCAGATGTGATTGTGAATGGCCTTGAATCACATTTTTTTTTCTTCTACTTGCTTAACCACCCCTCTTTGGAGGGGTTAGCTAATTTTTGCCCCAAAAGCCCCTCCTCACAGATCTGTCTTATCCTTCATTCATTCGCCTCTCTCTCTCTCTCTCTCTCTCTCTCTCACACACACACACACACACCTTCAACCATTCTTTACCTCACCCACCGCCATCACACCTACACCCCACCATCATTTTACCTACAGCCACCCACCATAATCATCTCGGCAACCAACCACCACTGCTCTGGCCAACCGGCACTGCACCCATGGCCAAACGCCACCAAACTGACACAATTGATCACAACAAATCTCCACCATTACGGATATGATAAATTAACATAAACATGAAATATATATAGATTTTGTGGCGTCTCTCGTGGTGACAACGGTGGCGGCGACTTTGCGAAGGGCGGTGGCGGCATCAACATGGACTCTGGGTGTGGGCAGGGGCGGATCCAGGAATCCTAATCGCAGGGGACCAAAAAGTGATTAAAAAAAGTTGACGGTTTCAAAAGGTTCAAGCTCACATAAAACATGATTTATTTTATCGTATAAGTTTATCATTCACAGTGACTTATTTAACTCGGTAATGTTAGTCAGTAATAAATTACTAATCCTTGACAAAAGAAACTTAACTCTTACATGTATATACGTAATATTAATGTGATAATTAATTATACGAGGACAATATTGTATGTATAAGTTAACATATTATATGAATTTAAATTAAAAAAAAAATTATCCTTGATCTAATATGAAGTTTTGGAATTTGAAAAAATGAAGATGAAGCAAGAAAAAGATAAAGACAAAGACTACGGCGGCCAGTGGCACAAGAAGATAAAAACACAACGAAAAAACATCGATACATTAATTTTATATTATAGTGACATTTTTGTAAATATTTTAAATATATTTTTCCACTATTTTACAAACTCAAAAAAAAATTCCAAATATTGGGGGGTGACCATGGCCCCGCCTTGTCATGCCTTAGCTCCGCCACTGGGTGTGGGCGTCGACGTCGTGTCGTCCTTTAAACGGCGACGTCGCAGTGGAAGCTTTGGCCATCAGATCCTGTCGCCTCTGTTATATTTTTTTTGTTTCATTTTTTTTCCTTGGGAGTTAGATCTAAATTAAAACTCTATAAATTGTCTTTCAACCGATGGTGTTGGGCTTTAATCAATTGAAATGGTGAATCTCATATTGGCATGTTGGTGGGTGATGTGGGTGATTCGCCGCGAAAGTGGTGGTTGGTACTTTCGTGGTACGTGGTCAATGGTGATAGAGGTGGTGGGTACCTTGGTGGGGCAGAAGTGGAAAGATGTTGACCACCCTTCTTGGGGCGGTTAGGCAGAAAATGGTAAAAAAAAGAGGGGAGGGGGGGGGGGGGGGGGGGTTTGCATCGACCACTTGGCTCTTTGAGTGGTGGAAGATCATATCAATTGGAGAAATAAAGTTTTCTCCACCGATAGCTAGGGATCGGTCCACACACACACACACACACACACACACACAAACACACACACACATATATATATATATATATATATATATATATATATATATGTAGTATGTGTGCAGCGGGTGAGAAAGAGAAAAAGGTTTAGGGTTTTAGATTTAAATGTCTTTAGCAACGGATTTTTGGCCGTCGCATTAAACTTATTCAATCTAGTTGATTACATTCCTTGTGCAATGCACGAGATCAATACTAGTTATATGCGAGGGGCAAGGGAGATATGATATGCAAACAGAGAAGCTAGGTTCGAGCATCAGGATACAAGCTTGGAGCCAAACGTGGCCTTGCTAAAGCAAGCAAAGGTGTAGCCAGAAACAAATCCCCCACTGATTCAATGAGTTCAATGTTTTCTACGTTGGGTGGCATGCTCCAAGAGAACCCTTGAAGAAGCCTAGCCAGCAGCATTGTTGTCATGGTGGATCCCAAATTAACTCCTACGCATCCGCGCCTCCCGGTGCTAAACGATAACATGCGTAGGTCTGTCTCAGCAAGAACCACCTCGGAGCCGTCCTTTAGGTGGCGCTCCGGCTTGAACTTAAGCGGCTCGTCCCAAACTTTTGGGTTCCGCCCTAGTCCTGGACGGCTGAGCATCACATGACTACCCTTTGGGATGAAGTATCCTGCCACCGTGGTGTCTGAGACCGAGACGTGGGGGACATTAAAGGGTGCGATCGGGTGGAGCCGAATGCCTCCCTCGCGCATGCCTTCACGTAGTTGAGCTGCGAGATGTCAGATTCTTGAACCCACCTGTCCTTTCCAACCACCCTGTCAAGTTCTTTAGTGGCCTGCTGGAAGGTCTCCGGTCGATTTAGCATCTCCGCTAATGCCCACTCTATAGCATTTGATGGGTTGTCGACCGTCGCTATCATTAGTTCCTGTGAATATGAAAGAAATTGATTAACCCCCAATTTTGGCAAAGCTAGCTTAAGATTATTTCAAGGCTAGAGAGTTCAACTGAAAAACCATTTACTGTTGTGCACATTGCTGTTACTAATAAAAGATTTATTTTACAACAAGCACCCACCTAGTACTGTTTGATCCAACTTATACTACCGTTTTCGTTCATTCCAGAGAAAGAGGGAGATTGACCTTACTCATGGGTTTCATCTAGTAAAAACCTAATTAACCAAATATAATCTTAAGATGTCGTTCAAATGTGGAGTGCATGTTGTGCGCGCGCGGGCGTGTCTCACACACACACACACACAGAGTCTTACAACAATCTGTGCTTTTATCTCGTCCTCCGATAGTAGTGGCCCTCCATTAGCATCCTTGAGCCTGATTAGAACATCAAGCAAGTCATTTGCTTCCTTCTCCCCATCCTTCCCTTGTCTAATTCTCGCGTTAATTATTGGATCATGAAACTTCTTCATTGAAGCCATAGCTTTCTTCATTACCTTCTCATGACCATCCAAATCAAACCCCCTCAAAAATGGAAAATAGTCTGACACACAAAAAGAGTAAAGATAATCAAGAATAGTAAAAAGAGCCTTCACATGCTCTTCCTCTTCAACTCCTGGCCCTCCATCCTCCATGCCCTCTCCAAAAAACCTCCTCCCAAGAATCATTTTCCTAATCAAATTCCCGCAATAATGCTGGGCCGCCACGCGGACATTGACTAGACCGAGGCCGCTCACCCCCTTCGCGCATTGGTTGAAGACATAGCGAACGAGGTGATCGGCTTCGTCTACTCTTTTGTCATGCATCCAGCGGTGTCTTGCGGGGGAGAGCACCTCGGAAGTGACGACTCTCCTCATTTTCTTCCATTGTTCTCCCAAAGGAGTAAGAATCGTCGATAAGTATCCTCTGCTTGCGAGATCAGAAGCCATGGTTTTAGGCCGGGAGGAGAAAACCGCGTCTTGCTTTTTCAAGAACTCGCGCCCTAGTTCTGGAGACGAGACTGCAACGACGTGGACATTCCCGATGCGGATACACAAGATTTCTGTGTTCATTTCCTCCATGAGCTTGTGTATCCATCGGAAAACAGGCCTGTTTTTCAGCATCTCGGGGAGGTTTCCGAATAACGGCCATGGTTTAGGGCCAGGAGGTAGCAAGACTGGGTTGGTTTTCTTCCTACCCGGTGGTGTACATTCGGAAATGAATATGAAAAAAACTGCCAAGATGAATAGGAATAAGCAGATGTTGAATGGGGTTGATGGATAGCCAATGTCAATCATCTGAAGGGTGGAGATGAAGAGGGTTGTGGTGTTGAAGGAAAGTAGGGCTGGGGTTTGGTTCTCCATGGTCTTTTCTCTTTGCTCAATCGCAAGTCTATGACTCTTTTGCTTGTGCATGTGCATGTGCAGTGTGAGGATGAAAGCCCATGCTGCTTGCCTTTTATAGTGGTTCTTAAATGATACTCCGTAAAAGACACGACTTCTGGAGACAAGGTTCAATAGAAGTGAGAAATGTGTTAGTGGCTGCATATCCAAGGTTCATGCACTATGGTCTGCATGTCACCTTCAGCCTCCTCCAGGACCCGTGGCATGAATTGCACGCCACAATGTCTTCACACGTTTTTCACAATTTTGATTATCTGCAATTACAAGCTAAAATCAGTTAAAACTTTGAATGACGCTGCATGTATTGAACTCGTAACCACATGGAAGTAGTTTACAATGCAAATTTGGTTATGTACGTACTCTTTTTCCCTTTTTACACACTCCTCCTGATGAATTTTCATGAATAAGTATTGCAACAAATCGTTCTAAAATGGTTTTTTGTTGTTGTTGCTATGATTAGAATTCGTAATTCGCAATTACATGTTTTTTTAACTGAATAGCAATACGATTCCCATTAATTTCTGGGTATTGGCATATCTTACCCCCATTGTTTTTTGTAAAAGTAAGAGGATTGAAGATAATGATTGACCTCATAAAATCTAGCTTGCAAGATCTTTTCATGTACAAGTAACACACTCCTTGTAGAAAATTAGCATTAGCATTAATAGGATGCATGACTTTGTAAATAGCAAACTGTATTTACAAAATGAGAAGAAACTGACTATACATTAGACGCGGAGACATTACGATTTAGGTGGCTCCATAAGCACTATCAGGATCCTAATTCAACAACTGAGGTAAGTCACGAGGGCCGTTGGAAGCAAAGGCAAATGTGCCCCCGTAATTTAAGCGTATAATTGATCTACAACAATTTTGATTGTGATAATTGGTAAACAAGAATGAGATACATGCACCTAGTTAGCAAGTACTAACGTAAACATTTAAAGGTGCAAAATGCTAAAGATTAGGAAGCAATGTCATCAGCTTATTCAGTATAATGTGGGGAATGGGGAACATACATGGATGTGGAAAGACAAATGGTTGATTGATCAGCCTTTGGTGGATCTATTTGGTTATAGAGTAATCTATGATTCAAACATTGCCAGCACTGCTAAAGTAAGTGAGATCATTCAGGGCAGAAACTGGAGATTAATACTGAACAGATCAAGAGCTCTAATTGAAATCAATAAACTACTGCAACAAACTTAGGTGCCTAATACTGAGATACCTGACAGAGTATGGTGGAAGCCAACACCAAATGGACTGTTTACCATCAACTCAGCTTGGGAGGGTTTGAGAACTCATGGTATAAAGGACCCTAAATGGAACCTTATATGGTTCTCAGGACATATTCCAAAATGTTCAATGATCATATGGCTGTTATGTAAAGGAGGACTCAGAACTAGACTAAAGCTCAAATCATGGAATCTTATTCAGGAGGAACATTGTGTTCTATGCTCACATCAGGCTGAAACTGAAGACCATCTCTTCATGCAGTGCCCTTATGTGCAAGAATTATGGAAACTAGCTCTTGAGAAAATGCAAACACAGTTCAAATTGATAACATGGACTCAAGTATGGGAAGATGCTGCAATAACATTTAAAGGGAAAAGCTTCAGAGCTAAGCTAGGTAAACTCTTGATGGCTGTAACTGTATATGGAATTTGGCAAGAAAGGAATGCAAGAATCTTTGAAAAGACGAGCTCAAATGTGCAAGGATGTTGGACAGTTATCAAACAATGGATGAAATTTAGAATAATGACATGGAAGAAGGTCCCAGCTACAACAAGGAATACCTCTCTATGTAATATGTGGGAACTAGATGAAAGAATATTAGATAGAGCACCTATAGTTAAGCACATGTAATTGACAGAGGACTGTACAAAATAGAGAGAGAAATGCTGTATATATATAGTTGAGATTGTAATGTTTGCACTTCATGGAATAAAAATGACATTTGATCAGCAAAAAAAAAAAAAGTACTAACGTAAACGAAGCCCATTGCCGGTAACTTCTATTAAAGAATGATTAATAGAAAATGATATTATTTAGGGAACTTGAAATATACGATGGTCTTATAGAAAGGAACTTGACTAATTTTGTGAAAAAGAAACAACCTCGGCACGTATAAGAGCGGTGATTTGTGTAATAGTTTGTGATGGTGGTGTAAAAAAAGGAGGGTTTTTAGAGTGAAAAGGGAATCAAAGACAGAGGGAGGGGGAGTGTGATACAAAGACAAGGCCAGAGGTATATTTATAGGAGAGAGATTGGAGAAGACGTTCAAGTGAAATCTTTCAAACCAAAATAATGTCGTTTTACTCGAATGAAAATCTCTTTAGCTCATAGGAAATACCAAGAAAAATACTTTACTGAAGTCGTCTTCAAGACCCCGTTAAATGATCAATAGTAGAAAAATTAATGCACCAAGCCAACTTGGGGGCCGGGGTGCTCCCTCAAGATTGCTTGGGAAGGAAACCTAGTCTAGGTTGATGCACCAGCTGGCTCGACATACCCCTTATTATCCCAATAATAAAAAAAAAAGCAAATAAGTGATAGAAGCATTAATGGAAAACTATAAATTCTTAAAGAAGCAACGATGAATTGTGTTAACGTCACAAAATGCTTTATGTAAGTTGCTTACAAGCTTATACTATTTTGTGTGAAATCAATAGCTTATAAGCTTAGTTTTGGTACGCAGACCTTGAGATGTTTAGAGTACTTAGGAATTAGGAGAGTTAAAAATGAATATTAACAACTTTATTTTACTTCCTTAGTGAAATCTAGTTTTGGTATCAGAAACCACTGTTTTGGCCATGAACCTATTGAAATTACGGCCGCCATAAACAGCTATAAAGAGTCGCCTTTAAAAGAAGACTTTTTTAAATAGTTAAAATCGTCTTCTTTAGCTAATTTAGCCATGAACCACTGTTTCATGTTCGTATTGACACCAAGAAAAAAAAAAACGTAAGTCTAAATCAGCTTCGGGTTTGTATTCTGCATGTAAGGGAGAACTGCTTGGACTTTAATTACATTTCTAAAATTAAGTTTCTTAATTTTATATGTTGTTTCAAAAAAATAGAATGGACTCTCCAAGGAGTTTTCTTGCTGAAGAAAAATTAATCTTTGTAGTAGCTATAATTAAGGAGGGTTCTGGCTCATATAGCAACGCATAACATCATCAAAAGAATTGAATATCTCATTGAGTCACTAGTTGTTATTACTGGTGTGTATTCATCAGTAATCCTAGGATTATTTTCTTATTTTTCGGACTAAAGAAATCTTTGAAGGATGTTTTGCTTTTTGTTTTTTCCCAAAACATCCTTTTAAGTACCATTATTTTCTAGACTAGATACTCTTGCGGTGTAATCTGATGGCTGAATTTGGCGATTAATAACCATTAGTTTCCAGATAATCATGATTTATCTACATAGATTATGCAACTTTAATAGTTGATGTTTCATGTTTAACTACTAAGTACTGTAATCTTCAGTACAATATGTAGGCCAATACTAAGGCCCTGTTTGTTTCTTGGAAAACGCTTTCCAGAAAATACTTTATGAAAAATAGCAATCTCCTGAAAATGTTTTCCTGAATTTCATTATCCGCTGTTTGGACGACACAGAAAAATGATAAAACTACATACGGTCGTATGCTAAATATTAGATAGAAAGAGAATAGTATAAATATGATAAAATTATCAAAAACATCGGTAAACGATACAATGACCTTATGCAATTTATGTACATATTTTTAGAGGAAAAACAAGTACAATAAAAACGTCACAAGATAAAAGTAAATAAACAGATTCCTAAACATTTCCCCCCTTCAAAGATAATCATTCCACATTGCCTTTGCTGTATGGTCCCTTTTCATTGCCCATTCTCAATGTTCTTCCCTCTTTGCCTTCACTTCCCCCCTTCTAAGATAAAGATTTCACATTTCTCTTGCTATATGGTCTCCTCCCTTGGTATATAATCCCGACTCTCCCGGCTGTTCTCTAGCAAAACAACACCCACAGACATGACGGAGGCAGCTGCACCCAATATCGCGTGCATTTATTATCCATCTACACAACAATTTTTGAAACATTTTAGCAGATTTTTAGTGAACATTTAGAAGATTTACAAGATTTAGAATCCTAATTATTGAACATGGTATAGTTTTTGAAAGGGAACGTCTATTTTCACGCCCTTATATGCTTGTCTACTCTCTATTTTGTCACTAAAAGATGAACATTTTGTTGCAAATGCACTTTAACAACAAAATTTGGCATGGACAAGCAACTAAGGTTGTAAAAATATGCTTTCCCTTGTTAAAGTATGAAGTAAGGCAGCTTTGCACATTCAGTAACGCAAAAAAGAGACATGCACAATAAATGGACCAGGATAACGTGGTGCGAAATAGACCTTCAACTCGAAAGAGTGGGAAAATTGCAGTATATTATGGGTTATAGGTAAAGTGTAAAGAACCTTAAGCAATTGACCTTTTTTGGTTAAATTTAATGAGACTACATGTAACGAAGATATCTAGCAAGTAAACTAATTCTGTGGCTTGTTTACTTGATTGTATATCCACTGATGAATGGATACCAACTGATGACACTCATGACCTTTTTTGTTTACTTGCTTGCTTGTATCTTGAATCTGGTAGAAGATTAAAGATACAGCATGATGGAATCCCCGTAGAAAGTCTCAAAGCTTATCCAAATGCATACTAATAACCTCCAGAGGAGCGAGCATTAACGGATGGGAATAAAATGCTTACCAACAAAGATTAACGAGTCATCTGACAAAACAAAGAAAACCTATGTATGGCAATACCACAATTGTAGAGTAATATCAGTCATTGTAGCGCCTTCATGCCTACCGAGATTTCATGTATATGGAATGCACAATGAACAGATTTCAGTGAATACCAATCAGGTCTGTAGTATCTCTGTAAGTCTCATGTTGCAAAATAATTTCAAACGGCAACTGATGCCACAAGAAAAGCAGTGCAACCTACATAGAAGGCTAGTGTGAAGAAAAGAAGTTGATCAAGAGTACCGATCATTTCAAACCTCATTAATAATACATTTGACAAGTACATGCAGAAATAGACTTTTCAACAATAACATGGCACAGGCAGAAGAGAAAGACCTCAGCGCTGCAACACTTCGTCACATGGCACCATTGCACTGTGTCTCCAGGACCACTCCAATGTTCTCCAGGCATCTCAGCGTCGTACTTCCATCTGTCCAAGAAGCCTTCTCCCAGTCTGCATCCATTTCATTCCAATAAGCATGGGCATGAACGATGTGAACTGGAAAGTGATAGGGGTGAGCACATCGTTTAACAAGGCACAATACACCACAAAGATCTTCAACACTGCAAATTTTATCCTTCTACAGCCCTTTATTAAATCTGAACCAAATTTCACGAGACAGGGCAGAGAAACCACTACTCACGCACGACAGACCATGGTAGACACATAGGATGCTCAATCACCGAAAGGAGCTCTAACCCTGTCCCCCCCACCCTCCCCCCTACCCAAACCAGCGCCCCCCAGAACAGATTTCCATGAATCTGTCTTGAATATCAGATACAAGTTAAAAGGACTCAAAGACCGATCGTAGTGGAATCCAAGACGACCAGCCACCAAACCAAACACCGTCTTGCATCTAAGTGTGCAACATATTATTATTATTATTATTACAGACATGGGTTATAGAAATCTAAAATATATTAAAATAGTATTTCATTTTCATATTTTTTTGAAAAATAGAATAAATTTATACCATAAGATGATAAAAGATGGCAAGATCCCTAACCTCAGGAATTACATAGCAATATAGTAACAAATAACCAATAGTAAAAAAACAAATAAATACCAACATAAAAGCCCAACACCCTTGGGCCTATATAGATTAAAAATAAGCACCAAAAGAACAAAATTAAAATCACAAACGAACCAAACTTAAACTCTCAACCGGAGTCCGCAATTGACCCGAAGACGCTCTCAAAGAAACCCGATCGTCATCATGAAAAGAACCACTCACCATCAAAATTAGTACTTTATTTATAAACATGGTTAAATCGGTTTAACATATGCACCGTTGAACCATTCCCTCATGCTGTCCAATGTCCGATCCAAATATAATATCAATGCGAAAAGGGACCGAACGAGATCGAAGTAGATCTTGACATAGTCACTTTCTTGCTTCCGTTTACCTCAGACAGTCTTATACTAATTCAATAAAGTTATGAGAACGTAGTACCTACTTGATTTCTGTGATTTTTAACATAGCCGGGGTGAGGGAGGGGGGGGGGGGGGGGTGATCAGCGGTGGATACATCTAATTTGTCCACCTGCATTCAAAACAATGGTCAATAATCAAAGAATTCTTGTCTTGATCGCCTAGTTTTAAATAAGAGCATGAACTAAAAGTGACATGTTCATTCCAATATACTTCGATTCTTGGTACTAGGAAGGGACGAATAAAAGTGACCTTGAAAGTCTTATTACTATTAATCAAATAGTCCGGCCAGATGCTTGTCTTATCCTGATTTGGCTGATATAATCACGTTAGGTGCAGAGATTTCCGCGTTAAGCTGTACCACCAATGTTAATAGGCTGAACTTTTCGCCATGCCCCTGATAACGCGTGTTTTCTTTTGTTCTTCTTGACTAATTATGATTTTAACTTCGGTAGATGAAAAAAAAACAAAATCTAATATTACTGTTACCATATATGGCTCTCTTTTGCATCAAGAAGATATCTTGTATATCAAGAAAATAGTTGTCATGTTTATATTTCACTTTCGTAATTTTACGAGTAACTAGTCATTATAATCAACTATATGATCTATGAGTACGAAGATTTTTAAGAGTAAATTTGAACTTTCACTTGTATAAATTTCTTGAAAAGCACAAGTCAGTTTTCACATTGACTTTTTTTTTTATTGATTGCAGTCGTCAAGACTGAGGGGACTGTAAGCATGGGAGCCAAAAAATTAGAACATCTTTACATGCAATTTAATACGGGAATGAAGGATTAGTAACTCGGTATTCGTCACAAGTTCTATGAGCAAGCCACGTTTTCACGAGGCTACGCTAGCCATTCATCAGTCGATCCCTGCTCTAAAAGACATTTGGCAAGCATTTATTTATCTGAAATATGAGCCCCCCTTTTGAACTTCCCATTTCATTGGATGTTTGGAAACAGCTTATGTAAAGCTAATTGTGCAAAACAATCATAGCCAGTGGGCTTCACACGGTTGATAACAACGTCTTTGGTAGACATAATAATTGTCGCCGGACCATGAGGTAAAGAAAATTTGATGCCAGCAATAAACATCCAGTACTGTGAACTCCGGCCGCTTCGAGTGAAAGAGAATTCTCTCTCTATCGCGTTGTAGCCCAAGTAGGTAAGAGTTGTATTTGAATCCATTTTAAGGGTTTTTTTTTTTTTTTGTGCTCCAAGCGCCTGTCCGTTGTTGCTCAAAATATTAAGTTCCAACTGCATGTTGGTAAATTGCAAAGTTTCTGGCAACACTTTGAGCTAAAAGGTGCTGCCAAAAATGCTAGTGATAATAGTAGCGATGATATTTCATCATTGAATAAGGGTTTGGAGGAAGTTTGCTCCAACCCAATAGCAGCACAAATTGTTTGTTAATCAATTAACTAGTGGCGATCGATGAGGAAACTAAAGGCAAAAAAAGAATAAGTAGTTACACACATGTCTCTAAAGTTAGGGTAAAATTGCAGTTAAGGATTCTAACTTTCAAAAGGTAATTGATCATGACCACTAACTTTGAAAAGGTATCAGTCGTGCCCATCTGTTGTTAATCTGTTGAAAAAGTTTACTCCTTTTACTTATGTTATCATTAAGTACTTTTAAAATGTCGATACTACCTTATACTATATATGCATGGTATGTATTGTTTAAAATTAAAACCTTAGTTTCCAAATTAGGTTTAGAACCCTAACTCCCTAATTTTTAAACCCTAATTTTCTAATTTCTCTTTCTCTCTCATCTCTCTCTCTTTCTTCTCCCTTTCTTGTCTCTTCCCTCTTCCCGGCAGTGCTTGATCACCACAAACCCATGGCCAAACCACACACACCCACCACCAGATTATGGTTGATTCGGTGGTAGTGAGAGATCTATCCGGGGGGGGGGGGGGGGTAAACGGAGCTGTGATGTGGGGCTGTAGTAGCAAGGAGATCTTGACAGCGGCGTGATGTGGGGATAAAGTTTGGTGGTGGGGTAGCCGTACAGGGGTGGCGGTGGCAGTGGACGAAGTGTGTTTTCCTTTTGAGTCGATCTGGGATGTGGCATTAGCTAGGCTACATCATTGATGGCGGTTGGGTTATGGCAGGGGTGGTTGGTGGTGTTGAGTGGTGCCATGGTGGTTGTTCGTAAAGGATATGGCGGTGGTGCATAGTGGTTGGTAGTTTTGGGGTGGTGCAGCGTGCCCTTGTGGTGTCATGGGCAAGTAGAGGTCACGGTCTTGGATGGCGGCGCTGGTGGTGGTTGGTTCTCAAAGACAAAGTGGAGAGATAAAGGACATTTCAAGTCATTTATCTTCCAAGTCTTGGACAATATAGTCATTTTGTTCAAATCATTATGTATTTCATGAACGGACATCATACTATTTGTCTAAACTAATGGACACGCGTATAATTCTATCAACATTTGGGACATAAATATGATTAATGCAAAGAGTTGTGCCAAACAAAGGGGGATATATGTTCCCCTTTTTTCCGTTTTTTCTCATTTTGCCGGGGAATATTGTTACCTACCATAGTTGTGCTCTGTGTTAATGTTGCCTAGATGTCCGGCCGAGCTCTTGGCCTCTTTCGACCGTCTTAGATCTCTTACAAATACTACTGCCTCACCCTCTTTGCTTTCAACTTTAAACATCACCTCTCTCTCTCTCTCTCTCTCTCTCTCTCTCTCTCATAGGCACATATACGCGGAGGAAAAAAGGTAGCTGCAAATTGCCTTTTATCTAGGACTAAAATATGGGGGATTTATCAACGTTGGCTAAGGCAAGAAGAGAGCTGGAAGATCTGTACCTGGGAGTCCCAGATGATTCAGTAAACCTCACATTTCAAGACCTTGCTGAAGTGAAACAACTTCATGCTCATCATTCCACCTCATTAGAAAGGAAAAGATCCGGCCAACTGAACCCTATCACTGAGGCCACCACCCCTAAGAGAGAAAAACCACTGCCACCCAATTTAGCCAAACTACCTAGCCTGGACTTCAGCCGTGGATTAGAAGCGACCATGAATCACCACCATCAAACCAACACCCATTACCACCACCATCATCACGGGGAGGAGGAAGGCCTGCACGCTTCCAGAGGCGGCGGCGGCCTCCGCGATCATCATCATGCAAGCGGACGTGATCACCATCGTGACCACCATGCAGTTGCTTATAGCCCACGAAGGGACGTAGGGTTCAGGCATGCCGTTGAGACTAGTGTGGCGTTCGATGACGTCAGCGGCATGAGCATGGCTTCCACCGTGAACCCGTTTCAAGAGAAAGGTGGACGGCGGCGACCTGGGATTCCTCACTCCAACATTTGCACCGTTTGCAGCGTATACATCTATATGTTTCGGCATCGATGTCTGGTAAAATTACTCCTGTTGATGGCTCTAAATGAAACGTCCTAAGTCCTAACCTTTACGTATATATACATACAGTACTAACATTTTCAAACGTACCTTAGAACTGCAACCATTGACATTTTTTCTAAACGTTTTTCTTTTTAAGCCAGGTGAAATACTCAGATCGATATAAGGACCATTACGTCCCTAAAAGGGATCGATTTCTAAAACTTATAGATTACAGGAATTATGTTTTTCCACGCCTATATATATATTCCGTTAAACACCCTCATCTTGTCGTTAAAAAGTACATTAGTGATAAAGACATAAACCTATTCCGTTAAACACCCTCATCTTGTCGTTAAAAAGTACATTAGTGATAAAGACATAAACCTTTTAACGACGAACAAAGGTGTGGAAAAGCACAACATGGTTGTTGTGAAAATAGTCATTCCCTCAACAAATATTGTACCTTGGATGGTTGCAATGATAAAGAACATGTCTAACTTATAAGATCAAGAAGATTTCTACGAGATTTCTTTCTTGTGTTTCGTGCAATTTCTTCTTAGGTTGTGTATATAGAGGAATCACTGTCTTCTTCATTCTATCTTCCCCGCGGATCGAGATGTAGGAAAATGAATGGAGATTTTACTTTGTGCAGGTTTGTGGGAGAGTCTACTGCAGGCAATGTTTGAGCGTTGGCATGGGAGAGATGACAGAAGGGAGAAAGTGCATCGAGTGTTTAGGAAAAAGATTCAGCCAAAGGTATCATAAAAAAAAGACTTTGAACACATCAGTTTCTTCTATTTTTTTTTTTTTTCATATTTTCTTTTTCTTTTCTTGGCTTCAAATTATAGTCTCAGCTGTTAAAAAGATACAAAAAGGTCGTAGAAGCAAAAGATAGATGCAAGGTATTATGGATCTTATAGCGAGGGTTCCGATATGTTTGGGAGATCAACACCCTTCCTTTTTGTTTTTTTTTTTTGTTGCAAAATTCACATTCTATATTTGCTCTAGGGCAAAAAAGTACCATTGATTAGCTGAAAAATAATTTCATCCGCTTGTAAACCAGCGCTAATTGTCGAGATAATCTTTTTTTCATGCAAAGATAAGAACACTTATTTAAAGATATAAATCATACTTGAAAATTGATATTCGACAAATCTTATCCAGAAAATTTTAGTTTAATCGTCATTAGTAACTTGATAACGTCTGCAAATCAATAAAAAATAGGTTATTTTAAAAATCATAACACAGTCAATTTATCCGTTCCTTGGCCATAAATATTCACTTGTCCTACAGCAAATATGTATTTGGTGGCATCACTAATTGCCAGAGTAGACTTTTGTACTTTAGCCATTTGTATTTTCTGTTTTCATCTTAAAAAACTTTGTGCCGGCATGAAAAGAACTGATCCATCACGAATTATTTTCAATTCTCATAATTCATGACCAAAAAAATGGGCCGGCATTCACACGGTCCCACCTTATTGTCATGAACGTCTTGCAACCTCGGATCCTAGGGCTTAGACGCTTAGCTCCAAAGAGTAGGCACCAAACTGAAAAAAATATGATTGTTTTTGCCACAATGCAACTCTTTCTTTGGTTTAAATACAATTGTTGGTGAATATGTCATACATTTGCCAGGTACATAAAAAGAGCAGGAAAGGTTGGGTGTTGGACAGGATGTTGTATGAGGTATCCAAGCACAGTGAAGCAGCAAGAGCTCAAGTGGGCCGAAAAAGGGCCGAGGAGAAGTGGCGAGAACAGATATGGCCGTAGCGTCATGGTCTCACGAAGCGGCATGGTGTCCAGATCAAGAAGCCCGATGACTCCAAGAACCCCCATCAGGGCTCACAACACTAGCAATCCACCTTCTTTCGTCGTAAACTCACCCTATTCACCTTATTCTCCGAGCAGTCATCACCTGCCTTTGTAGGAAACCTTCGTTTTCTGCTACTACTTCGCAAAACCGTAATAATGTTTCTATATTGTTAATCATTTGATTTCTTCAAAGAATGATGTTTAATTTGATTTCCATACCCATATGAACTTATTGTTTCACTTGAGTCTCAAAAGATTTATGTACCATATATTGAAGTTTTATTAGTAGGAATCTTTTGCTACCGTTTTGTTTTTCCTTTTGGAGCCTTGATGCTAAAAGTAAAGCATTCATCCTTCTAATGGTTATGCTAACTTTGTCGTAACTGATTTTTACCGCATGATGTTCCATATTGTAGTCGCCAAAAACAACCTTCGAACTTACTTAAAAGGAAGGACAAGTGAGAAGAACAATTGAACTCCAACAATAGATCCCGCCTTGGATTCGAGAAGAAGAAAATGAAGAACGGGAAACTTACAAAATATGGCATTTCTAGCTCTAGTTTCATATGACCATTGACCCCGGTATATAGTAAGCTCTACATGCTATTTTGATTTGAACCGATGACTCCTGCCGTATGAAAGCATTACTCTGCGCTTCCTCCAACAAAACGAAGATGAGTTGCTTTAAGCTGGATCAGATATGTCTAGATTAAGCCAACAGAGCCATCAATAAAGAGTATCGAGCGCAAAGTGGCCTTTCATTCCCTTGTCACCGGGGGTGGAGTAGTTCCAGGCCCTTCCCTGTCAGCTCGAGTATGGCCCCTGGCTGCTATTTATCCACCTCTCCATACACAATATCTTGAGTACCTATGATGGTGACCACATCTGCTAGCATGTGATGTGAACTCTTCCCCTGAATCACCAAGGACAGCCTTGAAATGCTACATAGTTTCCTAGTAGTTCCGCTTCTTGCAAGCCTATATAGTTTTTGAAGTATATGGGGAAAAAAAAAATTGCTTGCTACGCAAATTGTTTGAAGATCCCTACAACTCTTAGTTGATGTAGCAATGAGTAACGGTCGACATGTACTTTTAGTGGCATTCACAAAAAAATGTGCCAGTATGAATTGTAGGTGTAGTAGCAAAAAGTAACCTTTTTTTTCCTACCTTGGAGATATGAAACAAATATGTGCTTTGTTAAACAATTAGAGAATATGTGGAACCATGAAAAGCAAAACATTTAGGGTGTGTTTGGACGAGGTATTTAGACTAAAGATTTTAATTTGGCTAAGAACTTGAAAGCACCTTGAATGACATCCACTCTTTGGCAACTAGAAAAGATAAATTTTTTGAAATTCTGGAAGGGATTTGAAAGAGGGACTCGGGGGGCCAAAATTTTCTGCTTAAATAACAGCTTTAGGCTAGTTTTTTTTGTTAAACTCACAGGAAAACTACCATCCACAATTCAACTCTTTTATTGCACCACATCTTGTTCTACTTTTTCAACCATTCATAACTCTCTCTCCCATTCTTTTTAAATCTCATCCATATATATACTTTATTTATTTCATAACCAATTATAATTTTACAATACACATCCGCAAAAGTTTTCAAACATTAAACTTTACAAATTTCGAGATCTCCAAATGTAAGAATTTTGAAATGAAGTGATTCTAAACTTCACAAGATTTTCCAAACATCCTCTTAGAGCCTTTTTGATTTACCTCCTCAAGTCGGTAATTCGGGGACATCATATCAAAGATAAGACCTTCAACGTCGTGCATACAAGAGGTTAAGGACATCTTGCAACATTACTGATGAAAAACCTTACATGAGCAACATACAAATTTTTGGAGAAAACAGAAAAACAAAAAAAGAAATGCATAGATGGTCTGTTAAAGAGTAAATTATGGTCACTTAAGATGGAATTGAGTCCCCTGTTGTAGCTAAAAAGCATGGGTGCCAAAGGTTTGTTGCTTCTAATTACTTCAGTGACAATCAACATTTTGCCGTTTAAAAATTTCTCTTCTCTTGTTTCTCACAGAACCCTAGCTTGTCATCACAGAAGGATATGGGAAGTTGAATCTTTCAAAATTTTGCGGTAACGTTACATAAATTAGAGCACTCGTTCACAAAGATGTTGATTGCATTGCGTCCATAAGTTTGGTTTGCACAATGATTGCGCACCTATAAATTAATGGATACTTCTTCATCAAATAATTTCGTTTTCTCTCCTCATAGGCTCAACTCTAGCTCTATAAAAAGTGTGATCGATTTCAACTCTAGATTAATAACGTGGCTTAGTGGCTCATTGTCAAAAAGATTGTCATAAAAATTAATAGTTGTGATTGATGCAACTCACTCATGCCACTGCAGGTCATTAGAGCTCTGCTATCATTCACAATTTCAAGGCTGGTTCTTCTTATACTTCTTCCTGGCAGGATATTCTTTACAATAGTGGTACATATCACCTTGTAGCGATTGGAACAGATAAAATTTTCTCCTTCCTCGGCTTCATGGCAATAACTATATATAGCGTCATTGCCTTCGTACTAATTTTGGTCTTTTCTTTTAGTAGTAAAAATAGTGCTTAAAATTTGCGGGGATCATTCTCATTTACCCGAAATGAAAATACTAAAACCAAGCAGCATATACATTCACTAAATCTGGGACTAATACTGTTACAATAATTATTGCCATTGGAAAGAAGCCATTACATGATTTACGGTGAAATTCTTGGCTTGACCTTGATTGGGAGACCCATGGATGGATATGGCATGGGTTGACGGGTGATAACTTCGTCAGAGTGCAACGGTGACCATTCATAGATAGTCACCAGCCTGTGGATGGTTGTTAAGGTTTCAACCCTTGCAAACTCGTTTCCTATGCACGAATGAAGTCCTCCTCCAAAAGGTAAATAAGCATAGGGTGGGATTGGTTTGGATAAGTTCTTGAAGCGAGCGGGATCGAACTCGGTCGGGTTGTCAAAGATGTCTTTGTTCATATGAGTACCATAGGAAGTCCAAAACACCTATACATAAGAAGCCAAATTAAAAATAAAAAAAAAACAAATTACTTCACTTTAATTTGTGATGCCAAGGAAGTGGTCAGATTAGGCTAGCAATAATGTGTTACGGAAAGTACAAGTTTTTACAAAAAATTGTACAACTATGCATACACAATTTGTCAGTTGTATTGACGAATGATCATAGAAAAAAAGAATTTCTCGCATGATGGAGGAAGGAAAAACACAAAGTACCTGCCATCCTTTGGGGATGTCATAGCCACCAAAGCTTGTGTCTTTCAGTGCTTTTCTAAAGGTGCCAAACACCGGCGGGATTATCCTCATCAACTCTTGTGCAACTCTCCATGTGTATTTCATCTTTTGCATGTCAGCCCATGTTAAGCTTTTGTCCTCCCTTTCTTCACAGCTTTTCAGAATCCCTAAATGCTCTATGAGCATATAAGTGTAACAAATATTAGTTGAGTCACGTACCTACATTGAGGTATTGAAAATGACAATAACGATCACATGAACTACTCAAAAAATCCCAATTTTGTTCATAACACAAGAATGGAGTTACTTTAATTCCAAGTGAAGTAATCATTCATCTTCTATGGACCACACACTATTTTGACCAATATCAAAAAATAAACATTTAGCCTTAACTATGGGCAATACTGTTAAAATACCATGAGAAAAGTGAAGAAAAGTTTTTCAAAAAGGAAACATTCGAAGTAACTATGTATGCCCATGAGTTATGACTTTTCAATATGGTCCCTATTTAATGGACAGAGTGACTCCTGCGAGGGTTATTGATGAACGTTTTACCTGCCAAAACTTTACGGTAGATTTCTGGTTCTTTAGACAGCTTCCATACCATCAAGCTCAGGAGAATTGCGGAGGTATCATGGCTAGCTATCATTAGGGTAATGAAGTTGTCCACAATCATTTCTTCAGGAATGGCTTCTTCATTTTCATCTTTCAGTGCTAGCAGGCATGACACTATGTCACTTGTAGGTTTCAACTTCCCCGAGAGAAGCTCCTCCTTTTTCTTCTTCATTATTGGCAAAAGTCTAGCAATAATTCTAGATCGTGCTCGCATTCCACGCCAATAAACTGTGCCAGGAAAATTCACAGGAAGCGACCAAACTGCTTTGAAAGCATGAAAGAAATCATGGCTAAAAGCCTCCTTGGTGTGCTCGTCTTGGATGCCAAAGATGACGTTGCATGCAATATTAAAGGTGAGTCTCTTCATGAATGTCACAGTTGCTATTATTTCTTTCTCTTTGGTCTCTCGCAGTAACAGAGTTTTGACTGAATCATCTATCTTTTTTATGTTGTGCTGAAGGCTTTCTGGCTTCAAGAAGCTCACCATTGCTCCCTTTATCAATTTGTATCTGTCGAGATGACAGCAATTGAGCAGCAGGAAACTTAAGATTCTGTGTTTATTGTTTTCCTTTTCATGTATAAATTGCATTTGAAATTACTATGTCTTTTGTTTCCATATTTTCTCTATCGTCAGTTTTCAATTGAAGTGTTCTCTTCGTGTAGGGAGGGACATGGAAATTTTTTTGAGGTGAATTCATTGACATGAAATGTGCTGTCATTTGTTAGTGCTAGTTAGTTTTGTGAGGATGTTCTAAAAAAAGACAAATCAGTCCACTTCCCCTGTTTCTGCCTCTTTATAATCTGCTGAAATGCAGATTGTTTTGCCTCAACAAAATCACTTGCTTGAGGGTTGCCTTACCTAAATCAGCTCTAGAACAAGCCGTCAACAGTATTCAAGTGGTTTTCTATGGTTTCGGCTGTGCAACTTAGCTACATACCCTTTTAAATTAGCAACTATTCTATAAGTTTAAACCGTTAGATAATGAAATAACCAGATAGGTTTGCAAAAAAACTCAAAGAAAGCTCACAACTGAATTAGAAAGAATTAACTGCAGAAACAGAAAGAGCACGTAGATAGAGCTGCAGAAGAGAGCTCAAACTATTTACTAAGGTTCTGATTCGGTTCTACTTTAACAAATGGCATCAAAATTGATAAGTTTTCTTAGGATTGGCCTTTCGATCAATAGCATTGAAGATTTTAAAAAAGGCCTGGCCTGTTATTGAAATTGTCGTTTACTTTTTTCTTTTTATCTTACATGCTTTATTTCACCAAGCCAACCAGAAATATAAAAGCCAAAACATATCATAAAGAAAAATGGTAACAAAGAGTATAGGTAATGAAGATAAAATAAAACAATCAAACAAAGACGCCAGCCGGGTAGATTATTTCTGCATACACGAAAAAGTATTGGGACTTGATAGAGAGATATGTGCTAACCTTGACCCGGTAAGCTCAACAATGTTCAGTTTCCCTGCAATGGTGGATATGGTTTTGGGTTGCTTGGCAGCTAGAACACTTTCGTCGGAATTAAGTATGAACTTGTTCCCGGCCTGACCGACGATAATCACGGTTGGGGAACCCATCAGAGATGTTTTGAACACGGGGCCGTGCTTCGTGACCCTCTCGTTTATCCATTCGGGGCCTTGATCCTTCGTCTGAGCTTGAAGAAAGCTCAAGGTCTCTCCTATTACGGGAAACCCTAGAGACCCTCCAGGGAGATTTTTGGGTCTAGGACCCTTTGTAAGAAACTTAAAAAGCAAGAAACCTGAAACCAAAGTAATTGCCGCTAAAAGTAGGTAACTCATCTTTAAATGCGGATGCCAAACCCCAGCCAAGAACTCTATATTTATATGGCAACAACTCGTCATTTTGAGGCCTACTAAAAGTCGAAAACCAAACACAAGAGACGAGCTTTCGGCCTTGGGGAAGAGAAACAAATACGTAAATTACATACTTGCGTTGCTGTATCCAAACCCCTTGCTAATTTGTTCTAAATTACCTATGTAAAGTGACATTCGATAGTAACATCTACTGCCGGCTGTGCAATGATTCTGTTGCCCAATGCATATGTATTAGGCAATGATATATAGTGCCTCTGCAACTACTTCTGAACTGAAAATATTGCTTAAAGATCATGAAGATTTGTACGAGATTTTCTTTCTTGTTTTCGTGTGATTTCTTCATGGGTTGTGTATACAGAGGAATCATTGTCTTCTTCAATTTATCTTCCCCGGGGCCGAAGATAAATTGAAGAAGCCGAAGCGTCGTAACTATTTTCATCTGCTTGTACACCAAAGCTAATATTGAGACAAACTTTTGCTCATGCAAAGATAAGTACGATATGATGCAAATCTCATCCAGAAAAACTCGGTTTAATCATTATTAGTAATTTAATAATATCTGCAAATCAATCAAAAGGACATTATTTTGAAATCATAACAGTAATAATTATCCGTTCTATAGCCATAAATATTCACTTGTTCAACAGGAAATATGTATGAAGCGGCATCATTAATTACCAGAGTAGACTTCCGTTTCTTTAGCCATTTATATGTTCATGATCTCGTTACCAAATGGGCGGGCATTCACATGGTTCTACCTTATTGCTATGACGCTTGGGCTTTAGACGCTTAGCTCCAAACACTGGGCACCAAATGAAAAAAACTATTTCTGTCTTTTTATAGAAACTAACGCAACAAAAATAGATGTAAGCAATTTGTGACAACACATACATAACCGTAGTTATGAATACCGTATCGGAGTGCGTACCGATTTTTTGTTAGAAAATAGTACGTACTGGTACCGGTTTCGGTACCGTCTCAAATTTTTCATCAATAATATACATTTGTAGTATTCATTCATTGGTTAACTACAAAATATACATTTTCTTTTTCTTTTTTTTACTAACAGCTCCTTTAGAATAAATTGTTTGTCTTATAGAGTTTGAATTACGTTAATTTTCAAATAAACTAAATAACTTATTTAATTGAATGACCTCCTCTAGGATTATCCCCCTTTTCAACGATCTCATTCGCAAATTCTTGTGTAAGAATAAGCTGTTTGTTCAATAATAACGTCTTCAGATTCAAGAATAAGCTGTTTTGTGTGTGTGCTTGTGTTTGTGCACATATGTGTAAAACAGTACATCATATAGATGAAAGAATATGATCAAAATTTCTAGGTGTAAAGTAAATCAAAGATAAGTGAATATTATGAGTAAGAAGCTACAGAGTCTTTGATTGGTATACAAGAACTTAGTGTAAATTTTCTATTAGTCTTTATATAGTCAATTTACAAAATTTCTAACAAAATTTGTTACTTTTACATTTTTTAAGGAACCGGTGCAAAACATAATATCTCGGCTAGTACTTAATTCTCGGTCGGTATCACATGTACCGGCATGTACAGAGCGGTATTTTGACCGGTACAAAATGTAAGGGGTACCGTACCAGTAGAAGGCAAAGACGGTACGTACCGACCAGTACGGTATTGATAACTATGTACATAACGACGGCAAAATTTAACAGACGGTCATTCCGTTTCAAAAAGATTGATCATATTTTTTTATGAGACTATATTAACAAAGATGATCAGTTTTCAAATTAAAGATTTTGTTTGTGTTTTTTCATATTTATATTTTTTATACTTTTTAATTCTATTTCCCCCTCCATATTTAATCATCAACCAACTCATTTTCTCTTTCCACTTTATCTCTCCTCCCCCCTCCCCCTTTCTTACTTGTGATAGAATTAGAAACTATCATAAATAAGCGTGCAAGTCAAAACTGATCAAATAATTTGGGATAGTATTATTGTAATAACAATCCTACGCTACAAAGCAATGTACGTGACTGCCCCCAATTGCCAACTAGCATTTGGGACCTTATAGTTCCCAAGGTGTATGTCATTGATCTCATCCTCACAATAGACAAACTGCGTGTGCTGCTTTAACCCCCGATTTCTCACCGAACAGTTGGTAGAATAATTTAAACGCCGCAAACACTTGGTCAAGCGTATAGATTAAGACATTTCGAGCAGAAACATATTTTCATAGTGTTCCTTTTTGTCTTAAGTTTAAATAGAACTGTTGGTGAATTGTCATACGTTTGCAAGGTACATACAAAGAGTAGGAAGGGTTTGGATGTTGGACAGGATGTTGTTTGAGGTATCCAAGCACAGTGAAGCAGCAAGAGCTCAAGTGAGCCGAGAAAGGGCCGATGAGAAGTGGCAAAAACAGATATGGTCGCAGCGTCATGGTCTCCCGAAGCAGCATGATGTCCAGATCAAGAAGCCCGATGACCCCAAGAACGCCCACCAGGGCTCACGACACTAGCAATCCACCTTCTTTCGTCGTAAACTCACCCTATTTCCTCAGAGAATGATGTTTAATTTGATTTTCACACCCATATGAACTTATTGTTCCTCTTGAGTCCCAAAAGATTTGTGTTCCATATATTGAAGTTTTATTAGTAGGAATGTTTTGCTACCCTTTTGTTTTTCCTTTTGGAGCCTTGATGCGTGCTAAAAGTAAAGCATACATCCTACTGTAATGGTTACGCTAACTTTGTTGTAACTTAGTTACAACATCATGTCCCTTATATGTCTTCATAAACAACCTTCTGACTACCTTAAAAGAAAGAACAAGTTGAACTCCATAATAGATCCCCCCTTGGACTCGAGAAGAAGGAAATGAAGAAGTGAAAGAAATAAAATAAGGCGTTTCTAGCTCTAGTTTCATATGACCATTGACTCGGCCGGTATATAGTGAGTTCTACAAATTATTGGATTTGAACCAATGACTCCCGCCATATGAAAGCAATATTTTGCGCTTCCTTCAACAAAACGACGATGAATTGCTTTAGATTAAGCCAACAGAGCCATCATTTTGCGGAGGTTAAAGAGCATCCAACATAAAGCAGCCTTTCATTCCCTTGTCACCGGCCGGGTGGGGGTAGCTCCAAACGCTTCCTTGCCAGCTCGAGTATGGCCCCTGGCATGCTATCGATCCACCTCACAATATCTTGAGTAGCTACGATGGTGACCACATCTGCTAGCATGTGATGTGAACTCTTACCCTGAATCAGCAAGGACCGCCTTGGCCTTGTAGATTCCTTGTAGTTCCGCTTCTTGCAAGTCTAATTTTTTTTTACATAATATGAAGGGGAAAAAAAGAACGCTGCTAACGGGATTGTTTGAAGATGCCACAACTCTCATGTAGCAATGAATAATAATCGGCATGTACTTTTAGTGGCATTCACTTAGTGACGCTAAAATATTACATGATCATGTATGAATTGTCCGGATAGTAGCAAAAAATCACCTCTTTTCTTTTCACCTTGGAGAAGTGAAACAGATACGTGCTTTACTAAAAAAAATTAGAGAATCTATGGGACCGTGATATGCAGAACATTCAGGGTTTGTTTGGGTGAGGTATTTCAATCGGTTCTTCGTATACTTCTTCCTGGCCGGATATTCTTTACATTAGTGATACATGTCACGCTGTAGCGATCAGAACTAATAAAGTTTTCT
Organism: Escallonia rubra; assembly: GCA_033065855.1. NCBI lineage: Eukaryota > Viridiplantae > Streptophyta > Magnoliopsida > Escalloniales > Escalloniaceae > Escallonia > Escallonia rubra. The sequence continues at coordinate 236,587 of JAVXUO010000387.1, read as the reverse complement.
CCTTCCTCAGCATCAAGCACGTCAAGGCAATAACTATAGCATCATTGCCGTCGTACTAATTTTGGTCTCTTTTTTTTATTATTAGAAAAAATAGTGCTTAAAATTGAGGGGATCATTCTCATTCACTCAAATTGACAATACCAAAACCAAGCAGCATATACATTCACTAAATTTAGGAGGTAGCTTGTTACAATCATTATTGCCATTAGAAATAAGCTATTACATGATTTAGGGTGAAATTCTTGGCTTGACCTTGATTGGGAGACCCATGGATGGATATGGCATGGGTTGACGGGTGATAACTTCGTCAGAGTGCAACGGTGACCATTCATACATAGTCACCAGTCTGTGGATGGTTGTTAAGGTTTCAACCCTTGCAAACTCATTTCCTATGCATGAATGAAGTCCTCCTCCAAAAGGTATATAAGCATAGGGTGGGATGGGTTTGGATAAGTTCTCGAAGCGAGTGGGATCGAACTCGGTCGGGTTGTCAAAGATATCTTTGTTCATATGAGTCCCGAAGGAAGTCCAAAACACCTACACATAAGAAACCAAATTAAAAAGAACAATTACTCTACTCTGTGATGCCATGGAAGCTGCCAGGAGACGCTAGGAACAATTTTTCTATAGACAGTACAATTTAAACAACATATGGTACAACTATGGATAGCTATATTGACGAATGATCATAGAAAAAAGGATTTTTCGCGTGATGAAGGAAAGAAAAACAAAAGTACCTGCCATCCTTTGGGGATGTCATAGCCACCAAAGCTGGTGTCTTTCAATGCTTTTCTGAAGCTGCCAAACACCGGGGGGATTATCCTCATCAACTCTTGTGCAACTCTCCATGTGAATTTCATCTTTTGCATGTCAGCCCATGTTAAGCTTTTGTCCTCTCTTTCTTCACAGCTTTTCAGAATCCCTAAATGCTCTATGAGCATATAAGTTGTTACAAAGAAATGTAGTTACTTTAATGCTCTAATATTGAGGTATTTTTATTCATAATACAAGAAATGTAGTTACTTTAATGCCAAGTGAAGTAGTAATTCATCCTTTCAGAAGATGATGTAAAGTAGTGGTGGCACTCATCTATGTAAACTTAATTTCATAGCAATACAATTGACTTTTCACCCAAAAAAAAAATTCATCCTTTCAGAAGGACCACGTTTTATTTTTGCCAATATCAAAAAATAAGCATTTAGCCTTAACTAATAAGATTGAGCAATACTGTTAAAACACCATGAGATATGACTTTTCAAGATGGTCCCTTTTTAATGGACAGAGTGACCCTGAGGGTTTTTGAATGTTTTACCTGCCAAAACTTTATGGTAGATTTCTGGTTCTTTAGACAGCTTCCATACCATCAAGCTCAAGAGAATTGCGGAGGTATCGTGGCTAGCTATCATTAGGGTAATGAAGTTATCCACAATCATTTCTTCAGGAATGGCGTCTTCATTTTCATCTTTCAGTGCTAGCAGGCATGACATTATGTCACTTGTAGGTTTCAACTTCCCCATGAGAAGCTCCTCCTTTTTCTTCTTCATAATTGGCAAAACTCTAGCAACAATGCTAGATCGTGCTCGCATTCCACGCCAATAAGTCGTGCCAGGAAAATTCACAGGAAGCGACCAAACTGCTTTGAAGGCTTGCGAGAAATCATGACTGAAAGCATCCTTTGTGTGTTCATCTTGGATGCCAAAGATTATGTTGCATGCAATATTAAAGGTGAGTTTCTTCATGAAAGTCACAGTCGCAATTGTTTCTTTCTCTTTGGTCTCTTGTAGTAATAGAGTTTTGACTACATCATCCATCTGTTTGATGTTGTGCTGAAGGCTTTCTGGCTTCAAGAAGCTCAGCATTGCTCCCTTTATCAATTTGTACCTGTCGAAATGACTCCGCAACTGAGCAAAAAGAAACTTAAGAGTCTACGTGTTTATTGTTTTCCTTTTCATCTATAGATTGCATTTGAAATTACATTTCCTTTTAGTTTTCATATTCTGCCAGCTATCTTCAGTTTTGACTCGATGTCTCTCTCCTTGTAATAACATGGAAAGGACACGGAAACGTTTTTTTAGGTGTATTGTGTTGGAATATTTTAATAAAATAAAATGTACATTATAGCATTATAATTATATTGCAATTTATGGCTATATGTATTTACTTACATGTAAGTTATGAAATGAGTACAAATGCAATAATGAGTATTATTAACTCATATTGATTTATGGTGTGTATAACATAGTTTATTATTTGACATTATTGAGAATTATTATCATGAGTTACAAAGCTTTTAATCTTACTTATGTGGCCAATAAATGGATTATGATTGGCCAAGTATATAAGGCCATGGGGTGTGACATAGAAGACTTGAAGCTACTATGCTTCCAAACTTAGTGTTTTATTTCTACTCTTCTATCTCAATGTATTTTCTTTTATATCTATTATATGTATATTTTATACTTGGGTAACGTGATCGTGGACTGGTTCATACCGTCTTCCCGTGGACGTGTACATGGAGAAGACATAGCTGCGTCAATGAGTTTTATCTTTGAGACTTTATCTGCCGTCAACACCTGCACGTAGGGAGGCGATAACGTCTTTAATACGGCGACTTTGTCGCGACTCTCACGAACCTAGCTATTTCTATATCCTTTTACTTCTCTAGATTACATAATTTTATCAAAAGTTCATACATAATTACTTTTAATTACTTATTATTATTTTGCTATATTTAATCACCTAGTGTTGCTAATATTTTTGTTGTGGAAAATACAAATCAAAGCCTAACTATTTTCAACATATTGTTTGATATGTAGTGTGCTGTCATTTGTTAGCGCTAGTTAGTTTTGCAAAATATGGTTCTATCTTTTGTGTAATTAGTGAGTTGAATTAGCTTGTGTCATGAGAGGAGTGCTGAAATCAGATTGGGTGTGTGTGAATTGGAGGATGTTCTAAAAAAACAAATCAGTCCACTTCCCCTGTTTCTGCCTCTTCGTAATCTGCTGAAATGCAGATTGTTTTGCCTCTATAAAACTTATTGCTTGAGCATTATCTTACTTAAATCAGCTCTAGAACAAGCCACCAACAGTATTCAAGTGGTTTTCTATGGTCTCGGTGTGCAGCTTAGCTACGTATCCTTTTAAATTACCAACCGCTCTATAACTTTAAACCGTCAAATAACGAACCTTAACATTGTCAAGTCTCACATCGAGAATACATGGTGTTTGAGATTGGTTCTTATATCTGGTGGGCTTCCCCAACTCTTGAGCATGCTTTTGAGTAGGATACCAGGTTCAAGATGGTATCAGAGCTAGGCTCCCTGCCACCTCATTCGATCCAACGGGACCACTTCTTATTCTCACGCTTCGCGTGAGGGCAGGTGTCAAGTCTCACATCGACAATACATGGGGTTTGGGATTGGTTCTTATATCTGGTGGGCTTCCTCAACTCTTGAACATGCTTTTAGGTTGGACACCAGGTTCAACAAACCTAACCAAATAGGTTCGCGAAATAACTCAAAGAAAGCTCACAGCTGACTTCTACAGAATTAATTACAGAAACAGAAAGAGCACGTAGATGGAGCTGCAAATGACAATTTCAGTCAAGGTTGTGGAGCCCTGGGGCCCTAAGCAGAAGAGAGCTCACACTATCTACTAACATTATGATCCGGTTCTACTATGACAAATGGCGTGAAAATTGAAAAGTTTTCTTAGGATTGGCATTTCGATCAACAGAATTGAAGATTTAAAATAGGGGCTGGCCTGTTACTGAGATTTTTCTTTATTTTTTTCTTTTTGACTTTCAATCTCTATTTCACCTAGCCAACCAAAAATATAAAAGCCAAAACATATCATAACGAAAAATGATCACAAGCAGCATAGATAATGAAGATAAAATAAAACAATCAAACAAAGAGGCCGGCCGAGTAAATTATTTCTGCATACACGAAAAAGTATTGGGACTTGTTAGAGAGAGATTGCATGTGCTAACCTTGACCCAGTAAGCTCAAAAATGTTCATTTTCCCTGAAATGGTGGACAACGTTTTGGGTTGTTTGGCAGCTAGAACACTTTCGTCGGAAGCAAGTATAAACTTGTTCCCGGCCTGACCAACAATAATCACGGTTGGGGAACCCATCAAAGATGTTTTGAACACGGGACCGTGCTTCGCAACCCTCTCGTTTATCCATTCGGGGCCTTGATCCTTCGTCTGAGCTTGAAGAAAGCTCAAGGTCTCTCCTATCACGGGAAACCCTAGAGACCCTCCAGGGAGATTTTTTGATCCACGACCCCTTGTAAGAAACTTAAAAAGCAAGAAACCTGAAACCAAAGTAATTGCCGCTAAAAGTAGGTAACTCATCTTTAAATGCGGATTCCAAACACCAGCCAAGAACTCTGTATTTATATGGCAACAAATCTTTGTTTTGAGGCCTATTGAAACCAAACACAAGAGACGAGCTTTTGGCCTTGGGGAGGAGAAACAAATACATAAATGATACACTTGTATTATTGTATCCAAACCCCTTGCTGATTTGTTCTAAATTACCTATGTAAAGTGACATCTTTGATGCTATTTCGTTTCATTGCCGGCAGTGGAGATTCCGTTGCCCAATAAATAAACATGTATATATATGTATAAATAAATTTATATATATATATGTGTGTGTGTGTGTGTGTGTGTGTGTGTGTGTGTGTGTGTGTGTGTGTGTGTGTGTGTGTGTGTGTGTGTGTGTGTGTGTGTGTGTGTGTGTGTGTGTGTGTGTGTGTGTGTGTGTGTGTGTGTGTGTGTGTGTGTGTGTGTGTGTGTGTGTGTGTGTGTGTGTGTGTGTGTGTGTGTGTGTGTGTGTGTGTGTGTGTGTGTGTGTGTGTGTGTGTGTGTGTGTGTGTGTGTGTGTGTGTGTGTGTGTGTGTGTGTGTGTGTGTTTACATATACGCGCGCGTGTGTGTGCGTGTGATAGGCAATAATAGTTCGAGTGCAATAAGTTCTGCAATCAAACTATGAAAATTTACTTTTGAAAAACATAAAACGTAGTATCCTTAGAAAGGAACTCCATCGATCATGATACAAAAGGCTCATTCGTGATCAAAAGATTGTCGCTACATATACGTGATCGGAGCTAAGCCTTTTTGATTTGGTTGATTAGTACAAATATGCCCTTTAGTGCAAAATATATATGCCTAACAAAAATTGCGTGAATACTTAATAACGAGCGATAATGATAATGCCACTGTATTCTTTATACTGAAGTCTCCAACAAAACAAGCTGGAAATCACAACAGTAATAAGCTCTATCATATATATCATCATCATGATGTTTAACTTTAAAAAAAGCAATAAGTTCAAAGCTCAATACGTGTTCAGTACACAGGGGCGGAACCAGGAATATTTTTTAGGGGGGGCAAAAATTATATGTCCGATACCAATTTTTTTAAAAAAATAATATTAAAAACAAAGTGTACTTATAAAACATACAAAAAGTATTATAAAACACACGCGCTTAACCGGTCGTGTCTCCTTCACACACTCTCTGTACTCTGTGTGTGTGTGTGTGTGTGTGTGTGTGTGTGCTATCTAATCTGATCAGATTGGTGTGTGCTTGGGTTTAGCCAACACAAAGACTGCTATTAAGATCAGTGTCCTTTCTAACACATTATGGAGATACACCCACAAGATTTGATCTTCTTTTCCTTTCTTGGGACTGGGAGGGAAAACAACTAACCCCCCCCCCCCCCCAATCCCCAACCCACCCCCTTCTCTGTTGGAACTTGGGAACTATAAAGCCCCATTAAGACACAGAAAAAAGTACAGCAGCAGCAGCACACTCCAAGCGACAAAGAGACACTCTCAATTCAAAGTTTTGCAGAGCATAGAAGCTTGGAGAGAAGATGTTTGCAGGCATTTAGTGATTTTCCCTCCTCAAACTCGTTATATTACTCATATTACCGCTCAAAGACCCCATCAGAGCTGGGTTTTCAACAAAAACCAGCTCCTGCAGAGAAGGTTCCTACCCCGGCTCATCTATGACTTTGAAAGATAAGAGAAACTAAAAAAGGAAGACTATAAGAGAATGTACCAAAGCTCCAAAACGACAAGAAGAGAAGCAGGCGGCAGCACCGCAGCAGCCGGCGTCGGCGTGGGACTCGCGGGACTGCGGGAGGTCGTCGGCGGTCAAGATCAGGAGATCTCAGTCTCAGATCTGGTTCTTCAAGGGCGTCGCGGGAGTGAAGCCGTGAAGGAGAGAGTCGCCGGTCGCCGGTCTCCCTTATCGTTGTCGAAGCTACTGTCTGAAGGAGTGAAGGGGAGTGAAGCCGTGAAGGAGAGAGTCGCCGGTGAAACCGTGAAGGAGAGAGTCTGTGAGAGAGAGAGAGAGAGAGTCGATTGTGGGTCTCTCGGGGAACGGGGTATTGGGGATTGGGCCTCGGGGAACAGGATCTCGGGAACGGCGTCAGTGCGATTCCCAAAAAAAAAAAAATTTCCCTGAAGCCAGAAGGGGCTTCAGCCCCAACGTGCGTCCGCCCCTGTCAGTACAGGTACCTATTTGTGTAACACTCGTGACAACATTCTTAAAGTACAAGCCACCGTACGTACGCGCTGCGTGTGCGAGTGATATGAAGAATGAGTCACACAGCCTGTGTGTGAGTGAGATATGAAGAATAAGTCACACAGCCTGTGTGACTCATTCTTCATATCACTCGCATGTGTGAGTCACACAGCATTTAAACCGTTGAAACCGATCTAACTGTGAAAATTGAACTAATTAATCCGTCTATTTTCAAATCGATCTAAAAATCAATCGGTTTGATTTTTTTTCCCAAACCGTACATTCGGTTCGGTCGGTTCAGTTCGGATTTTTTTGAAACCGCATAAACCGAACCAACCGTATATAATATAACATATCTATATTTTTATCTAATCCTAGTTATTTTTTTACTAACTCTGGTTATCTAACCACTTATATAAAATGGGATGAATCCTAAATCCCATGACGTAACACACATTTTTCACTCGCCACCTACATCTCACTAAGTGTTATTAATTATGCTAAAAATTTCAGTTTTTTTGGAGATTATTAGCATGTATAAGTTATTAATTTTTAGACCTAAACTTGCCCAAAATTAAGTTTGGCTCAAACTGATTAAACCGTCCAAAGCGATCCGTTCAACCCGCAGAAATTGAATCGTTGAAATCAAACCGCTCAACCACGGTTCGGTTTTTTTTTTCAAACTGAGGTTGGTCTGTTCGGTTTGATATTCAGCCTCCAAACCGAACGAACCAAACCGTGCTCACCTCTACACACAGGCATCGCGTGTGCACAACGGTTTGTTTACTATTTAAGCTATTATTTTGCGTCATTTTTTAAAAAAAAATTATAAATGTTAAATATTGAAGTTTTATAGGTGAAAAAAAAAACTACATTATCACGTTCACGACAATCAATTCTAAATTATAGTAACTAACATAAGCTATTATTTTAAGTCATGTTTTAAAATAAAAAATAGATGTTGAATATTGAAGTTTAATAGGTGAAAAAGAAAACTACATTATAACGTTCAGTGAAATTGATTTTAAATTATAGAAACTAAGCTTGATCTTATTAATAGCTATTTATGATTTAAGCTATAATTTTGCGTCAATTTTTAGAAAAATATATAAATGTTGAATATCGAAGTTTTATAGGTGAAAACAAAAATTACTATAAAATGTGAAGAATGAATTTAAACAAAGGCTGAAGATTCAAATGATATTTGAGAGTTTGAACATTACAACGAACAATCCATGTTGTACAACCAACCCTGGATGTTGTACAATTAAGAATGCATGTCGTACAACCAACAATTCAAATTGTACAACAAATAATGCAGGAACAACAATTCACATTGCAAGCCCTATCATCAAGCAAACCCAACAAGATTGTTACCAATCCCATCAATCTTACCAAAATCACCACCACCATCAAGCTTATGCAGGCATCACCCTCCGGTGACCGGCAACGCCCTTCGGTGACCAATCGCGACATACCAATAGCCCCAACTAGACCTGGCAAAAATTGATTCGGACCCGCGGGTCTACCCGTACCTATGCAAAAACCCCAGGTATGGGTACATATATTGAAGGCCTGCTGAAATCAGACCCGTACCGGAATCGACCCGTAAAATCTGAGTAAGTTCGGGTCGGTTACCGGGTACTCGGGTTTACCCTATTATATGCTTTTATATATATATATATATATATATATATATATATATATATGTTTTTTAGGTCAAAACATCTCATTCTCTCATCACCACTTGCATCTGCCACCCTCTGGCTTTCAAGTCTCAACTCTCCCTCACAGTCACAGATCCCTTCTTAATTCTCACAGGTTCTCTCACTCAAGTCTCTATTTCTCCCAGATCTACCAAAGTCGTGACCACCCTACTCCACTCACAGTGCCTCATCGGTCACTGTCGATCTATCGGATCTCCATCGTCGATCGTTCACACCGTGGCCCCGTTGCCACCGATCCGTTGCCACCATGGCCCCGTCGCCACCGATCGTTCTCACCGTGGCCACGTCGCCACCGATTGTTCTCACCGTGGCCCCGTTGCCACCGATCCGTTGCCACCGTGGCCCCGTCGCCACTGATCGGTCATCACCGTGGCCCCATCACCACCTATATGTCGCCACCATGGCCTCATCGCCACCGATCGGTCATCACCGTGGCCCCATCGCCACCTATCTGTCGCCACCGTCGCCGACCGTCGCCGACCGTCACTCCGTCGCTTTGTGGTGGTTGGGTAGACTTTCAGTCAGTGGATATTGATGGTTGTGTGTTGTCGTGTATGTGCAGATTGTTTTTTTTTTATTATTCTTATTATTATTCAAAAATGTTCAGATTGTTTTTTTTTTTTTTAGGGAAAGATGTTCAGATTTGTGAGTAATGAAATTTGATGGAGAAACAATGAATAATATGATTGTTGGAGGTTAAAATGTGTGTAATTAGTAGGTAATTAAAGTCTGTTTATTTTAAAAAATAATCAATCAGAAATTGGTGATTTACCCGCGGGTAATACCCTACCCGCAGGGGTAGGGTACGGGTTCCCAAAAAGCTTACCCGGAAAAAATCGGGTAAATTTTACCCGATCCGTTTTTACCCGAACCCGACCGGGTTTTACCCGTACCCGACGGGTATACCCGATTGCCAAGTTTAGCCCCAACAATGGCCACCACACTGCCCCGCGCCGCCACCTACTGACAGGCTACCACTGCAGCCACCGCGACCCACCACCAGGCAACACCCTCAAGCGACCAATTAATACCCAGCAACAGCCACCACACAGCCCAACGCTGCCACCTATTGACAGGCCACAACCGCATCCACCAAAACCCACCCTCCAGCAACACCACCACATCATCCTTCGCCGTCCCTTCGTAAGCCCACAGACCCAACAACAGCCACCACACTGCCATGCCACGACCCACCATCGTCGACCCATCCACATATAAATTTAGCCCACCCACGGCCATCCTCGCACACCCACAACTACCAACCGCCACCAATCACAAAACTCGTTCGGTCGCGAGCCAACAGACCCACCAATGGCCACCACACTGCCCCACCATGACCTACCACTGCCGGCCCATCCACATATAAATCCGAACCACCCACGGCCATCATGACGCACCCACAACCACCAACCGTTACCAATCACAAAATCAAGGGCCAAGTTTCTCTCATCCACTTTCTGCGTCTTCAATGACCATATTTTTCTTTACATTCTCAAAGTAATCGCTTACATATAAATGAATGAAAAGACAGAAATGGAAATCAATGAAGGCAATGTCACAGACTTATAGGTACAATAAACAACAAGAAAACACGTCGGAAAATCTATATTACCTATAAAAGTATGAATCTTATAAATCATTTTATTCCATTTTTGTCCTTCGTTAATTACTCCAATAACAATCATACAATTTCATAAATACTATTATTATCCTACCCTTTCATAAATACTATTATTAATTACTAATTTTGTAACCATTTCCAATTTTGCCCTCCGTTAGTTATTCTAATGACAACCCTACCCTTCCCTAATTAGTTTTTTAGTAATGCATTTAATGAATATTAGGTCATAAATTTAATCTAAACCTACATTTACACATTGAGAAATAAAATGTGTGGTTGCGAAAAATATATTTATGTGTGTGTGTGTACTACCTATAAAAGTATAAATGTTGTAAATTATTTTTGAACGATATAATTATGTCCTCCATTAATTACGTCAATTATATTCTTACCCTTCTTTTATTACTTCCTTTTAAATTTTGATGAAATTAAAATAACATTGGCTAATGAATCTATTCTATATATTGAAAAATGAAAAGTGTGATGAGAAAGAAAAACGAAACAAAGAAATTCCTTTCTTATTCTCTTTTTAATTTGGTTAAAATGAAATAAATATTAGATATTGAACCGGTTAATGAGAACTGTGATTTTTTTTCTTGCATTTTTAGGTTAGCAAATAATTAACCAATTGAAAAACTGAAAAACAAAATAAAGAAACTGAACTACGTGAAAAATCAATTGATAAACAAAAAATTGCTGAAAAAACAAAAACAGAAAAAAACGAAAAATGGTTAAATATGAATAAAAAAACAAGGCTTAAATATGGTGTCAATTTGAACTGAAAATATGTTCGATTATTGTAGTTAAAGATTGGGTGTTTGAATTTCTTATTGACGAAATGCAAAGCACCTGATCTTAAAAATTACAGATATTAACCATAAACTAATTTAACAGATTACAAAAAGAAAGACGTAGATTCATTCTTTTAATTTCTCCATTTGCTTTTATTTTCAGCAGTAGCATCAAACATTTCTTCAATCCAGAAGCCTACAAATAATATTTCCAAATATTGAAATGATTACAATTGCAAACATTAAATATACATTTCTTCTAAAACAAGTTACAAAAGAAATAAGAACATAATTGAATTACATTATTTTGATCCCAAAAAAATAATAATATCGCCTCAAACATTATTATCAACTATATCCACATGCAACGCACGTGCTCTATACTAGTTCATGAAAAAATGCAGATGGGAGAAACTTACCGGTGGATAATTGAAGAGTGGAATTTTACTCCGATTCTTCGCAGACTGCAGTCCGTAAGGTGAATGGAGAAGTATCTGGTAACTGAAGATAGAAAGTTGGGGGGAGTGTGTATGTGTATTGATGTTTTTGCTCTGATGGTCCTCTCTACCATTGTCAAAAGAATGGACAATTCAAGGAAATCGTACATAAGAGACAATTGTTTGACCAAAATGATCCTTAATGTAACACCACAAAGATGTTATACTAAATTATGTTTTTCCTTAATAAATAGTATAGATAATATGATGGCATTAGTTAAAAAAAAAAATTCAACGGGACAATGACAGGTGGACATGGCCGAGACGACGTATGATATTTTTCGCAGGATGTTTGTTTTGCAAATGTTACGTACTTGATTGTAATTATACTACATCAGGGACGGAGGTCTAATTAACCTTAGATATTGTAAAACGTAATTCTCCTCTAGTGATTTCATTTGGGTTGGCTTCGGGTTAACGGGTCTGTTTATCTTCCCTAAAACGGGTCTGTAGCCGATCAAAGATACGCTTTGAAGAATGAATAGCTGTTAAATTGCTTCGAAGCGGAGAAAATCCCATGGAGCACTCTTTCTTAATCCCTACGCCCTCAAGATCTCAACTTCAATTCCAATGGTCAAAACATCCGGAGGTAATACCCACATCTTTGGCCCCTCTTGTTCTTTGCATGCATGGAATAATTTTGGCCTGCAATTATATTGCTTTCTAGAAATTTACGTCTTCGTGCTGTTAAATCTGCATTATATTGTGTTCTTGAGTGTTTTTGGCTGTTGCGATAGCTTAGTTGTTTGGCATGGTTCAAAGAATTCATTAAGCCTTGAAGCAATTGACAATGACACTGAAAACAAGTCAGATACATTCAATGATTACGATACCATAAAAAGCAGTCACTATGCTTTGCATTTGTTACTACTCTCTATGTTAGTATGTGGTATGGTGATTGTTTGTTCTTTCCCTAACAATTGCGACTCTTTTGATGAAGTCTTCAAATATCGTATTTTGACACGCCTCACGTATCCAAGGGTATGCATGCCGCATCAGTATTTGATACTGGCCGGTTTTGCGACTCGGATACTTCACCCTTTTGGTAGTTTAAGCGCTTATGGGGCACACGAGAAGTGGGCTTGGGGGACTAGATGTATGTAGAACTAAGCTTTGACGCAGTGGAGTCACTCCATTGTGACCTGTAGTCCATTGTTTCAAAATGTAATAGCAGCCTCTCACAAATTACGTGTAACTCTACATACATCTAGGCCCCAAGCCCCCAACCTTAAAATGGCAAGAGCCTTGCGGGGAGCCATATATATGGTTGACTTGCACCAGCTAAAAATTCTCTTATGAGTTTACGATTTGTGTGACAAATACTCCATTATATACTTGGCAAGTGCATTGGGATTTGGATTTGCCCCAATCTGGCTTAATCAATGCAAAATGAGCTGAGTGCGTCAATCCTTTGAAGCAACAAATCATTTGTTTGTTCATTAGGACAAGACATGGTCTCATTGGCTCCATTCCTTAATCTTCAGTCTGCTTTTTCTAGCCACACACACTTTCCCTTTTTTCCCTGATTGCCGTCACTTAAGATTCCTGAAAGTCATTGCTATATATGCTTGCCGGATAACATGGTTATACACGACTTCTGCAATTTAAGGCTCGGGAGCAAGCAACGTAAGGCATGTTCGTTAATGATAAATTATCTAAAACTGGGCAGTGGATGTCCATTTTCCAAGCGTATTTAGCTTTCGTTATTCTATCATCACTTTGCATCTTTCTGAGCTCTAAGGATGAGCCTGAACCCAATGGTAAGGTTAATTCTGATCTCAAGTTCACTGTTAAAGCCGAGGAAACAGACTCTCCACAAAAGTGGTTTACAGCTAGGAGCATCGTGCGTGTGCTGCCCTTCTTTATTTTCCAAGCTATATATTACTAGATGACTTTGATCAAATGGCGATACTATTAATGCTGCATTGAGAAAACTCCCCCTCCTTCAATTATCAGTCTAATCATCCTTTTTGGCAAGTTGCTTGTATCAGCTAAATCACATTGTTTGGTTGGAAAAAATTCCTCTCCGGTCTAGGCTAGGCTGTTGGAGTCAAACATTTAAATTTGCCTTTTTCATGGATACACTATAATAATGCTCTCGTAAAAGGCCGATTGATCCTATTTTTGGGTGAACAAACGAGATAATCCATTGTCTTGGTGACGAGCCATCTACTCTGTGGCAATTACCCAATCCAGATGAGGCCTAAGAGTCATATGAAACCTTGTAGTTTCATTTGACTATCATATTTTATTATAGGGTTTGTTCGTCAAGCTTAGGGTACTACTACTATGAAAACATTACATATTTAGACAATTACATATGGCATCTCCAAAAGTTGTAGCGCACCACACATCCAATTTCCTTGAATAGAAGACCGGAGAGGAATGAAACGAGGAAGGGACCCTTTCTGTGTGATCTTTTTTTCATTTTGTTTAGACACTAATTCTTAGAAGGATATGCATTAATTGTTCTTACCAGGTATGCTCATCAATGAACTTTGCACTTAAGTATGACAAGTATTGTACAGTTCAACTAGGACAATGTTACATTGGAAGTATATTTATATTTGCATAAGAAATGTAGAATGTAGCTCGCCGTTAATTGGAGATTTTTCTACAAAAAGATAGGATTGAATATTAAATACAGAGGATAAGGTCATTCTTTTAACTAACATATTCTGTTACTCTAATTCTAGGTAAGAACCTATTTGAAATCCTGAGTGGTCGTTTCATAACAAGAAACTTCCCAAAAATCACGTCTGACTAGGGGAAACTTGCTCTAACAGGGAAAATTTGTAGAAACCTGGGTGAATGTTTGTATGCATCATCTACAGGCAGTCACCATGTACACGGGCATTGGAAATCTATCTTGGTCGCAGAATTGTTCAAATTTTTAGTTATCCTTCACCTTTTTCAACATTGTTTCTGAATGTAAATGAATACATTATATTTGAAGTTGTGAACATTAACCTTGTACTGTTTTTCTTAACTTAATTTAACTTCTGAGGTAGTATACTTTGGTACCGGTGGAGCAAGTAGTACATCTTATGAATCCAGATCACACTCCCAAATTTGGTTAAAAACCGAAAAGGGTATTCAAAATTTAGAGAGGAGGGATTGAGCACCAGAAAGGTTATGATTCAACATTAAAAGGACATGACTCTGAAAAATGTACACTAATACCGATTCTTCTCACGAAACAAAACTCATTCTCTGTTGTCAAATTCTGCTGCTACCATATGCTATCTACTGAGCAGTAAACGTCTGGCTAACCATCTGGCCACTACTAAATTCTAAACATCCACCACCTCTGCCTTGGAACTAATAGGATGTTCAGATAACAGTTGCCTGCAAGTTGGACATGATGAATTTGACACTAACCATGTGTCTATGCACTTAACGTGGAAACCATGATTACATCTCGGCAAAATCCGTACCTTCTCCCCTTCAATTAAGTCTCCAAGGCATATTGCGCAGTCTGTTGCCGGAGTATCTAGTCCTGATCCGTACACAACCACCGGAATCTGACTCAACGCGTCCTTTTTCAGGCCTGTTGATGCTAAACGTAGAGCTGCCTGCTCTGGAGTCTCAATTGCAAATTGTTGGCTACAGCGTATCGCGCAGCGCACAATTGAGTTTAGTCCGAGGGCACATATCAGTGCACATAGCAAGGCCGCTAGAATAATGACCATGTTGCTGTCAAAGTTCGTTTCGCCAGAGTATGAACTACTTGTCCTGCTTCCATTGTTTGGTGGTAGCCTGATATCATTGTCGAGGAGGAGACGAACCATGATTACCAATCTATCTTCCCTACCGAAATCTTGAAACTAATCGATGAAATTGAGATTGCCCTCTAAGTGGTGAGACTTATTTCACTGCAGGAAATACATACATGGGAATCAGTACTTCCATTTATATACTGTAAATTGCACGGTATCGGAAGTCATGGAGATTGGATCAAACTATAGGAGCTTTGATATTTTAACGAAGGAAGGATGGGAAGTGGGAAAAAGATATGCTTATCAAGAATTTTTGGTACTTCTGTACTTAAAAGAAATTTACTGACATGTTGGGTACGGGAGATGGGTCTTTCAAGGCTAGAAAGAAAGTGTTGGAAGGATTCCAACAAGATAGAAACATAGAAAAAGCATCTAGTGGTCATAAGGATAAGGAAGAGAATGAATAAATACTACTTTGGATTGGCTGTAAATGTAATTCGGGACCATAATTCTACAGAATCTAACTCCCGATGATCAAAACTGGTCCTCCATTCCCAAATTCTCTGTGTGTGTGTGTGTTTGAGGAGGGGGGGGGGGGGAGAGAGAGAGGTTTTCTAGCTTACCTGACTAACCTGAGCTCCATTATTGCAAAAGTTCTAGCCTGTCGTCCCAAGAGAATGAAAGTTAATAATGTTAGCATAAAAAATATGCGACATATGATGGAGTTCAGTGGCACAGAAAGAAGAGAAGGCCAACTGATCTCAATCTTCCACTCAAATACAAATGAGAAGATACCAGTTCTGCAAGATGACAAGTGAGATATTTTTTTTGGTAGGCTACCACAGTAAAGTTTGAGAGTTCGGTGAGATTTCAACCATCTCAATCAATTACGTGGGCTTAGGGCAAAAAATACATCCAAAATAGTTGTTTCGTGTACAAGAGCACTTTATCATCAAGCATGTAGATTTTTCTGGATTTGTATCTTCTCAATTCAAGTGATGTTAACAGAGATTTTGGGGGCCTATGCACTCCTCAGACTAATGTGGGTTGATTGCCCAGGTCCATTTCCAACTGCATAATTAAGGGTTGTGCAATATACTTGTTAGCTTCATGATCATAACCTTCTCTATGATTACTATTACTATTACTATTATCTTGATAGGGATATTGCTTTGAATGGTTTGCATCATCAAGTTTGTTGATCATAGTCACCCGGGTACTAATCCATTTGCGGACCGTGACATTTTTCCGTCGCTTGCAGTACATTTTGAGTTCTATCAACAAGATTGCTGTTCTTATTTCTTTCCTATTTTTGTTGCCCTCAGCTGATGATGAAGATGGCCATTTCCGGCAGTAGATTTTTACTCCGGGCGGGTCTGTTGGAGCCGCAACCACTGGTGCATGTGGACCACCTAGGGAGAGACACGTGAAGACACGGGAAAGCATAGGTGTTGATATTTGCCGCTTTAATAGTTGCCAAACAGCACCTGCTACTTGCTTTCAGATGGTCCCTGTAATTGATACCTTTGACCCATCTTGTCCCACCCGAACTGACATGGCCACGCTAGACAATTTGAAATTATTGATGATCCAGTCCAGGAGCATAGGCGATTGTACTCTTGTGTCCGTGAACCATAATATTGTAGAATCATTTTGGGGGTAAGGCACTCTCCATTGTACAAAAACATGCATAAGAATAACTATATATGAACTGTTATTAGTCATCCAAAAGTGTTCATATCAAGTTTGTATGATTGTACAAAAACATGCATAACAGTAGTTGTATATGAACTGTTATTAGTCATCCAAAACGTGTTCATAACGCAATCCATATCTTTGTCTTCTAAATGCATGGATCTTTGGCCCACTAATCCAGTTATTATACGTTGATGACTGTCAATGAGTCGAGACTTTTGTTGTTCAACCCCTGTCAATGAGTCGAGGCGTGTGTTGTTCAACCATCAATGAGTTTTTGCATACGTTTAGTTAGATCTCAAAATGAACTCTTCGAAAGTTTATGTGGAACTGTGTTAGTATTATTCATGCAGATGCAGCGAAAACATTGCGTTTATAATAAAAACAATTCAGGCAAGGGTTCTCAACCACAGGAGAGGAAGGATCACATGGCCAAGATGGAAAGTCAGGGTCGGTGATCAAAGGGAAATAGTGTGATAACGAAAACGATAATATAAAAAAGGGCAAGCGTAATAATATCCGGACACAAGAGTTAACTTGGTTCGGCTAAAACGTGTCTACCTTCACGGATAGTGCAAATATTAGAGAACACCCGATAGTTTAATTCAAGAAATCCTTCGAGATCCTTATCTAACTGGATACTCATTGTACACCCCACTTTATAGCTCTCACTGAAGAAGGTAAATACAACTCTCTCTTGCTCAATCCCCTATGAGATGATATTTGACAATGAAAAAAGACCTTATTTATAGGTACTTCCTTATTACATACGTGTAATAGGTGTGCCACCAAACCTATAGCAATATTAACTCCAAAAGTCTGTAATCACATTTGTTACACTATTGTTGTTCCTTTCTCGTGCCAACAGCAAGACAACTCACAACATAATATCGTGTCACTTCATTATATATTTATATACGATGCCTTGAAAAAACATAGTTAATTTGGTGATAACGCTAGCCTACAATTTTCCCATGATAATTTGACAAGCACGAGCTATCAAAAGTCTATATTCCGGGCTCAACTTTGAGATAGACTTCATCTGCGAACGAGGTCGAGGAGACAACTGAGTGTCAAAGTTCAGTCATGTCATTACTAAACTAGTTATTCTTAAGCATGTAAGTCACCGGAGATCTCTGACTCCCTTCAACGAGGGTACTGCGAATTGAAGGGACCAACCATTGGAGTATTGGCTGTTTTGGGAGAAAATGTGTAAACCAAAGAAGGGGAGGAGCGGTGGTAAAGGGAAAGAGGCAGCTCCGATGGTCTGTGGTGGTGGTAAATACGTAGAGACATGGGCTAGTTGAAACAACTCGTTGTATACGTAGGAATGACTTGTGTTACCGCTTTACTGAGAATTTCCTTCCTGCTTGTAAAGTAATTTCTCTTTCCAACCTTGTATTTTCTTCCGAGCCCTCTTCTGCATAGAGCTAAGAAGTTGCATTTCCGATCACCCAAGCACGGTAGAGAGATATACTGATATACTTGTCATGAGCTTCACTGACACCCACCCCCAACGAAGGCTTGCACTTGAGTTCTGACTTCTCGGATTGAGAGGCGCATTACTGCTGTACGTGATAGGGGATTTCTGGAGAATAAGGTTCTGACCAGAAGCACCTCCTCAGATCAGGCAAGGATCTTACTGATTTCACTGCATTGCTCCAAATAAGCACCTGCAAACAACAAATTACCATCAAAAGACAATATGTGAGACAGCTTAGGCGTGTTTTAAGCTACCGATAGACCCTATATAAGACCCTCAATCGATGCATGCAATAGAAAAGTATCGAAAGAGGTACGGTAACAGTGGATCACCTTGTCAGAAACTCTCGAATGGACACTGCGGATCACCTTGTGAGAAACTCTCGAATGGATGACATCCCACTTTAATTTTCAACTATCTAAGAACGAAAAAGTGACAAAGAAAAATGTAAGTTATATTCCGAGAAAGTTCACTCAACCATGCGATACAATTTGCTCGTATCAAGCTTTTATGCAATGTGATCGGTATTTGACTTCCTATACCATAATTCTTTTATTTGTTGAACAATGACTAGTTTCATAAGCCACCAAGGACGAATGCACTCCTCAAGTTCTCTGAGAGTCTACTCGTCAAAACCTTTGCAATAATTCAATAAACTACATCACAAGGTCTAATGCAGGTCAAAATTTAGCTATTCATCTCGAGTAATCTCATATTTGTTTTAAGTCCACGTACACTTGGCTCACATCATACTGTAAGCTTTAAATCAAGCCTTCCAGACTTTCACGATGAAACTTCTTACAAAAGACCACCAATATAATACTTTACATCGAACTCGAAACTAAAAAACGGCATGTAAAAATCAAGAAATAACGTGCAGAAACAAGAAAAAAGATTAAACACAAATATTTAGGCTTCTTTGAATCAAATGCACTTCTATTCCATTCTTGTTATGAAGTCCTTAAGTATAAGAAAAAGGGAAAAGTGCATTAACCACCCTCGTGGTTTGGGCGAGTTGCAAAAAAACCCCTCAAGTTACAAAAATTGCAAAGAGACACCTGAAATCTCTAAAGTGTTGCATTAGACGATTCCCGTTACAGAATAACTCAAATGTCTAAATTGCCCATGTATATAATGGCTCCTCTATAGAAACTCTATTGTAAATCTAGGTTTTTTTTTTCTTTTAATGGTCTTGATGTTTGACTGGTCTGGCGGCGGCGCGGGTGGCAGGGTTGGCGGCGGTGCTAATGGTTCCGGTGATGACGAGAGGGCTTAGATCGGGGTGGGTGGCCTAGGCTACGACGCAAGTAGATACTTATTCGCAAGTTGTTCGGGTGATGACAGGAGGGCTTAGATGCCGGATCTAGCGATGCACGGTTCGCGGTGGGCGATGATGGATCAAGCGATGCACGGTTCGCGGTGGGTAACGACGGTGAATGCACGGTTCGCGGTGGGTGGCGGCGATGCAGTTGGCTTGGGTTAATGAAGGGCTAACGGCGACGGCGGCACAGGGTCATGGTAGGTGATGATGGATCACGGTTCGCGGTGGGTGGCGACGGCGTACTTATTCGCAGTGGGTGGCGGCGGCGCAGTGGGCTTGGGTTGATGAAGGGCTAGCGGCGGCGGCACAGGGTCACGGTGGGTGGTCACGGTTGGATGGTGGCAGAAATTGGGATGGTGGTGGTGGATGGGGCTCTATGGGCCACTAGGGTTTGGCTTATGAGGTTGGTGACTTTGGTTTTGGTTGAGCGATGGCGGCTAGGGTTAGAGATTGATTGGATTGGAGAAGAAATTGGGACCTCAGTGGGAGAGAAAAAAGAAAGGGAGGGTATTTTAGTCTTTTTAAAGTATTAAAATCTACTAAACGCACTTTTTAAGAGAGTTAATATCACGCTCTGTTTACTTGGATGATACGTATTTTTAACGATTGCAATAAAATTGACACCTTAGGTGTCTCTTTGCAACTTTTGTAACGGTAGGGATCTTTTTGCAACTGACCCAAATCACGAGGGTGGTTTATGCACTTTTTCCTAAGAAAAATTAAGGTAAATTACACAAAGCACCCCTGAGGTTTACCCTAAAATACACACGACTTCTACCATTTTTTTTTATCACACTTCGCTCTCCAAGATTTATAAGATGTTTACACAAAACTCCATTTCGTTAAGTTTTCATGAATAAAAGTTAGATCACCACATAATATTTTATGAACTACCAAATTGCCCTTTGACATATCTTCTTTCAGCCTCCGTCATCGGCTCCAGGGTATCGCCACCAACGCCGCCGTCCCCCCCCCCAAATACCACCGCCCACTGCCTCTCTCTCTCTCTCACTCACTCACTCACTCACTCACTCACACACACACAAACACAAACACATTGCCCACAAGATACCACCACCAACAACAAATCTAGCGCCACCACAACACCACCAATAGATCTAGCACCACTACAATGTTACCCACCTCCAAACAGAGCACACACACCTCCAAACACACAATTGTGTCGCACCACATCATCACCACGCAACCTGTGGCCTCACCACAGTCACCCACTGCACTTCGCCACACCGTCGGTGACCAGATCAGGCCACCATTTCCCGCCCTCAGCAGGCATCGCCATCGCCGACCATGGTTTTGAGGACTCGTTGGCATAGATCTATGAACAAGATAGATACCGGCGATGGTTTTGAAAAAATCTGTCTCCGACCATGGTTTTGAGGGCCCGGATCTCCACAATCTAACCCATCGGTGCCGGAGACACGTACGGACTGGACTCTGCGGACATGGTGGTGGCAGAGTTCCTGGCAATCGAAACGGGGCCTGGGCGCGATGGAGGATCTGGAAGCGACGATTGGCTGCTCCGGGGAAGGCCGTGGGACGCGATCGGATCGATGCTGGAGGGTGTTGCCGTGTGGTGGTTACGGGCGATATCACTGGAATGTATTGTCGAGTGGTGGGTCATGGTGGCTGCGGTGGTGACCTGTCAGTAAGGTGAAAGGACGGTGCTGTTGGTGGTCGTGATTGGTCACTAGAGCGAGTTGCCGGTCCCCGGAGGGTGTTGCAGGACCAGTGTGTGTGTCACATGTGTGTTGGTGGTTGGGCGTGTGCGAGAGAGAAATCGAGAGAGAGAGAGAGAGTGGTAAATTTATTTGTTTATGAGGGGTATAAGAGTCTTTTTTATTTATTTTATTAACTATGTTAACTGAAAAATAAAAATATATAATATAGTGTGATAAAAAAGATAGTAAGAGTCGTATGTAGGTAGTGTAGTTTAGGGTAAACTTGAAGGGTTCTGTATGTAATTTACCCCAAAAATTAACGTCAAGTAGTCAAATAAAAAATAAGTTTTTCTTCCATCCTGACCCTAAATTATCGGGCTTGATTAGTCATGAATTTGGAATTGACCGTCAAAAGAGGAAGAAAGCGGGGGAAAAGCAAAGGTATATATGTGTATTAAATTTCCCTTTGCAGTTTGCTGAAGAAATAAAGGGGAAGAGAGAGATAGAACTTGCTCTTCCCCCAGTAATGGGCGACCGGAGCTCCGGTCAAACTCATTAACAATGCCGTTGGATCCCCAAAATCCTCCGGCCCTAAACCCTAGCCCTAGCCCAAGCCCAACCTTCTCCCAACATGCTTCGAACAACGCATCACCCACCACACCCACCTCACCGTACCCTTTCTTCACAACCCCTGCCGCCTCCCCTTTTAAGGGGTGCCTCCACCGCCGCTCCCTCGCGGAGGTGAATTTCCGGGGTGGTGACGACACTGGCGAGCCGTTCAATGACGGCATTGCCAGCGTGGAGGAATTTGGTCATGAGGAGGACCCTTTTTGGAAGTACATTGACGTGGACAAGATTGGTGGCATTGGAGGGACCAGCATAAGTGGTGGTGGTGGTGGTGGCTGTGGTGATGGTGGTGGTGGTGGTGGTGGCTGTGGTGATGGTGGCGGTGGCGGTGGGGGGAGAGGAATGACGGCGACAGCGGCCAGGGGAAGGATATGACGGTTATCGGGATGAGGAAGGCAATTCCTCCTCATAAGTTGGCCGAGCTCTGGCTCGTTGATCCGAAGCGGGCAAAAAGGTGTGATTAACTTCGAGTTTATACCCAATTGGTTGACATTATGCATGTGTTTGATTTTGTTAGGCATAGATGAGTTTTGGAAGGAAATGATGGTGCAGCACCTGGTGTCTTGTTTATAAGTAACGTAATTATTCATTTCAGTGCTATTAAGAATTCCGAATTTTCAATTAGCCTAACATTTGTTGGGGATTAAATACACGGGATGTGGGTTAATTTATGGGTTGTGTTGAGTTGGGGGAAGAAAGACAGAAGAAGTTGATTCTTATTTGTCACACCGTTCTACGCGCCCGTAAGAAGGGGAACTCAGCCTTTGCATTGTATTGATTAACAGAAAAGTCGGGGTTGAGATGATAATTAACTGGTCATGGGCGATGGCAAAGGCAAGATTTTTATTTCTCAAGATGGTCGAGTTCTGATGGTCATCAAATTTCCTCCCGTTAGTAATGACAAACTTCTCACGAAAATCTTTCGGTATCTAAAAATAAAAAATGTTACTTCCCCTCAATGTTCAGAATGATAATCAAACAGAAGAAAGTGGAAAAGGAGTTTTTTCTTTTTTTTTTGGTTGCTAAAAGAGGAGCAAAGATGGGGCTCACCGAGGAATCTAGGAGATGTTCTATCCATCAAAATGGTGACTAGCAAATTGCAAAAGGTGCAGAGAGACTTTCCGAGGAAATATCGTCTTCTCAAATGGGAAGAAGTGTGTAATCCTGCAAGAAACTGGGGGTTAGGAACAAAAAGTGTTGGGATTTCCAACAGGGGTTGGAGTTATGAGTTTGCAAAAGGCATTTGATTGGGTGGTGTGACTTCGGAGAATGCATTCCTGCACGATCGCAGGAGAGAGTTTGAGTGAGATTTTGGCAAGACATTTGGTGTGGGAATGGTTTTTTTGTGGCAGATTCCTCTCTTGTATATATTTGCCTGAAATAAGGATTCTTTGTAATCCATTAGATTTATTTGCAGGACTGGTGGTTCAAGTCTGCTTCCTCCCTTTTTAGAGTGAAGGTGGCGGCAGTGGTTGAGAGCGGGTTGTTCTATTTTGTCATTTTGGATGAGGACTTCTTCCCTACGAGAGCCACTGGGACTATCATTGTGCCTAAGAAGGTGGGATTTTTTTGGTTACTGGGGAAGCTTCTTGCAGGAGGATTTGGATAACCAGAATTAGAAGTAACGGATTTATCTTAGTAGTGATTCAATGTGCAATTGCCATAGTGTATTGTGTATCTTTTGTACATTCTGTGGTTGCAAGGAATTTATACCATGTGTTGTTGTTTGCTTTTATAGTAACTTGGGTTTTGCAGAACCCTGTGAAAAGTTCTCTTGATCTTCTCAGTTGGGTTTCGTATAGAAAAGTAGGAGTAAACTTGCGAAAGTAACCTGGCTTGTATGACTGAATTGGGGTTAAGTAGCTTCTGGTTCAGTGAGTCTTTTGCACGAGCTGGAGATTTTCCCTTTTGGAGTTTTAATGGAAGAAAAAGAGTTATGTAATTGACCCCAACTAGTGTAAGGCAAAGGCTTGGATGATGACGACTACGGTGATTAGTAGGTTTCTTTGTATAGCCATGTAGATGCTTTTCGCCAAGAATAGGCGTACTTAGCAAAAGGAAAAACACTTAAGAATATAAAAAAATAAAACTTTAGGGTAAACTAGAATCTACAAAGGAGTTATCTCTAACGATTGGTAGTTGCTTGCGGCCAGGCATCATAGTTGGAGCCTTGCATGGTCATTCATTATTAATGATACTCAGTGTCTCCTTCTGCTGCAATATGTGAGCACAGACTCACAGTTCCACCAGAAATAGTTCAATGTATCTCAATTTCAAATCACAGATGCATCGAATTTATCTATGATCGATTGATATTTTTTCAGAGACATCAGATGTTATATAAACATTCTCTTTAGGTAAATGGCCAGTGCCGTACTATCTAAAGCATAATTCCATATTAGTATTAAGAATCTTCTATTTTTGCCAATATACCTTCTCTTGCATGAAGTCTATCGCTGCCTGTGGGTAGACGTCTTTCTCTCCTATTATTCTTTATTTAAGAGAGATGTAACAATAATCTTTTCTGGTCTAAATGATGGCATGCTAATATAGTCTTAGGACTTGCATTTCACTTCTTATTCAATACTCAATAGTTATCTGTTTAAGGTCCAATCTAACTCAACTTACCAAAGCCTGATTATAACTAATTGATTTGGGCCTAGTCTGCATGAAGGATTCTGGCTTACATGTGGCATAATAGCTCTGTATTATCAATTAATCATCAGCCGTTATGTCTCTCTCGCTAATTATTTTACCACATTTTGTTTCCGCTTCCTTGTTCTGCTTGTAGAAGTGCTTTAAATTTTGTACTTATCTCCCCCACCCTGTCCAAAACAAAAGGAAGAAACAGAACTCTTACTTCTGAACCTCTTTTCAAGGATTATGTGTTTTATCTGTGGCCTAGAATGCATTTGCTTTCATTAAGGACTGTGATCGCGAACTGCATTAGTGTTAAGGAAAATTAGCGTTTCATCTGGCATTGCACTAAGACTGCTTTACCACAGAATGTATATTTTGATCCCTCTTATGCTACGTTTAATTCTCATGAGAAGGGTTCTTTTTTTAAAAATTTTATAGAAAGGTGTTTTAGCTTGGTGGAATTTTGTCTTGGAGGTAAAGTGCAGTCCTGGAAGATGTTTTCCCGACCGTATTCATTCGTAAAGAGAATGCTGGCAAAATGGAATTAGCATTTCTAGGATTTTGCTAATTAATATATATTTACAATAGCTGTTCCCCATTAGTAGATTCGCAGCTCTAGGTATGATACGGTTGAGAAGTTGGTACCTCGTACCACTTTCTCTCACCCTCTCTAATAGATTTTGATGCTGTATCTTTCCACGTGTATAACAAACGAAGTTCTGAGGTTGATAACAACGAAGTCGGTGCATTCAAAATACTAGAAAGATCCTTTACAGGAGATGGGCAGCTCTCATCCCAACCCAACGGCGATTCTCGGCATATTTAATAAGTATTTTAAGAAGGGTAACTAGAAATTGTAGTTAAGGCGGGTGAGAACAGGCTTAAGGAGAACGGAGAGCAGCTGAAGCGCAAAGATGCTTCTTATGTTATCGACCACCTTTTTCACTCACTTGTACAAGTGAGATACTAATGCATACACTCTATGGATTCCATCCAATTTTTTGTTATGTGACTTGTTAGTTGAATAATATAGGATCTTGGCAAATCGACAGTCTGCAGCTCGCTCAAAGGAGAGGAAGGCTCGCTACATACGAGAACTTGAGAGAAAAGTTGAGGCTCTTCAAACAGAAGTGACCACCCTTACCACACAAGTTTCACTATATCAGGTGTTTCTTGGATCTCTACTTGCATTCCTTGGCTCATTCTGTTATGTCTTGGACATGAAACTTCATTTTTATTTTTCTCTTTGGAAAATAGCCACAAGTTGAATATCTCTACTAACATTTGAGATCCTCACATGAGAAAACAACCTCTTAAAGTATATGCTCGAGTAGCATAAGAGGCAGTGCTAATGGTATTTGATGTTTGAGATACTTTTGCTTTTGAATTTTGCATATTTCTGGACATATCTCAAGTTAATATTGAAGTGTTGTCCATAGACTCAAGTTATTTGGTACACCTTCTCTATTGAAGTTTGGATGTCTCCTATGTATAACTTTGTCCAATTTCATTTGCATAGAAAATTCAATAGTTTCTGGAATATATTTTGGGTCTGCTCCTATCTTGTTATACAAGGACTTAGTTCTTTGCTATTTTTGCGATGTCTGTGCTGCTTTAAAGTTGATAAGTATCATGGACATCTTCTGAGTGGAAATGTGCATGGCATTTATTAAAACAAAGCAAAAGATTATTTTGGCTGTGCTTATCTTTAAAATTAAAAGTTTGTATACATGGAGGGTCAAAAATGACTCGTGCTATATTTTGACTTTGATGATCTCCTCGTATTGTCTAACTTGCCACTAGTTATTTTCATAACACGTTTCCTCGACTTCTTTTGTGAGTTTGTGATCTTAGTTCTTTTCATTCAGAGGGACACAACAGACCTGACTGCTGAAAACACAGAGCTAAAGCGCCAATTGCAATCAATGGAGCGGAAAGCTCAGTTGCACGATGGTAATATTCACTCAAACTTCATCAGTAGTATTGTCATTTATCGGCCCTCTAATATTGAGAAATACAATAGTGATCAGCCACTTCATTGTTTTCTCAAGATTTATTGTTGTTACTATATGTGGATGCTCAGATGGCATTTTAGGACTCTCTGTTGCTTGCTACTGAACGTTTAGTATATCATCCTTGCAAGTTTTAGAAAGTCACCTGCAGGTTGCTGTGCTGGTCTCATAGAAATTATGTATTAGCATGATAGTTTCTTATACTGAGCCAATCTTATCTTATTTTCTTCACACATACTATAGATTTAGACAGCAACAAAGAAAAGTATGATTAATTGTTTATCGTAATAGCAATAGTAGCACTGGCCAGGACACTGCAGCCTGATACTTGGGGTGCTGACATTATAATTTGAGGCACTGCATTAATCAAGTTCTTCAGCTCAAGGCTTTCCTTTACCCTTTAATATGCGAGCCCACAAGGCATGGAAAATCCTAAATACGTGCATCCATTATGATTCCACGCAGATCTAACTGAAGCACTGAAGCGTGAAGCCCAAAGGCTAAGGATCGCCACCGAGGAAATTGGTAACCCCTCGATTTCGCTTAACCTGGGAGTCCACCACAAACAGTACTGCTCATCAAGTTCCAGATCAGACTATCTTCAACTTCCTCAATCACCAGGACCCGCTGGCCACCACAAGTTTCAGTTGTCACTGTTCCCCAGTTCCCCTTCAAGCCCGTCCCCCCGGCATATAGCTACACCAGGTCCCCTGCCTCTCGCCGAACTTGTATGGAATGACCCTGTTGGACGCTTACAGGGGCTTGATATCAGTAGCAGAGAATATATCGTGAAGGTTGAATGTGCTTCAATCTCTTCATCTGCCAGTGGATGTAGCAGCACCACATACTAACACCAATTAAGCCACCGACTTGCATATATTGATATTCATAGGATTAATTATTTATTCTTTCACTCTTAGGACCCCCCAACAACGGGATGCTCCTTGGTGTTTGTGGCGATAAACATGAATTGTATCGTGTTCAATAATGCATTGGGTTGCTGTAACATACCAAAAATGGAATCCTCATCGATGGATCGGGTGATGTGCAGTTACAATGTCACACACTTGTACTTTTACCATATTGGTACTAATCTAAAAAGTTTCTCTCGCCTTTCAAGCGAAATTCCCTATTGGGCACCTTTTTCATTTAAGAAGCATCAAATCCGGCTTGTTTAGTGATGGTATGTAAGCTGTATCTGTTATATCAGTTTGCTGATGATCCTGTACCTAGACATGGGATAGTAGAATGAATCCAGTGAAGTCATCTCAGTTTCCTTATTCTTTTTTGCTGCAAGTAGTGTGACACACGCACACACGATCATTAAGGATAGACTACAGAAAACAAAGGTGCAGGCTCGAAGTAGATTATTGACTTGCAGAACATCTCCTGTAAACACGGGCACTGTTTGATTCGATGGTGGCCTCACTTCCCTTGGACCTCGGGTAGGCCAACAAACACCTTCACCAGCCATCATGGCACTTCAATCCCATATGCACAAGCTCCTTACAGCAGGCCTTGCAAACACCTGTATTCTTAAACATGCCCTTACAATCTCTTCGCTGCATTCACCTGTTATTCTTTTTGCATCGAAACAGTAGCGCCACACTAGGTGGATCCACATCTCCTTGCCGTTAGTAAGCCTCAAGGGGACCGTGACACCGCTGCCAATGACGACGAAGATCAGCATGCTGATAGAGAAGCTGCCGAACCTTGCCATTGTGCTTGAAATGCTGGTACTTGATAAAGAAGTCTTCAGCTCTGCATTTACACAAGATGAACTGGAGTAGTTGTAGCTGGCGGGCATAAGTAGACTTGTTTAGTTTCACCTACAATTCGTGTGTGCGAAGGCTTTCATTAGAAACAAATGTAGCAAGTTTAATCTGTGCCCTAACTGATCGTATATATGACACATGAATCGTTTTCTAGTTCTCATCTCATCTCATCAATAGCCCAATGAATGAAAGATTTTGACGCCTTTGGCAGCAAATATTACCTGGAGTGACAATTTGAACTCGAGACGACACTTTCACTTTTTTCATTATAGTGCTTCTTGATTTGACAATTTAGAAACTGGCATATATACTCTTCCTTTTTTTTAGCAGTAATAGCACATCTACTATTTAAAAGCACTACTCACTAATTCATCCGTGTATATGGCCCCTTGTAGGATTTCACCACTAGGTTTGAGCATTGGAGATAGGAAAATGGTATACAAGCAATATATAGGTAATGTTTGTTTTCATATTTTAGGATTAATGCAAGAGAAACCTCAATGTTTACAATCAAAAGCGTGTTAAACCCTAACTTACTACAAGCTACCAAGTGTTGGGTCCGAGGTTAAGACCTTTGGGTGCCACAAATAAAATGTTAGTTGTGGGGATTCACATTGTAAATCGATAAACTTGTACTTGTCGGAGAAAAAGTACGCTTTTGAATGTAGAGTTATAAGTTAGTTAGTCAAGGTTAACAAGTGTCAAGTGTACCTCATTTTCCGTGCATTTAGGTGTTGCTAGCCCACCCTGGCTACACACTTTTGACCGTTCTTCGGTCACGCTCTGGTGACACGTCAAAAAATATCTAACGGTCAAAGTTCAACGCTATCAATTTGGTCAACTTAGAGTGCACGCTCAAAGTCAAGTGCCACATCTCTGTCGTTAAAACTACTTTACGTGTTGGCATCGACGTGCACAGAGCTCCTCCCTCGGAGGAAATCGGCCAAAGCCTTTCCCTTGTTGGCGTGGGCCATAGCCTCTTCTTGTGGGCTCCTTGCTCCCCCTTGGTCTCTCCTCTCCTTGGGTAACTCCTTCCTACGCCGTGGTCTCTTCTCATCTTAGGGACTCCTTGCTTCTCCTCAGTCTATCCTCTCCTTGGAAGCTTTGTGCCTCTCCTTTGGTCTCTCTTCTTCTTGGGGGGCTCCTTTCTTTACGAAGTCTGTCGCCTTGTCCGAGCGCCACGACATCCAACCAAACCAGAGGGCCCTCTTCGTGCCACATACCCCCAGCACTATGCCAGTCGCCATGCCGAATCACGCCACCTCCAAATATTCATGCCCCTGAAGCCCTTCCATCTACCTCGCCCATGCGTTGTCACCGTGTCAGGTGCCCTCGCACAACATTTAATGACCACGCCTTCGTGCCATCTACATTGAGCTTACCTCTAGCACATCATACATCTTGATGCGTACATGCGCTGCGCCACTTATACGATCGCGCCCCCTGGCACTATATCATACTGACGCCCTCGGCATTGGTCCATCTCTTCATCGCACCATGCGCACCTTGCCTTGGTCATTGAACATGCTTCGACCCACTCATCGAAGTGTGCAACATCCTTTAGGGTAGATGACTCCTCTGAGACTCTACTTCAGAAGCTCCGAGTGTTTTGGCATGAGGACTTTTTTCCCCCTAGGTAGGCGACTCCTCCAAAACATTACCTTGACGAGCTTTATGTGCTCCCGCGTAATGACTCATTGCTGGATATGCAAATCCCCAAAGACACTATCTCCGCTAGGGAGCTCCGAGTGATCCGATATGGGAATTCCCCTCCCACCAGGTAGGCAACTCTTCCGACACACTGCCTCAGCCTGTCGGGTAGACTACTCCTCCGAGATACTACCTCAGCATGTTGGTTAAGCCACTCTTTCGGGATACTACCTCGACCTGTCTGGTAGGTAACTCCTCTGAGATACTCCCTTGGTGCATCTGAGTGCTCCGGCACAAGGACCTATCAGCGAGATAGGTGACTCTTCCAGGGCACTATCTCTGCCAGGGTATTTGTGTGACTGGTCTATGTGCTCTGGCACTAGGGGCACTTCATCGGCACTCCAAGGGACCATGACCACCAGGTCACTCCGAGATGGGTGAAAGTCTTTGGAGCACATCACGCCTAGTCGGCCTAGTAGTTGGGTGTCGGGCCTTCCTTACCACTATCCGGTTTTCTACGTCTCCCGACGCCCCCTGTGGGAGTAACGGCTTTGGAGTGGTGATTAGATCAAGAGCATCCTCTGGCGACATCTGCATTGTGAAAGCCAGTCTTCCAAAACAAATAGATGAATATGCGATCCGATAGTTCTTCGAGTACCGACATTTATGACCCCCTCGACGACGTGTCACTCCTGGTGAGTGTCGTGTATTGCCTGATGACATAACTTTCCCAACTCTTCTTAATGGTGAATTTGAGGATTCACATAACAATAGAACATAGCTCATTTGCACATTTCACTTTCTCACTCTAGAACTCCAAAGCTAAAGGATTCCTGACTTCAAACCCTACTCTGGACCTCAGCTTGGACTCTTGAACTTTTGCTACGTATACACACTGCACCGTCGCCCTCGCAGCACTACCCCTCCTCAAGCGTTGTCTGGAAAATCTTGATCTCTGGCATTACTTTGTCCTTGCTCTAGCCTACCTTATCATATTTGCCTTCGAACTCGGACTACATTCTTTGTGATACCTCCACGCACACTGCAAACCCATTTTCTTGACATTATTGGCATCCTTATGCAAATTGTCGCTTGCCCTCATTCAGATATTTTATAGGTAATGAGTATGAAAAATATGTCTCGTGTTACCCGTCACATAGCGGCATCCAGGTAAGGAAATTTTGTTCGTACTTCAAATGTTAGCTTGGTTTATGGTAATGCTTGCATACTGATGGTTATGTTCAAAGAACTCTGGTTATGCCATTATTTCTGAGCAACTTTGATTGGCCACCATCAAATCTGAATACATCACCGCATCACGGTCAGTATAGGAAGTTGTTTGGTTTAGCGGTTTGGTCTTGGCTTGGGCTTGCAGCAGAACGTAACTACTCTATTTTATAGTCTCCAGATTGCTATCATTGTGACCAAGACCAAGCATATTGATGTGATGTATCATTTTTTTCATCACATTAAACCAGGCACCATTACAGTGAAGAAGATGGTCACAGCAGAAAACCTATCAGATTCGATGCCTAGGCCAATTTTGGTGCATAAGTTCAAGCATCGCTTGGACTTGATTGAAGTATGTAGCTTCTGAGCGAGCATGGTAGTCAAGTTATTTTCTTAAGTGAAGCCTAAAATTCGCAGCCATCTCTTACCTCATTATTTCCAAATAGATATCATACACACACACCAGATGCTTTTTCTTAGTCCTGCTTAACCTAAAAGACCACCTGCATTGTAAAATACTTATCTGTAACTCCACCTTTGCAGTAAGTCCAATTCTAGCATCAGCGATCCATACTATACCATCTGCAAATAAACATGAAGTGCACCACTAGACAACTACAAAGAGCAAACATTTCGAAAAACGGTCCTAAGAACTATATTAGGGGAACAAAGATTCAATCAGAAATTAGTGGCTCGACAAGAAATAAATAATTACTTATATGAGTAGGCGTATCTGGGACATAGCTTCCTCTTACAGCACCACACCCCAAAAATTCAACCCGTGAATCTTCTTGTTATAATACTATATGAAAATGACACAAAACTTGTAAACAGGTTTATTCACAAAGCTTACTAATGGGGAAACCTTGGAACTAAACTGGTTAGCATTGGGGCACTATTCACAACCCTTCATGTAGCCGCAAACTTACTAATGGAGTGGGTTAGAGATGCAAAAGGCTATACAAAGGCCATACTTGTTACAACCAAAACTACACATTTTGCTCTGTTTACCAGTATCAATAACGTACAAGGTTTCTCCACTTGTCCTTCAAATCAACCTGAAAAGGCATATCCATATCATAATCAATAAAACATGTAATACCTTCTATACACAACCTAACTATACCAAAGAAGAGACCCTTAAACATTAATCTACAGCATGCTTACCTCGGTTCTCTCTTCAAATATGTCACGATAGGCATTCAAGATAAGCTTCCAGTTTCCTTTACCAAACCTTCAGAAAGAGCACGCATCAAGTGAGAATTCAAGGTGATAGCAAGTCTACTTGAGAACTATGACTCATCCCAAATATAAGAAGATAGTCCCTCCATCTCACTTAACAAATCTAGGTGGCAATGGAATATGGCCAGTGGGTCTTAAACAGGGACGTGGCGTGCTGTGTGACAAAATTAGGGGCCTCTTCAATTATAAAACAAAGTGCTTCAAACGAAGAAAATGACTAGCGTCAATTATTTCTTTCCTTTTCGTTTTGAAAAAAATTTCAAGCAGTAGCATACTTCTGCACACCAGTCCTCAGGGTGTCTTCCTCAAGTGTACTCCATCTCTTTATTTTTCTCCTCCTTGATAGTTTTGTAATTTCATACTTTGTAAGCGGAGAAACCGTCCTTTTCCTTGGGCTAGGCAAGTGAGGTCTACTCTGGCAATGAGGTGACTCTTCACGCAATTCATCAACTGAATCCTCCCACTGCGAAAGATAAGTCATATGTTATACGTTTTTCCACCAAAACAAATCCATGGCAGTGGCAACAAAGCAGAATATTCGTATAGAAGAGAGCTTAACAGGGCACTAGTGATTTCGTGCAAATACTGTACAGAAAACAACATGAAATCAAACCAAGCAATAAATCAACTGAATAGTCCCACTGCAAAAATAAGGTATGTAAACACGTGCGCGCACACGCACACACACACACATATAATCTTATGTTTACATATGTGTGCTTGTGTTTGTTTCCACCCAAACAAACTTGAAATACAGATCCTTGGCACTTGCAACAAAGCAGCATATTTGTCCAGCAAATAAACTTTAAAGAAAGCTTGACGGGGCACTAGTCATTTCATGAAACTAGCATACACACATCCACATTAAATCAAACCAAGCAAGTACTTCTACGACTATAGCAAATATTCATAGTGTGCTTTTATCATTTTAAAACAACACAAATGGCTCAAACTCTAGGCACTAGAATGCCCGGGGTCATTTTTAAGTAAGGCATTATGTTCAATGTGCTACCAAAGCTCTAGGGCACTAATAGTGTCATCCTGGGAAGATTACATGTACACGTATAAGTACACCTCCGTTGTACTGCGCTCTCCAAGTGTGCCATATTCTAGGAGCCCAAACTATGTGATTGAATAAATCCCCCCCTATCTGTAGCTCAAAGCTGGAATCGCTGTAAAACATTCAAATCTGTCCAAAAACTCTAGAGAGGCTTCACTGGAGACATCTTCAGCCCAGCAAAACAAAAAGAGGCCTTAAACTTGGCTAAGGGAAACTCCAATCCATCAAAAGCTCTCCATTCCTTACTCTCCAAAGGCACCAGAACATGCAAGGAGGAATCAATGTCAACGGCTTACCTTTACACCTCCGGTGGTTATAACAAGACCAGAATCTCAGGATCTCCGCAACAGACTGTGGCATTACCCGCAATGCACCTAGAAACCTGCAAATCATATACCACAATGCTCTGGCAAACAGACAGTTTAAAAAGTTGATGCTTTACATCAGTCTCCAGGAACAAAATTGACAGGCACTTGTTCCTTGGTACTGTACATTAGGACATGGGGTGAACCTGGAAATGGGCTCAACCTGGTTCACATTAACGTCCAAGCACATTAAAACAAACACCTAAAAACATGCAAATAACACCAGGAGGCTTAAGGGCGCCCATTCAAATATCTCAACTCAAAAGCCTTGTGCCAAACCGAATGGGGTCGGCTGTATCGATCCTTCTCTTCACTCTCCCAATCAACGCAGATATTGTCTGGAATATTTTACCCGAGAAGTCCTATTTGTAACTTCTGACCATGCTATTCTCGGTTTACCGTTACCTCCTCTAACCCCATTAACTTGGCACGAGCAACTATTACTGAGTAGGGCATTAAAGACAGAAGTTGAATATGTTCAAACTTCAACCCATTTTCAAGCAAGCTCTCTCAGCTTCTTGCAAATATATAAATTCATATTCTATCCTTCCTAGTTTTGCTGACACACTAATAAAGGGCATTCTCAAAGTGTGTTTGGAACCATAAAATTAATGGACTTTCATCTCAAATCTTCATTACTAGTTGTTTGGAATACTGAAAAAAGGAATTGGAAATTGTTTCTCGGATTTGTCTGGATTTGTTTCTACAACGTGAAATCACACACCATAATTGTTTCTCATTGTAAGCTTAGGATATGATTGTCCAAAAATACATTAACTTTCCATTTCCTCTGTTATCCAAACACAAACTAAGAATTCTATTATTTCAATTCCGTTTTATTCCAGACCACGAAAAATTAATTGAATTCCAAATCCAATATACAGTTTGAAATCTAATTCCAAAGACAATTGGTTCCAAGCAGAGTGTTAGCTTCATAACATTCAGAACCATACAACTAATTGGGGCCTTACCAATGTCTAATAAACTTTTCCGTTCAACTTGTTAGGTGACATTGTGATCAAGCAACATAACATCAAGTTGCACTCAAATTGATCCAACCCACTCTCTCAAGTTATTCATATTGACCAAAATATACTAAAAAGTATCCTTCTTATGTCACTCTTTCAGATTCATATCCACTTCATCCCTAATCCTCCTCCGAGTCCTACAAATCAAACACTATTTGCGTCTTGTCATGGTCGTACATAACATAGAGCCCTTGCATTCTAAAGCACTTCCCCAGATTTCCACTTTTGTACATCGAACCCTATCTGAGTATCACAAACCACTAGTATTTCATATGCAAAGAAGATACCCACATAACCTCCTCCCGCACAACAACTAACAGCAAAAAATACAGAAGAACTCCTAGAAGTCCCTAAAAAATATTACAAGAATGGTTCAAATAATTTAGGGCTCACCATGTATGTATGTAGTAATATGATAACAAACTTATCTAGGCCATGGAATCAGATTACACAGCACAAAAACACCACATGCAACTGCGCATAAAATGAAAATAAAGAGCAAAAAGAGATCATCGAAGTGTGTATAGACAGGATGCGTTAGACAAAACAAAAATAAAACTGTCTGCTATTAGATCTCCAATAAATCTAACAGAAATGAACAGGCAAACAGCAAAGATGATATTTACCTCGTAGGTACGCGCAGTACTATTTCGTTCCATTAAGCTGGGTTTAGGTCCATTATCCTGATGCCCATTGCTCTGATTACCAGGGTTACCTTCATTGGCTAGAACAGCATCAGCACTCCTATCGGTAGAAGAATTGGGAGCATCCACATCAACCCGATTTTCAACACCTACTACAGTCTCATGATCCATGTTTTCTCTAGCCATCTTAGATATTAATGTCTGGGCCATGTGTAATGCATCAGGAAGAGGGTCCTTCACCACCGCTTGTAACTCTTGGCAACTCGATTCAAGTGCTCCCTGAACTTTATCAATTTCAGGGGTAGCTGGGTAGCCATAATGTTTAAACGATGGCCCTACTCTTAGTTCCTCGGAATCAGCAACCTCAGCAATCTTAACTCCTCTAGAAGTTCCAGAATATGCTCGTCTATGTTGTTTATTAGCAACATGCTTGCGTCTAGGCATTCCGTTCCCATTCCTGATTTCTATAAGACACAACAAAACACAGCTTAACTTAATAGTTCACACACAAGGTAATCAACACGATAGTAGGATTATACGAACATAAATTTGAAAACAAAGAATACCAACACTTGAGTTGACACATGCATTGTAAAATTGAGGGTATAATATGCTATACTATTCATACTCATTAACAGCAATGTGAATGCAGAACCTTAAAAATGAGCAGATAATATGCTATAAACTTCATACTCATCAACAGCAATATGAGTGTAGAGCCTTAGGCACAGAGTTTTCGACGCCATCAGAGGAAAGACGTAATATTAGCAACAACGTAATGCATTCTGCTGTACAATTAATACTCATTAACAGCAATGTAAATCTAGAACTTTAGACAGAGGATCTCCAACGCAATCATATAAAAGACGTATATTTGCAACGATGCAATACAATCTACTATATCAAACTTTATTTTTAAGAAGCATAAACCGAATTCAGTAAAACCACCTTTGCTAGAGTCCCTAACAACCGCATCCCGTCCAGTATCATGCGTATTAGGCACTCCCTCTCCACCACTATCACCCAACCCAAGCACTTTCCTCATCGAATCATCCGTTGCTACCGCCTCACTCACCAATTCGAGAAACGGAGGACCCATCCCTTCCTTTGCCTCCTCAATGTAAACCTTAACCGCCCCGACCACATCAATTCCCTTGCTCCTCAGCCTCACATTTTCACATGCGCCAACATCCCACACCGCCGCCTCAATCTCGTCATTCCACCGGCGTAACTCCTCGGACACCAGCCCAGCCACGCCCGCCTCCTCCATTTTAGCAACCCTGCCCCTCCATATCCTCTTCACCGATTCGAAATACTTCCCATCATCGTCAACACTCGTCGTGGAGTGCACGGCCACCGCGCAATACGCTTGCTTCATCGAATCGGACGTCGCGATTCCTTGTCTAGAATCTAACTCTTGGGTGTGCTCGAGCAATGAGAGGATTTTTTCCGACACGGTGCCATTTGAGATCTCGGACTCGATTCTTCGTAAAAGGATGTTTTTTTTCAGGCTCGAATCGGTGTCGGAAAGAGGGAGAACGCGGATTAGGGTTCTGATTACGCGGTCGTCGAGCGGTTGCCGGAGAAGGAATTCGAGGACCCACCGGGCGATATCGCTGTCCATCTGAAATGCATATACCGAGACGCAGAAAAAAGAAAATCCAATTTTGCGGTGAAGATTGACAATAAAACGAGAAATTGGCAGTTCTCTTGTTTCTGATTTCTAGGGTTTCAACATAGTTTTACCTGAAATTCATTCGGATTTTAATTTGGGGGATAAGTTGGGCGATAGTCGCGTCACCATTTCGTTTTGGAAACTTTTTAGCTGTTTTTAATTACCACCCTTTGGATAGTGCGACAAAAAGTATTTCTACTAACATTTTAAATAGTAATTCATAATAGTATCACCCAAGCAAGTTTTAAGTGTACAAACTTGAACAGTAATGTGAAGCTTTCAAAAGTCAAGATAAACCTCTCTTTTAACTCTTTTATTATTGACAGAAAATTTCTACATTTGGAATTTTTTTTTGAATCTAAGTGAGTAGTTGCACAACTTAAGTTAAGGATGGATCCGCTAGTCTTTGAGATAGTTCTAGCACAATAACTCCAAAATGGTTATTAATTTGTTCATAATATTCTTCTGTAACATTAAAGATGCTACTATCTAATGATGCGCAAAAGTTTGTCTGTACAAGTTCAAGTCATTCGATACCAAGGTGCCAAGTTTTGTTTACGGGCTCTAAAAATAAGAACTAAAAGACAAAAGGGCGAGAATATATGATAGAACGAGACAATGAGGAATATACATTCATCTGTGTGGATAACTATACCCAGGTACCAACATGTCGTGCAACAAGAGAGCTGTGATTCAAATATTTTAGGAAGTATTAATTATAACTATAAAATGTATGTCTCCATTAGAGCGGCAATCGAACTTTTAATTAGCAGTAGATAGTAGATAGTAGATAGAGATTTCAAGCGCCAAGCAACATCTTTTTTTAATAAATTCTATCATTTTGATCTCAGCATATATAATAATATATAATGTTAAAAATGATGTATTCACTTGTAAATCAGTTCAGTCTCTATTCAACAATAAGTATAATAATTCAATAAAGAAAATAATAATTCAATATAATCGAGCATATTTTTCAAGGAAAGCGTCACAGAAATTTTTTGGGGTAAATGCACTTTGACCCCATGTACTATATGGCGGTTGAAAAATGGCCCCTTGTACTAAAAAAAAGTTGAACTAAACCGCCCTATACTCATCAAAACTGGGCAAAATGGACGGTTTCCATCCAAGTTAACACACTTTTTGGGCGGAAAATGTTTGGCGTCCAAAACCTAAATTTTTAGGATGAAACTATCCTTTTGACCCAATAAAATACTAAACACTTGTAAAAAATCACCCAAAAATCTACCATTTTCATTTAAGTTCATTTGCAAACCTTAGAAAATTTGCAAAAAGTGACCATTTTCATTTCAATTCATTTGCAAACCTTCCTTTTAAAGGCCAACCGCAAAGCAAAAAAAAAATCGAATTTCTGAAATTTTGAAATTTAATTTCAAAAATCCAGTGGGCATAACCGACCCGCGCCCGCCTTTACCCGCGCAATCACAGACCGAGCCTACTCCGACCTGCTCCATGCCCATCCGACCGACCCTACTATACCTTTCCCCAACCCTAATTTCCCCTACAGAACCCTAATCACTTCCACTCCAGCGCCGCCAACCCCTTTGTGCAGCCAACCCGTTGGTGACGCCGACCCCTCCTCCTCTCTCCCCCAGTCCTCTCTCCTGCCTCTTCTCTCCCCCACCCCCCACTGCTGCAACAGCCCCTCTTCGCCAGCAGCCCCCTCCCACCCATCGGCAACGCCCCCCCCCCTTTTCTTTCATATTCTTTCCCCCCGCCCGTCGCTGCCGCAACACCCCCGCGTTCCCGTAGCCCCCACAATCCCATCGGCGATGCCGACTCCCCCTCTCTTCCTTCATCTTCTCTCCCCCCGCTCCACGCAACCGTAACAGCCCCGCGCTCCGCCGGCTGCCCCCTCCCCCCGTCGGCGACGACGACCCCCCTCTCTTCCTTCCTCTTCTCACCCCCCCTCCATGCCGCCGCTGCTCCTTGATGTTCTCTCCATTCTTCCTTCACCCACCCTAAATTATTTGAGAACGACTGTGTTTAAAAGAAGGGTAGTTTTGATATTTTAACAAGCTCAGTAACGACCATTCATTTTTGCCCAGTTTTAACGAGTATAGGGAGGTTTAGTTCAACCTTTTTAGAAGAGGGGGCCATTTTGTAACCGTCATATAGTACAGGGGGTCAAAAAGTATTTACCCCCAATTTTTTTGGGGACAGTAAGGAATGACCCTCCTCTACTTTACACGTTGTGCGTTTTGTCCCCCTCTACTTCAAACTTAAGCACTAAACCGCTCCACAATTTAAGAAAATGAGCACGGTTGACAGATCCGTTATGAATAGCGTGAAATGATCAAAATGATCCCTTATTTCCTTACCCTATTTAATTTTAATACCATTCTTCTAACCTCAAATTAGTTTAAAAAATTAGGGTTTGTAACATTAGTCCTTCTCAAATTAGGGCTTAAAATTTTAAATTTCTCATTTTCAAATTTGGGCTTTCAAATTGGGGATTCTCTTCACCTTCCCCCTTACCAGTTGCGGCCCTCACCCTCCCATCTCCCTGTCGCTGCACCCACCATCCCTTCACCTCACTGCCGCACCTACCATCCCCATTCCCTGACGTTACAAACCCCGCCCCGTCGGTTGTTTATGGTGGTGGTTTGTATGGCTTGATCGGTCGTGGTGATGCGGGTGGGTATATATGGCTGTGGTTTTGGTGTTGGGTTGGAGTTGATGCTAGTGTTGGGCTGCCCCTGGTGGGTCGTTTGGTGGTGTGGGTCAATTGAAGGCGAAGGTGGGCTGATTGGATGATGTTGAGGTGTGACGAAGGTACGATGAGGGTCGTGGTGGCAATGGATCGCGATAGTGGGGCATCATGGTATGTGGTGTTGGGATGGTGCGTAGGTGGTGTTGAGGTATGACGGTGGTGCGATTAGGGTCGCGGTGGCTTGTCGAGGCAGAGGCTCGTGGTGGGGCGTCGTGGTTGTGGCTCACGATGCTAAGGAAGATGGATTTGAGGGAGGATTGAGCCGGGGCTGTTGCGGAGGAGCGGTAATCAATGGTAGTTGAAGGCTACTTTGACGCCGGCACCATTCCGGTGGTGCCGTGGTAAAAGGTGAAGAGGAAGAAATTAAAATTGAAATTGAAATTGAAGAGCAATGAGAAGGGGCAAAATTGTTATTTAAAAAAAAAACTTTAGTCAGCGCATGTGTTGACCACGCGCTGTTTAGTTTAACAGTTTCCGTAAACCGTGACTATTTTCTAAAACTGTGGGGAGATTTAGTGCTTAAGTTTGAAGTAGAAGTCAGCAAAACGCACAACGTGTAAAGTAGAATGGGTCATCCCTACTTTCCCCATTTTTTTTTGGCTGGTAATCAATGAGTATATAAAGATTGTTTTTCCGTGCTCATTGGTTCATCGCCCTAGTTCCGAGTCCGAACGCTATCAGCATTCAGCAGTGTAGTAGGCCTGAAGAGAGAATCTGAAGTTGCCCACAACACACTTCGCATTCTCTCTACTTTCCACTCGAATCAATGGCGGTCGGCAGCTGCACTTTCTCGTCGGACGGCGTCGTTGTAAAATCGCCGACCGACAGGCGATTGTACCGATACATACAGCTCCAGAACGGCCTCTGCGCTCTGCTCGTACACGATCCCGATATTTACGCCAACAAGCCTCTCGACAACGACGGCGTCAAGGAAGCGGAA
Organism: Escallonia rubra; assembly: GCA_033065855.1. Taxonomy (NCBI): domain Eukaryota; kingdom Viridiplantae; phylum Streptophyta; class Magnoliopsida; order Escalloniales; family Escalloniaceae; genus Escallonia; species Escallonia rubra. The sequence continues at coordinate 195,892 of JAVXUO010000387.1, read as the reverse complement.
GAACATGAAGACGAGGACGGAGAAGAAGAAGAGGGAGATAGCGAGGAAGACGATGACGAGGACGACGAAGAAGATGGCGACGAGGAAGGCGACGAGGACGGCATTGAAGGTAGAGAGGAAGGAAAGGGCGGCGCGTCGCAGAGTAAGAAGGTGTGTGTGTTTTCACATTCAGCTGTGTGTCACTATGTATTGATTGACCTCTCTTGCTATAACTTTATGTTAAGAAACGTCGATTGTCGTTAAAAAGTTCATACCTTTTTTCTTGGAAAAAGTTTATGTGTTTCCTAACTTGGTTTAGTGATTGGATTTTACTAAAATTTTCATATTTCTTCTATCATTATGTTGTCTTGGTTTTGGCAGGCTGCAGCGGCAATGTGTGTGGGAATGGGCAGTTTCTCTGATCCTTTAGACGCGCAGGGCCTTGCGCATTTTCTAGGTTTGTGCATCGAAATGTGTCTGTATTATGTAGATTATCACTATGCATCAGACTGATCAGAGCTATATTAATGACAAAGTTTCCATCCATTTCATTGAACTTTTTCCTTCGACTTTTTGCGTATTCTTAAGATAGATTTAGTACATCCAAGCTTTCCTCATTGATTTTACCCTACTCTTACTTGCCAAACCATACTTATTTAATCGACCATCGCATTATGAGTCCGATTAATGCTTGCATAGGTAATAATTCTATCCTAAAATTTCGCAATCCAGTGGCAAGAAGTAATAAATAAATACAGTCATATTGCATGTATATGCCATCATGAGTCAGCCTTTGGGTATTGCGGTGCCTTGTGCTTAGTGATATGTACTCTATCTCTGGTGTTATTTGAAAATCAAGACAATTGACTGCTATTAGCGTTTAATCTGTATTTACTTTTCCGAAGCAATTCTTCGTTGGAGACGTTATTATGGCTTTCTTAGCATGAAGCGGGAATGTTGTGGGCCTGATCGCCATTTCACAATTTATCGTTTTGATGATGGAAGGCAGTGTTACTTCAAACATCAGACCACAACACAGTTTTTGAGGTCATAAAGATGATCGTATGTAACTATCAACTGTAAGTCACGGGTTAATGAGGTTGTGAGCAATTTTTGCACCTTCTGTTCACTTTTGGTAGTTTTGTAGTCAGAAGAGAGGTGGTAATTGAGTATGACCTCATGAATATGCCACACCTAATCAATCACAATCCTTTTTGGATGTTTCCCTGATTTCATGATACTAGTGAAGGCTGTGAAAAATCCGTGTAAAAGAAATCATCATGGCAAAATAACTAGAATCTGCACCTTACTCTAGGAGAAAAAGGTCTTCTATTGAGGTGTGGTCATAAGGGTAGCAGTTCTGGCGGCGGCAGTTCATGTGGAAGAAGCTAGAGTTTTGGTCTGCATGGAACTTCTGTAATGCAATCCCCCCAGATTGCCAGAAAGAATCTAATGTATGTTTTTGGGAGATATTAAATCCTCAGACTTTCTTTATATGCACACTCTATTAAAAGGTACACATCATGTGGTGAATTAGCATAATTTGGTGAAAACCCTATTTCTAGCAACAATGTTTAACCTTTCAGTTTTTACGATCTGTGAAGAGTCGTGGGGCTCCATTACTGAGTGTTTCTTGCCACTTTGGATATTGAAAGACTCCTTACATTTGGTATGTTTTCTGCAGAACACATGCTCTTCATGGGGAGTACTGATTTTCCAGATGAAAACGAGGTCTGTTGAAATAGTATCTTCCTTGAGTTTGTGTGAATAGCTTCAAGTGATGGGCAGATACTTGATTTTTTTTTTCCCCTTCACCTGTCAACCTTTTTTTTTGGATTTGGGTGAGGTAGCAGGAAGGGGGTTGTTTTTTTAATTATCCTGAAAATACTTTTCGTTGCGGCTTCGGGAGCTTATTGTGTGTTTCATGATATTCTTAATAATGCGCTTAAGCTTATTGTGTGTTTCATGATATTCTTAATAATGCGCTTACTGTGTGTTTCATTTTACGTAGAACTGTAGAAGCTATTTATGCATGTTAGTGGAAATTTAGTTACCTTTGGACTCCCGGATTGAATTTTTCCCTTGCTAGTATGACAGTTACCTGTCCAAGCATGGAGGCTCATCAAATGCATACACAGAAACGGAGCATACCTGCTACCATTTTGAAGTCAAAGGGGAGTTTCTCAAGGGCGCCTTGAGAAGGTAAAGCCACGGACCTTTTCAAGTAATTTGTGTCGGTAACTGTAGCCTTTAATTTTTGTTTGTGTTGGTCTAGTACGGCTGCATTTTAATTTCTGCTTCACATTGTGTATTACTGATCATGATCATTTAGATGAAAATTGTGAATTAGATGAATTGACTGTGGTGGTGTAACATTGGCTGACTATTTCATCTTCTTTTCTCTTTTGTGGCTTATCTCTGACATCTTAGGGTATTTGGTTGCAGCTGGGGCATATAGTTACATATCATCTTTGCCTTTATCAAGTATAGGAAACAAGTTTGCGTAATTAGGATCATTTGGCACAGTCATAAAGCTCAGTCTTTTGGAACGCTGCTTCTTTCAAACTTCTTTCACTTTTGTTTAGTCTCTTTCTATTAATAAAATTACAGGCTCTTATTTAACTTCAAAAGGATAAATATTCAATCATGCCTGTAATCCTTTCTTCTTCACTTGGTGTGCAAGCTACCTTCTGCAGTAATTTTCTTGGGTCAATTCTCATAATCGAAGTATGTGCCTTTCGTGCGTATATTTGGTGATTGAGAGGAAAGTTTTATTAGAAAATGACAAGAAGTTCTGTCCACCACTTAGTTACTGTTGAGAGTCAAGATACCAGTTTCAATCGCGTAGTAGTACCTCTGTTACTATTACTGCTACTACCATTAAAAGTAGAACTAGCTATATATACACAGCAAAAATCTGTCCAATAAAAAGGCCTCATGGGATCCCAAAAAGCTCTCCTTCCACCGGACATAAAACACTTATACAAAAAGAATTCCAACTGATCTCTCTTGCTCAGCCTTTTGGTTGCTGAGTAGGGAGTCTCCATTTACCAGATTTGGGGATTCCTTTAGGTACCTCTTTAAAGATACAACTTGTTGGACCCAGTTATCAATCGCAGACTGGAAGGGGCAAGGGTGGTACACTTACTCTAGTTAAAAGTATCGTACTACTTCTCCTTGATGGTGATTCCAGCCTCGGTGTCCTAAAGTTTGGTAAAGGTGGAGAGGAAACTGTTATGGGGAGGTGGGGAGGTTCGTTGGAGATGAAAAAAGTTCCATTTGCTAGACTGGAAAACAGGGAGTGGTGAAAATATAATGCCGTTTAACCTTTCCCTCCCTGGGATATGGTTTGAAGTTATTGACAGATTGATGCTTTGTGGAGGAGGAAGTTGTCTTGGGCTCCTTGTGAGATTCATAGTCCTTGTGGCTTCGTAAGGGGTGGACTGTTTTTGAGAAGCACAGCTTCGCTGTGGGAAATGGAGCTCCAGTAAAACTCTGTTTTTATGTGTGCTTTGGGAAAGTGGCTTTCTGCAAATCCTTTCCTTCTTTCGCCATGTTCTAATATGTTGTGCAATTGGAAGTTTAGTTATCAATAGCAATAGCATGCCCTCTGTCTTTATAAATTACCGAAATTCCAGTAATACAAGCTAGCTCCCTCACGTCTCTCTCAAGATTAGAAGCCCAGGAAGATACTTAGTTTTATCCTTTTCGTTTGTCAGATTTTCTCAGTTCTTTATATCACCTTTGGTAAAAGCTGAAGCGATGGAACGGGAGGTACTGGCCGTGGATTCAGGTGTGTTGGTTTTATCCCAAGATTCAATAATTTTCTTAAAAACCTTAACAGTGCCTGTTTCTATTCATAATTAACCTTTTTTTTTTCCTGGTTCTATCCAATTGCTGAATCATTGGAACTCAGAATTTAATCAGGTTCTGCAAAATGATTCTTGCCGCCTTCAACAACTACAATGCCATACATCAGCATCTGGCCATCCTTTTAATCGATTTTTTTGGGGTGAGTATTTTCTCTCTATCTGATCGAGTTTAGGTAGATAGATTGTCTGGTTATGTTAAGCAACTTTGTTCTCTGTTATTGTGTGGTAGGAAATAAGAAGAGCCTTGTTGATGCCATGGAGAAAGGAATTAACTTGCGGGAACAAATTCTGAAGTTTTACAATGATTATTACCATGGTGAATTGATGAAACTAGTTGTCATTGGGGGAGGTAAGACTATTACAAAAAAAATTTGCTTTTGCGTTACTCATTATAAACTTTGTTCGGAGAAGAGTGGTTATGTGTTTTCACTGGGAAAAAAAAGGGATGGTTGTAGTTTGATTTTGAAGGAGTTGTTATGTCTCGTCTATTAACACTCTATCATCGGCATATAACACAAACCAGTAGACATTACCCTGAATGTTTTTAGTGACCTCATCCACAACTTAAGCAAACAGATATGGCCTATAACTGAACCCCGGTGAAGCACGATTGTAATTTGGATATGTTAGTTGTACCATCAGTGGTTCTCACCCACGCTCGTCACTGAGCCATCATACATGTCCTTGATCACATCCCCTACTTAGTTGGTACTCCTTAAAACTTTCCCTGGTACCTTTTATTTCTAAAAAAAGTGATAAACATATTAATGTCTTAATGAAAAATCTCCAGAGGGGGAGCAACGCAAATACCTGAGCACCAAGAAAGTGCTCAAGATATGCACCCAGAAAAAGAATTCACTAAGACTCGTAAGCCAAAATCAATCACGGAAAATTAACTTTTGAATCGATGATTTATTGATGGTTTGACTTTATTATTCTGCAGAGACTCTAGATGTACTTGAAAGTTGGGTTCTCGAATTATTTAGTAATGTCAAAAAAGGCCCTGCGGTAAAGCAAGATGTTACTTTGGAAGTTCCCATTTGGAGGTCTGGAAAGTATTACCAGTTAGAGGCAGTTAAAGATGTTCATATCCTCGATTTGTTATGGACATTGCCATGCCTTAGAAAAGACTATTTGAAGAAATCAGAAGATTATCTGGCTCATCTCATTGGCCATGGTAAGATAATGGCAGATTGTATCACACTATTTAAAGCACTTCATGTACATTTATATAGGACAAGATTTATGGTGTTTAGTGCTTATTATGGTATGTTTCTATAGTTTCTCTGAAGTCCCTTTTTTCACTTCAGACGTGTTCATCCGACTTCACATTGCATTTGGTTGTTTGAAAAATGAAGTGAATTTTGTGGAAGCGACGTTGACCTGACTTCTTGTTTAAGATTTATTTTTTCCATTCGGGTCTATGTATAAATATAATGTTTACTCGCAGCATTTTGTTCTTTAATTTATGAATCATGTTCACTTTGTAGTCTACTTCCTACATTGATTTGGGCACTTCAAGATGTTAGAAACGTTTAGAGCTTGTGAACCTATTTCTTAGGACCAGAGTATCCCTGCCGAGTGTGAATCCGCTGCTGATGCACTCTGGGTTCTCCGTTGCACTCAAAAGAATTTCTTCTTTTCCACTCCATATATCTTACTTTTAGGAACGCGAGGTAGGACCATGATTCCTTGTTAGAATCGTGATTCTGTGGTCCTACTTAAGATTTCTTTGGAGTTACAATTCCATTTATGATGGGAGCTTAAATCTGCCCAAGTACAGAAACTTTTGGAACTTTTCTCCTCTCAATGTTTGCTTTGAATCTATGCATTTTTTCCATCCATCTATCTCTCGAGTAACCAGATATCATCCATCTATACTGCTTCGCTGCTTGAGGAATATGACTGGTTTCAAGCCCATTTTTGTCTGAAATTCTGTGACCCATGCTCTGAGATATGTAAAATTTAATCCCCGTGAGTGATTTCATGGTCAACCGGTCAAAGTGCTAGCGTGTCTGGCTGGATGTTCAGGCGAACGGTATCTCTTTTTCATTGGTGGACTGTTTGGTTGGAGCAGGAATAGGAGATACATAGAAACTTAGAAGCCAGAAGAAGGGGATGGAGGTTGGTTAATAGCTGTATATATAGGCTCCTATACACTGGAAATGAAACAAACTTTGTAATGGGTAGCATTTTGCTGCAACATTCACACTTCGAGAATTGTATGTTATTTGGCTTTGTGCTGCTCATCAAGAAACGAAACGACAAAAAGATGTCAATTAGCTGTTTACTAGCCAGCTAAATTTAGATCTGGTGATAATAGTTCCAAAAAAAAAAAACTGTAATTTGTAACTTCTTAGACATATTTCTTCTGCCTGTAAGGCATTAATCCAGCATTGCCTGAATTTACCATTGTCTAGCTATTTTGAAGATTATCCATCTTGGCGTAATTGCTGGAGACATCAATTTCTACTAGTTATACTTAATTTTGTTCTAAATGTGGGGCATCCTTTTATATACTGAGGAGCGGTTTTAAATGATGTAGAACCTAAATGTGTGTTAGCTTTTTTCTCTGCCTAAAGGTAAGATCTGCTGGTGTATCACACTTGATATGCATGGCTCTCTAGATCCTTTGGCCCATGTCCTATGCTTGGCTGCCTGCTGGCATGCGCTTGTAGATGTTTTGTCCACTTCTTTACGTGATCACTATCATAATTAACTAATGTACTGATTTGGTACAAACTTACTGAGTCAACCTTCTGAGCTCGTAATTCTTATTAATTACTAGTGGGGACATCTATATGTAGTTGTGCTCATATCCAACTTGTCTCACTTGGTTGAACCACGTGTTTCGGGCAGAGGTCTAAATTATATAAATGTCGTGTATATTTTGCAGAGGGCAAAGGAAGTTTGCATTTCTTTCTAAAAGCTAAAGGGTGGGCAACCTCTATATCTGCTGGCGTTGGGGACGAAGGAATGCAGCGATCTTCCTTAGCTTATATTTTTGGCATGTCTATACACCTCACTGACTCTGGCTTGGAAAAGGTAGTTCCTTAATCTTTTAAATTAAACTCGTTTTACTTCTTTATGACACAGAGAGGGTTACTTTTTCAAAGATGTAGCTCCCTTTTGGTATCTTAGGAAGACACTTATGCTTGATATTGTCTTGCTACATTGAATAGTCGATCTTATATACCAACAACTTTGCCTTATTTAATGCAAATGTGGGGTCTCTAGAACTTGGCCTTAGATACTTCATACTTGGGTTTGGATGGATCTATATAAAGCATAAGGGACAGTAGTAAGCACGAGATTGCAACATCAAATTTTTTTGCTAGGTACAAAATCACTAAGCATGTTATTTATGTTATTTTCAGATCTTTGAGATCATTAGTTTCGTTTATCAATACCTGAAGTTATTGCGTCAAGTTTCTCCGCAAGAATGGATATTTAAAGAACTCCAAGATATTGCCAATATGGAATTTAGATTTGCAGAAGAGCAGCCTCAGGATGATTATGCTGCAGAACTTGCAGGTTATCTTCTTCTTCCTTTTTTTCTTTTTTGTGCTTTTGTAGCATCTGCTTCTGAATTATGCTATTATTTGACAGTTTTTCTCTCTCTATTACTTCTCTCTGAGACCCTCTCTGTCTCTCGCCTGAGCGGGGCTTTTCCTGCCCCCTATTTTCTCGTTCTCCTTTCTTTAGACTTTGGCTGACGCTCCTAGTTTTGATTGGGGTAGTTTATCTGTAAAGGGAATGAGAAGATTGGGATGGTGCAGTTTCCCTATACGGGTTTAAGCTTGCTTGAGGTATTTCATTGTCCAAGAGTGGTCTTCTCAAACTTCTTTCGTGAATCCCGCCGAAATTGCTTGGAGATGGAGTTATGCTGCTTTGGATCTTCTATTCTTTGGGTTTGTGGAAATGGTGTTCTCACGACTGGAACTTAGAAAATTCGAAACAATGCCGTTTTGCTATAGCATCAAATTTTCGAATCCCAATGTTGATTTCAAGGGAAAACTTAGGAAAATGCATAATATGGTTTGTAATCCCATTTTTATACCACTGTGTATTCTCTTCACAATTTAATATGTAGATAGAAATTGGTATGTTCATGATATATGGCAAGCTAAGGCTGTTTTCTTTCGCAAAAGACATGATTTGCATTCATATATGTTCTCTTTGGTTTCCAGATTATCGTTCTCGGTCACGGCGGTAAATGTGTTTGCTTTGTATTGCAGAGAATCTGCTTGTTTATCCACCAGAGCATGTTATTTATGGGGATTACGCATATGAGGTATGGGATGCTCAAATGATCAAATTTATTTTGGGCTTCTTCACACCAGACAACATGAGGATTGACATAGTTTCAAAGTCTGTCAAAAAGTCAAAAGGTACTTTCCATGCACCTCTAGTCGATTGTTGTTTGTCATTACCTCGTAATGGGTTACCTTTAGTTACTTTTGTGAAGGAGATAGGCTTTTGCGAACCGAACTTTAACTCTTGTCTTGATTGAGAGAGTTTCTCTACTCCTCAATATACGTTATCTCTAGTATGACGATCTGGTCAGTTGTCACTCGAGCATGTCTTGTAAGCAGGGAGGGTGAAGGTTGGGTTGCGAGAGTTTTGGATAGAAACGGGGAATCTGTTCGAATCCCCTTTTATTTTTCATCTTTCTATTTAATCCATTTGTGGCATGGCTGCCTAAGCATTATGTTGGTTTAGTAAAGAGTAGAATAACGTGTATCATAGTTTATGTTAGTATGCTTTATGTGGCTTTAAAGCATTGTTGAACATGTGATACACTAGGTGACAGTGGGTTCCTTTACTAGTCTCACCATTCAGCATACTAAGACCTTGTTTTGGGCCATGGTTTTGTTTTGCCAAAAGATGAATGAAACCCTGTTCAGTTTATGTTTTGATCATCAACTGGTTCTCCCATGTTTTTTCAGATTTTCAATGTGAACCATGGTTTGGATCACAATATTCTGCGGAAGATATTTCTCCATCTTTAATGGAATTGTGGAAGGATCCTCCTGGAATCGATGAATCCTTGCATCTGCCTGCAAGAAATGATTTCATTCCTCGTGACTTCTCAATTCGTGCTAATATTGTATCCATTGATTCTGCTGATATGTCTTATCCAAGATGTATAATTGATGAACCATATTTGAAGTTATGGTACAAGCTTGATGAAAAATTCAAACTTCCCCGTGCTAATACATATTTCCGCATTACGTTGAATGGGGGATACAATGATTTGAAGAGTTCTCTGTTGACTGAATTGTTTATTCACCTTTTAAAGGACGAGCTAAATGAGATTACATATCAGGTCAGCTACTTCTCTGTATTTAAACTATTTGGTTTATGCAAAAATCTTTTGTTTGCCTATGTCTGTTGTTGAAACCATTAAAGACTCCATTTACTTTTGGTGAGGCTAAATTCACAAACTAGTTTAATGGTTTATTACACTGATCGGACAAGCTAGTGAATTTGGTTACTCATAGAACTCGATAAATGGGAAATTTCTAAGGTATGTAAAAAGCATTCAGTTTTCTTCAATTGGTTTAAGTGCTTTTTTTAGTGCTCATAGTAATGTTGCCTAAGCATTGTTCAAAACATCAACTTTCTGGAACGAAAGAGGAAGGTCATCTCCGATTTTTCCAGGATTTTATTTCTGGCATTTGAAACAAACTCTCCACAGAAGTAGGTGTAACATCAACAGCGCACCCCCCCCCCCCCCCCCACCCCCGGGACCCTGCGACGGGACCCTGCACGCACGGTGTCGTTTAATGTTCTACTACACGCACTTTTGTGAGAGTAGGTAAAATGGTCAGTCTAAGGAGTAAAACGCTGACAAGTGAGACCTCCATAGATAGTGGTGTGGTGGTGGCGTTCGAGATTTTCGAGTTTAGATTTGTCTTGGCTTTTTTTCTCGTTTCGTGTTTATTATGCTGATCTGCAGTTTTAAACCCTAAGGTTTTCCTTCTTGGATTTTATAGCGTGTGATTGTGTAATCTTTCTAAATGGCCTTCTCCTTGACAGAGAAGCTAACCTTAGTGATACCGCTTACTTTTGCTATATGCTGCTGGTGGATACTGCTAAATTATATTAAATTGAGGTGGTTTTGGCATTGTACCTGTATTGAACGTTCTTATATAATCTAGCACTATATAATAACTTTCTCAAGTATCTATCCATTTTACCCTTGGATGTTAATCATTTGCAAGCATGGGAGTACTTTCTTTGCAGCCGAAATGTTTGCTGTCACTACTTCAGCATGTTCACAAACTGTAGTGATGTATAGGGCTGTCCATGTGCGTGCTGCATTCCTAGGGTTCATATACGAAATTGTAATAACTCAAAAGTTGATCTTTGCTGGTCTTACACTGCTCCATTTTTTGCCTTTAGATAAATGGTGCATGAGATCTATAGTTGACAGGTATCTAACTCTTTTCCCTGCAGGCTAGTGTGGCCAAGTTGGAAACTTCTGTATCTCTATTTAGTGACATGTTGGAGCTAAAGGTCTATGGTTTCAATGATAAGCTTCCAGTTCTTCTGTCAAAAGTTTTGGCAATTACCAAATCTTTTACGCCTACAGATGATCGGTTCAACGTATGTGCCTATGTTTCTGCTTTTTTTGTCAATGTTTTCTTTGAGCTTCCACGTTACGAGCTTCTTTTTATCAATCCTTATATAATAAGTACGTGTTTTCGTTGAAAACAAAAAGCAATCTGCGTCCTCATTATTTGTACATATTTGGTGGTCAGCTTGGTTAAGAAATATTCATCTGGGGATTTTGATAGGTAATAAGAGAGGATGTCGAGAGAACTTTGAGAAACACTAACATGAAGCCATTGAATCATTCATCATACTTGAGGCTTCAAGTCCTGTGTCAGAGTTTCTGGGATGTGGATGAGAAGCTGTGCTTGCTAAATGACTTGTCTCTTCATGACTTGAGGGCTTATATTCCTCAACTTCTTTCCCAGGTGCGCAAGTTGATTGGCTCACTGTACGCGTATCAGAATTGGAATAACTTTCACGCCAAATAGCTTTATACTGCTGAAAACTTAAGAGGACAATCATCTCGTGCATTACCTCCTTTGTCTAATCAACTGTGCTCTATAATGTACTTCTTTAATCTTGTTTTGTTACTTATAATTCTCTGCTTTGAACCTCCTTGGAGCTGCCTTTTAATTGTGTGCGGTGAGCTATTGACACTTATATTTTATAAAGTACTAATTGATCTGCTGCAAATATGATTGTACTCCCTCTAAAATTGTCTTGCACATTCAGCATATGATGATTGATGCAATTTTCATGCTTTTTAGGGGGTTAAAGAGATGGTACAGTATGTCAACTTCCATGTTTTACGAGGAAGCTGGGATAATTTGACAGAGGAAAAAATAAATCTAAATGTGACCTCATGAACGATGTTGTATTCACCAAAGAATATCAAGGGGGATGGGGAAAACTGCATTCTTGATGAATAAAATATTCCCAATATAATTTCACACAAATGACACACACACACACATGTATCATGTATAAATGCTTGGACTTAATATGCAATAATTTGTGAACCTTTCGTACCGCAGTTGATGTAGAATTACGCTGGAGAAATTGCCATAATTTCATATAAGGGCGTTACGACTGGCGTTGCTTGGCATCTTTTTGTACATGAAATGCATCGATGATGCGTTGTGTATCGTAACCAAGACCGTATAGCCTTAATGCTTTGTAAGATCATCTCTGTAGCCCTTGCTTACTGACTTCCTTTTGCAGCTATACATTGAGGGTCTTTGCCATGGGAATTTGCTGGAAGAAGAAGCTATTAACATATCAAAAATATTTAGAAGCTACTTTCTTGTGCAACCCCTCCCGTCTGAGTTGAGGCACAAGGAATATGTTATGTGTCTCCCCCTTAGTGCAGATCTAGTTAGAGATGTCGAAGTGAAAAATAAGCTGGAAAAGAACTCCGTAGTTGAGGTAATTGAAAATTTGGGCTTTATATTCTTAGTGACGCCCATATGTTTGCAAGACTGGTCCGCTGTATTCTTATTTGTTATGTTTCTGTTCGGATTTTTTGCAGCTTTATTTTCAGATTGAACCAGAAGTGGGGACAAAATTGATCAAATTGAAAGCTCTTGTAGATCTTTTTGATGAAATCATACAAGAACCACTTTTCAACCAGCTTAGGTACAATCTGGTCCAACCTTGTTCCAAATGGATTGTCTTCGTATACATTCAGATTTTTTAGCTCTATAAGAGGGGTAGACGGTTTCTGTGTTTTGTTCCTGAACAATTGCAGAAGGCTGTGTGTGTGTGTTTTCCTTCGACAAGTAAATTTTTATAAACACCAATCCGCCTGACGGGGGCGAAACCTATGTACCAGGAACAGAAGAGAAATGCCACAAAAACCCCTCTAGAAACAGAAAAAACTTGGGACCCAAAAGATATCTACAAGTTAGCTCCCACTGGAAGATTGTCAAGGAACTCCATCAGATGATCAGGGAAATTTTTGTTGATCCAAAAGAAAAGGAGACTCCAAAAGGATTGGTTCGGACAGAATGCTGTTATCCCCTCATTCTCCAAATAAACCAAAACAAGCAAATAAAAACCCCACATTCACCTCCTTTCACGAAGGATTGCTGTACCCCGCCAAGCAATCAACAACTCAAGCACTGTCTTAGGCAGTCCCCAGTTGATCCCAAGCAGAGCAAAAAGCAGACACCATAAGTTTAGAACCACATAAAGTCGAGGAGCAAATGATTGACTGTCTCCCCATTTTTCTTACGCATGTAGCACCAGCTTACCAACACCAACCCCGTGCTCCTCAAATTACAAGTCAAAATCACCCCATGAGCAGCAGGCCAAGCAAAGAAAGCCACCTTTGGAGGTGCCTGAACCCTCCACATGCTCCTCTGGAAAAGTACATCGCTTGTTGCTTTTCAAGATCTTGTTGAATGACCAAACAGAAAACTGCCCATTACCATCCTTTTAACAGAGTCTATTCTCCACCTCACTTGGCTGATATAACCCATGCAGCAAGCTCAGAAGCAGCAAAGCTGGTTCCACCTCCCAGTCTCGAAAATGCCTCCAAAACACGAAACCCACGCACCGTCCACCACATTTCTGTAATTTGCAACTAAGGCATCACAGTCACTTGCAATCAAGAACAACTCGGGAGATTGCATTGCAGCGTTGAATTCCGTACCACATATCTTTCGAGAACTGCATTCGTGCCCCACTTCCCGTCACAAAGGAAACATGTTTGACAAACTTGTCCCACCCTTGAGCAATATGCTTTTAAAAATCCGCGCCATGGGGTTCATGAGAGACCCGGGATATCCAACCCCCCAACATATCCTAGACCTCCCACTGATCACTTTCCTCCACAGCGAATCCAGTTCTCTCGAATGCCTCCATACCCATTTGCCCAAAAGCGCTTGATTCAATAAACATAAATCTTTGATTCCAATCCGCCCGCTGAAAGTGTAGAAAAAACCTCCTTCCATTGCACCAAATGATACTGAGGAGAGTCCTGATTACCTCTTCACAAGAAATCAGGCATAAATTTCTCAATTATTAGAACGACAGCCTCAGGAATAGGGAGAATAGACACTAAAAATTCGTAGGTAACTAGAAAAAGTACTCTTGATCAGAGTGAGTCTTCTTCCTCCAACAGATATTGCATTTTCCATCCCGATAATCTTCTCTCAAATCTGTCGCACTGAAGTGTGGCCAAGATATGTCGGAGGAAGAGAAGCAACTTCACATCCAAGAACGTTGGCAAGACTTCCCGGATAAACCAGGGTCCTTAGCATTTATTGTTGTTTGAACAAAAAAATCATACCAGGGTACTTCGATGCCTTCTTTTTTCACTTTCGGGACAGCCTTTTGCTGCAAATAACTGGTAATTTGCATGCTTCTTGTACAACATATGTGCTCCCTTTTTCCCGTTTTAGTTCTAATGCAGTTTTACTCATTTAAAAGCTTTTGTTTTCCAAATAACGTTTTTGGTTTTTTTTTGTGGTATATTGTTCTCCAAATAACATTTTAGTATCTCAGTTTGTGTGGTACTTTAGCTGAGGTCAACTAACTAATAAATTCACTTTGATGTAGGACAAAGGAGCAGCTTGGTTATGTAGTTGATTGTAGTCCTCGGGTAACATACCGAATATTGGGCTTTTGCTTCCGTGTTCAATCTTCAGAGTACAACCCTGTGTACTTGCAAGGGAGAATTGATAACTTCATCAATGGCCTGGAAGAGTTGTTAGTAAGAATCTGAATCCATTTGTCTTATATTTTCGTACTCTTGTGCATGTTGCCAATAGATGTCAACAATTCCACGGGCTTCACTATGTTATGCTAGGCATATGCATCTAGTAGAAGTATGGCAGTGTACCAAAAGGTATGCCGTAACGTGAGTTAGAAGACGGAACTTACATCTGAATAATTAATGTATGTAGACAAATAACAAAAAAATCTTTAACTACTCTTGTTGAAACGAGGAGTTGGTGCTTGGCTTTCAGTTAGCTTTTGAGAGACTGCACACAGGAGAAAGAGACAAAATCTGTCGATTCTTAGATTTGTTATATTTGTACACCTGTTTAAATTACGATGTTAATTTTTTCCTTGCAGGATGGACTAGATGATGAATCCTTTGAAAATTACAAAAATGGTTTAACTGCAAAGCTGCTGGAGAAAGATCCATCTCTTTCATATGAATCAAATCGCTATTGGGGTCAAATCATAGATAAAAGGTACTACATTATGACTTTTTACTGGAGTTTAGACGAGCCGAAAATAAGTGTGATGACCACCTTTGTGACTTGAAATGGCATATGAAAATGAAAGCCAGCACTTCGTATAAAACATTGATCATCTTAACTAAAAGAATAATTCCTCCTATTAAGAAAGAAGCTTGTTTGCTGAGACCTTTTCTCATCATATGCCAATACTTATGTAGTGGATGGATAAGATCTAATTTAGTTCCGACCTGATCTAGCCCCAACCAGATTCTACCTTGACCAAATCTATCGCGCAATTGCCATTCTGAGCCTGACTACTGTTTGGGGCCTGTAACAAATGTTTAGCCTGTTTTATGATTTACTTGTATTCTTACCAATTTCTTTTTTCTTTTGTTATTTGCTGACTCTTAAATTGTTCGCCATCATTTTTTTGGCTCTTCAATGTGATTTTACTGTGGGTACCTTACGGTAGTGACTACTGTTTTTAATGCATACTGAAGTTGCTTAGAAGTGCTATTTTAATTTATTTGATTCTTGAGTTCCTGAACCATAACTATGACCTCCAAAAAAGAAAAATGTTTTTTCTGCACTTTGTACTCTAAACATCGCTTTTCAGGTATATGTTTGATCTGTCTGAGAAAGAAGTAGAGGAACTCAAGAGCATCCCAAAGTGTGATGTACTCAACTGGTATAAGACTTTCTTAAGACAACCATCTCCACATTGTCGGAGACTTGCAGTTCGGGTGTGGGGTTGCAACACCAATTCGTTAGAGGCCGATACACCATTGAAGTCTGTGCAGGCCATTAAAGACCTTGCAGCCTTTAAGATGTCATCTAACTTCTATCCAGCAATTTGTTGAACAATTATCGAGTGAACATTCAGTGCTACATTCAGGAATAGACCAACAGAGCCATTAGAGATTTCACTTATGAATTACGCAGTATAGTTTTAAAGGATATCATCATGTTTCGATTAACCCAGAAAGAAAGAAAGAAAAAAGTGAGATTATTGAGAGTTTACCCACTAATTGTCTTGGGTTTTATTGTTGATGTACGATACAGATTTCTGTTTGGTTTGCTATGATGTACAATACAGGCAGACTAATATTTTTTTTTTTTTTTGCTGAATTAAACAACAGGTTTGATCAGTCTTCCTAGGTAAGTGATTGTTATGAGTTTTATAATTTTTTTAAAATTTCTAAGTTCACGTCATATTTTTCTTTTTGTCAAATAGAAAAGCATTAAGCGATCAATATGAGTTTCAGATAAGGAAATGTATTCTCATTGTTATGAGTTAGATTAACGTCGTCTTCTTCCTGAAAAACCCTCACACAGAACCTAAGAAAGAACAACCTTCAAAAATAAAGTTTCCTAAAATGCACAGGGTGGGGTTTGGGGGGAATCTTGGTCCTGTGATTTAATTGAACAGCTATGAGGGAGCAAGTTGGTCTTTTACATGGCTTCTGCTAGTGATGTTCTTCTTATAAAAGGAAGCAGCTATTGAGCATCTTGTGTGAAGTTCTCAACTCCTGACTAAAAACTGGACAATACCTTGTGAAGGTCGCTCTCATTTGTGCCTAACCAGAAACAGAAACTGGATAAATTGTCCACAACAGCTGCTTTCTGTGCTCCTTTTTCTGAAGGGGAAGGGGTGTATATGAGTGGTCCTTGGGGTATTAATTGCTTGGGGCACAACATGTTTGTGGATTTCAGTTCCATTTTACATCTCCTTCTCTTTTCCTTTCCTACCGTGGGCTAGAATTCCAACAAAAAGATATGTTTATTTGTAGCAGAGAATGACAATCTCAAAGTCATAGTTAGCCCAAAATTTGATCTACTAAAAATGGCATACGTTTGATACCTTTGCGAGTCATGTTGAGGCTCCATATGCAGAGTCTCTTTAAGGCTTGTTTTCATATCAAGTTGTCATAGATTGTTACTTCTGAAACGGAACATCGAGAAGAATTTATAATTTGTATCAAATTAAGAAAAGAAAAAGCAAAAAAATTTAAAAATTTTAAAAAAAACATTTATATGTCAAGCTTAATATTTGTCTGTATTGCACTTTTTATTGATAAGCACAGAACAAAAAGAAAGTATTATAAACTCTGAAAGAACGAAAATAGCATGCAGAACTTAGTTGCTAAACAAAACGGCGATCGAATAGCGCCATCTAGTATCCCCCAAAAGGGAAAGAATGACATATTTATTAACTGGGGTTGAATGACTAATTTATCAAAGTCACATTGCAAGACAAAAGAGCAAAACAATGGATGGCATAACAAACTTGTAATCATATCGGCCATTTCCATGTCAAAGGCAACGTTAGGGATTGCGTCCTCGAACTACCTATACATTCTCTCAAAATCAGAAAAGAACCAAATCATACCCATCATATGATTAGAAAATTGTTAAGGAAAAATAATTGATGGAATGGCCAGACCAGAGCTTTGTTTAAGAAATTAGTAGTTTTGTGACAACATGAAAGACCCCTGTCTGTTGCTACTTCATGGCTCTGCTACTCTTAACAAAATACTTGTTGTATGGATTAGAATGAAATGGGCAGACCCCGCGAAGCCGGAACTTGCATGTGCTCTAACATGGTAGGACCAATGCATGAAAAACAAGATACCAACATTGTGAGAGCCTACTCCTATCCTATCAAAACAAAATGGACGTTTTACATGAATTAAAAGCAAGTACTAAGTAACCTCAAGGGTCGGGAGAAACGATAGAGGCTTTGAGAGATAATCTCAAGGTCGTTGGTTCCGATTTTTCATATTAATGGATCGTATAAAAGAAATGTTGTACGGTGTTTTTAATATTAGCCTACGCAGAGATTAAAACGGTTCTCTAGAAAAAGCCTTGCATGGAGCTGTTTTGTCGTTCCTCCTTCATAAAACTATGTTTATATGTTTTGCACATTCAACTCCAAGATCCTGCTAATCGCTATCACTTGCATGTCTGCTTCTTTGTCTGGTTAGGATCAAGTTTGCATCAACCTTATGAGCACTTGAGAAGCCAACAAACACATTCCTACAAGCCATACGTTGGATACAAAAGCCATAACACAAAAAAAAAAGGACAAAAAAAAAAAAAGAGTACTGGTGGGTGCAAAAGAGGGAAATGCAAATATGCTATCCGAAACTTTTAGAAGTATGGTTAGTCCACTTTTGCGTCTATGAGTGCGACTCAAACCCAAACGTTATGCAAAACGAGTCTCTTGACCGCTGATTCACACTATTAAGTTACAAGCTATTATAAACGTAAAAGCTATTAAAGAATAAGTCAAACAACGTTACCATACGGACAACTTTTGGGTTGCACGTTAAAAGAAAACGAATGTATATCATCATCAAATGCACAAATAAATAGAGTGATCAACTATGCAAGTAAGAACAATCGAATGCAAGGCGTTGCGCAACGAAACCTTTAATTTGATACCATATAATATGAAGTATAAGTTATCGATCACTCTAAAAATCAAATATATTAGATCGGAGAATGGGTTCAACAGTTTTATGATGCTTCCATAGACCCAATTTGGCTTTATGCAAAAAGGATAAAGAATTGGTAGGATCCTGAATATTTATAAGTTAAAAGTAGGGCTCAAAACAAATTTACTGACATGTTCGGTACCAAGAGGCCGCATCAGCCTCCAAATAATTTATGCAGGTCGGCCGTCTGCGTGACTAAGGCCTCCAACAGATACCGGACATGTCAGCCTCAATGTCTGCTATTCCGACGTAAGATCCTGCGTTCAATCTCTCTCATTCGCTCCATAATTAGAATGACTATTCAAGAAGAAAACCTTTGAACATTGTATTTAGTCGTTCAATCATGTTGGATTTCGGTGGAAAATGAAAATGGTATTGATAGTTAGAAGTAGAGATTTTACCCTTTTTTTTTTGGGAAGAAATGTATCGTTTACCAAATGAAGCATTAATGTGAAATACTACACGAAGAAAACGTGCTGGGAACTGAAAATTTATTGGTTATTGCCTTTTCTGTATGAGTGATCTGGACAAAGAAGCGCAAAAAAAAGAAATTTTTTATGTGCAGTATTATTTGGACACGAGGTTGGTCATTGTTCGGTCATATAATATGAAAGAATTGATCAAATTCGGTGATGAAATTTTGGTTTTTCGATTATCTGTTACTGATTTTGATTTCCATTATGCGTGCTTACTTTACGAACACACGTATTGAAATTCAACTACTTGGATGGAACGATGTACTTCCCAACATTTTTGTTACCTAGAAATCTAAATGGCCCAAAATTTATCTGGGTTTTAATCAAATTATCAATCAAAAATCGGATCGGATATCTAATTTGATTGATGAGCGTCTATCTTCACACCCTGAAATACTTCTCCAACAGTTAAAATGTATTCTATGTCAGAGTATTAATTTCGTAGCGATAAATCATGGTGTGGACAAACATTTGAGATGCGGGGTTAGACTTTCCCGTTATCGGTTTTATTAGGTCTCATACACTTATTCATATGACAAATCGGTTATTTCGGTTTGGTAATTAATTAGTTTCTATATATGTCCCGCTAATATCATCAAAACTTAAATTTCCACAACGATGTGGGAAAATTTTGTCCCAAAAGTTTGCCCAATGATGTGATTATACGTAGATCAATAGTCGAAAAAATTTTGTTACCCGCGATCTCAATTCCTCCAATATTGTCCTCCGGGTGAAAGAAAATTATGTGAAATTAAATATTTTTACTTTTCATTTTGCATTCTCCAATTGTCTTTTTGGTAAATATATATAGACGGCATGGTCATAAATTCAAATATATTTTCTTAACATTTAACTTTTGATTTTCAATATTGCTTGAACTTCTCATGGCATACAACTTAATGGACGCCTAGAGCTTTACCGTAAGAAAGAAATTATCGCGATAACTATACGCATTTCATCTCATTCTCTAATAATTTGAACAACCAATAATGTAATTGGTAAAACATGGCACCAAAGTAAAGGGATGCTATTATCCTTTTTTCCCTGCATTCTACTCAGCTTCCGACCCCCAACTAATCTATACTCCATGGGATGTTCCCTCTTATCCTTTTCCCACACAAAAGCCCAAAGTCATGCAAATAAAGTACACACATCCACAGATGAAAGAGATTAATATGAAATTAAATGCTGCAATGAGCGGTCGAGAAAGTGCATGTTGGACTGTGGGGGTGGCCGGACCCCCATTCTGCATGGACACACTGGTTGGTGACCCAACCAACCAGAACCCCTGCATGTGCAGCTCTTCATTTTCTGACTTAATTACATGATCGAGTGTATGTATATACGAACCCCCTCGTGGCTCTTGGCCGGCTGTCACCCCAACCTTGTGTCTTTTGCTTTCTTCTCTGCTGCTTGTCTGCGTCTGTGTGTGTGTGTGTGTGTGTGTGTGTTGTGTGTGTGCTCTTTAACACTTTTGCACTTTGGTTCCATGTTTATAAATACCCACCTCCTTACCTTCCTCACCTCAAACCTCTACTCTAGCTCATTACACTCTTTTCTCTGTGTCCTCTTAATCTCTTAGGTGCCTAAATTCATTGTAATGGCTGCCAAGACATTCTCTTCTGTCACACTTGTGTTCTTCATTCTTTTCAAGCTGAACTTGCTGCATAGCTCTAAAGCCGATTATGGTGGTTGGCAAAGTGCTCATGCCACTTTCTACGGCGGCGGCGACGCTTCCGGCACAATGGGTAGGCCTAAACATTATTTTTTTTTCACCGAAGATATGTGGATTAAATATAAACACTTTAGCGATAAAAGTGCAACGAGTAGCGATGAAACTTTCCTTGGGACGGATCGCGTGGCGTGACCCCGAATTTCAAGTTGCTATCGATAACCCGATTGCTTGCTTAAAAATATAGTTTGGGGTTGTAAACTTAATTCGAGAGGTAAAATTGGCATTCAGTAAAAAGAAAAAGAAGTTGGACCATAAATGAAATGGACTAAATTGACTTGGGGTTTTGGGGGTTTTGCAGGTGGAGCATGTGGATATGGGAACTTGTACAGTCAAGGGTATGGAACCAACACTGCAGCACTTAGCACGGCCTTGTTCAACAATGGCTTGAGTTGCGGCTCCTGCTACGAGATGCGATGCGACGACGACCCCAGATGGTGCCTCCCCGCCACCATCACCGTCACCGCCACCAATTTCTGCCCGCCAAACCCCGCTTTGCCTAACAACAACGGTGGCTGGTGCAATCCTCCCCTGCAACATTTTGACATGGCAGAGCCCGCTTTCTTGCAAATAGCTCAATACCGTGCCGGAATTGTGCCAGTAGCATTCAGAAGGTACAAATAAATTACCTTCAAACCAAATAAAATAAACAACTAAACAAATATGTTACCTTTACCAAAAAAAAAAGTTTGAAACTTTATAACTTTTTGTCGCTTTCATATCAACTTCTTACGAGTATTATTGGTCAAACATTTTTGTAATAGCTTTTTTCCGTCGTCTATCGGGGCCACTTAGCATGGGGATTCGGGCTACACCATGGGTGGTAGGCTGGTAGCTTCCCTCTCTCTGTCGATTCCTCCTCGATCCATCTCGTCGGTAGAAACTGAGAACAAGTTTCTTTGTATAACGACGAGAGACTTTATCGGCCAACACCCACAAGAGTTTTATAGAATCTGACATGTCTTAACACATTATAGATGGACAAATTAATTCAACAATGTGCTTTGGCAGGGTGCCCTGTGCGAAGAAAGGAGGAATTAGGTTCACCATCAATGGCCACTCTTACTTCAACCTGGTCCTGATCACCAATGTCGCCGGTGCAGGGGATGTCCATGCAGTTTCAATAAAGGGGTCCAGAACAGGGTGGCAACCCATGTCCAGAAACTGGGGCCAAAACTGGCAGAGCAACTCCTACCTTAATGGCCAGAGCCTTTCCTTTCAAGTCACCAGCAGTGATGGAAGAACCGTGACAAGCTACAACGTGGCGCCGGGTAATTGGCAGTTTGGTCAGACTTTTCAGGGGAGCCAATTTTAGTCGCGCTTGCGAGAACGACTATACAATACTCGCGGAAGCAAATATTAGCATGGAAAAATCGCTTTGCATTACATCGAAGAAATATTGAAACATATTTACACAAATATTTAAAATTGTATATTTAGTCATCTAGGCTTGCTTGCTTTCCTTCATGTGTAAGGGCAGAGGATTCAAGTGAAGATGTTGATATGTTGGCTTCTAGAGCTGGGGTAGCTAAGTATATAGCACCCGCTTGGGCCCTTCTCATATTTTATTTTACATATAAATTTTGAGAAACATGATATCTTTTCAATTACTTTCCTCCCTCTCCTTTGACTAGGAGGGTGTTTGAGTTGATTTTAGAACGATAAAACCCAATTAAATTATCATTGAATCAGATTTAAAGTGTTTGGCAAAAAAAATGAAGCTGATTAAATATGCTCAAATGTACTGAAGACTGATTCAATCCAGAATTCTCATTTTCTTTTTAGATTCTGATTTAATCAGTTTTATAGATCAAATTTGACTTAAAAAGAATTATCAAAATACCCTCTCATATAAAAAAAAATTAATGAGCCCTTTAAATCTATCATTTTGTCACACTAAACCTACTTTCATCCTTTTTTATCCAAACACATTCAACAATTTTATAGATTAAATAACAACCGGTTATAATTCAATCAAAATTAATTTTCGAGAATCAATCACGCGCGGTCTCTGATATTCATTTTATGGCGGTTCTGAGTCGACATATAATTCCACAGGATTTCATTTTGTAAATTCCAAATCCGGTAGACATGTATGGCCGGGCTGGCTTTTTTCTTATCAAAATCGCCATGTCTGGACTTGTAAAGTCTTTTTATGGGGCTTTGGACATCTCACGCTGACCAATAAATAGTACAGTTTTGCAGAACAACCAGCCCGCTATAGGCTCATATACAAAAGGGAAAATTGACTATTTATCTACCGTGGTCCGTGTTGTAGGCCTGGGAGTCTGGGACCATTTGCTATATGGGCTTAGGGTGTGTGTAGCTGCTGCTAGCCTGGTTACTTGCAGGTTATGAAAAATACTAATAACCTGTGACGTTTGTGGTGCTAGCTAGCTAGCTCTGAATCGTAACATAATTTTTAACTAAGTAAGATCAAAGATCGATTATCCTTTATTTAGTAGCTTAGGCCCAAGTGTCTCGACCGATTGAAAAATGAAACACGACGAACCACGTGTGAATAGTATTTTTCCTTATCGTCATTTTTGTATGTTTGCAAAGATAATATGTCATTTTAAAAGATCAATTGGTATTCACGTTATTTCGATTTATTTTGAAGGTACGAAAATAGTGAAAAGATTTTAATACCTAAAAAAAGAAAGAAGAGGCTAATGTCAAATCTGTAACATAAAGTATCATTCAACTTCAGTTTTCAGTACCCCACATTTAAAAAGTACTAAATTTGTATCTTTTTTTAGATGAACAAGCGATATTATTACTCATTATCAGTTAAAAACCAGGCGCTTCCTCTAAACAAATTCTAGAATCCAAATGTATCCTTGCATATTTTGCTAATTTATGGGCCACCGTATTTCCTGTTCTTTTAGTCCAGTGTAATTCATATCTCTAAAACCCCATAAGCATTTTCTTGGCATCATCCCTAAGAACACCTATTGTTGATAAATCGTCCTTCGCACTTTTAAGTGTCGTGATCACGTTCTTCGAATCCCTTTTAATTGACACATCTGTAAAACCACAGTCGATACCAAATTTCACTGCCAATAGTACCGCTTTTGCTTCCGCTATCTCTGGATCCTCACAATCACTGATATACTGTGACAGCGCTGCATAGATATGCCGTCAGAGTTCCGAATCACCACCCCAGCTCTCATTGCCTTATTCTCCCGAAATAAGGCGCCATCAAAGTTTATTTCGTACATACCTGTAACTGGTGGCTTCCATTTCGGCATGAAAATAGGATTTACACAGTGAGCCTTGACCATGGGCTCTATGAAAGCCGTCCAGGAATAGTTGGGCCTTTGAAAACAACTCTAAATCTGTACCTAAAAATTTGTTTTTGAACCAATTGAGTTCAAAGACTAACAAGCCTTCAAAATTTAGATGGTAAATGACAAAATAGCACTAAACATATACACGCGGGTCTAATCACTTTTCTTTATCTTCTCCTTCTTCTTCTTTTTTTGTTTAAGTGTCCTCTTCGATGAATGAACAGCCACCAAAGTAACAACTACCGTCACCGTCATCAAATCACCTCATCACAACCTGCATCATCTCTACAATGACCCACCATCTCTACAATGACCCAATCTCATATATTCAAATCAACGCTCAAACACCACCCAAAGTCTGAGATATACACAAACCCCAAAATTGAAACAACACCAAATCAAAGATAAAGAAAGAAAACAGTCAACCCAATTTGAAAAAATCACCTAGTTCTTAAATTGGATCAGAATGAAACTAAAATTTCAAACTGAACATAAATCACGAGAATCATACATCCAAAAATATGCATGTAGGAATTGAAGATTGAATGGAAAGATTAAGAATTAAACGAGAGCGAAAAAAACCGCGACCCACCCACATTGCCTCCATGTTGCACCCCTACTGCCTCCATTGTGCAACCGCACCCACCCTACCACCTCTATCGTAGCTGCACCCGACCTCCACCTCGATGGCAACAATGGTAGCTTTTTTGTTAATCCGTCTTCTGATCATATAAAATTTTGGGGGTCGAACTTATGCATGGCGCCAGTGACCGAAAGTTTAGATATGTGGTCAATGACGATGGTGGTGGTAATAGTAGTTGTTAATTGATGGTGGTGGTGGTGGCTATCTACGACGCTGATGGTAGGTACAATGGTGTTGAATGTCAGGGAAGTTAGTGCAATTGAAGAATGTGCGAGTGTGAGCGTGCGCACAGGCTATGGCGCTGATGGTAGGTACAATGGTGTTGAATGTCAGGGGAGTTAGTGCAATCGAAGAATGTGCAAGTGTGAGCGTGCGCACAGGCCAGAGAACTATTTTTTCCTTTATTGTTTTGTCTTTTAGTTATTAAATTAAAACATAATCTTAACTAGTTAAGTAAATCGCACGGTCGTGACATTACCACGTGTCTTTAAGATGTATTTTTCTGTTGCCGACAGATTTGCCATTTATAAAAGTTAACGGCCCTTCTTTTTGATCCATTGTAGGACTTGTTTGATTTAAAAACAAATGTTTAGGTACTGATTTGGTATTTTTTAGATGTGGGGCATAAGCTCTGAATGAGTGATACTTTAAGGCATACATTTGACATTAGCCATAAAAAATGAAAACACTCCTATGGATACAACTTTTTGACATCCATGGTATTCAATATTAAAGGGATAGTGAACAGGTGAATATTACTTAAAAAAAATGGTATCCTAGAAAATAACATTTCAAATTCATAGACAAAAGGAATTTTTTTTTTCTTTTAAATTCCAAAATGAGACAATGATATCCATAGTAGAGCACACATATCAATTGGCTAGACAAAAGCCTTTTGGTTTGGGTTGCATCGTATGTTTGTTGCCAAATGTTCATCCCTCCGCAAAATATGTTAGCACGATAATTTACAAAAAAAGGACATGAAATGTGTGTAGTATCCTAAAAGGTATCGAGAATTAAGTTTCTCCAACGATATTTTCATATTGATTTATTACCGGAAATGTCAACGACGACAACTACTTCAACTAATTAAAAACCAAATTTTTTTGGTCCAAGCCATGATTACCAAGTGGGGATGATATTAGTATAACAAAGACTCCATTCGAGTACTAGCATTAACTAATGTGCATGTTAAGAGTAGAGAAACTTCCCTAACCAAAATATACACAAAAAAAAGTATTGAAAAACTTCCAAAAAAAGTCAAGGGGCCAATTTTTATCCTTAATATCTGCCCTGCACGTTAAGCACTAAAAATAATGATTTCAATACCATAAAATGGTGCCATTGTTTTGATTAGGTCGCACTTAAGACTTTTCCTTCGGAAGAACAATTCAGATTTTAGAACTTTGCCAATCATGCATGCAACCATTGGGGTGACGCTGAGGTTGGAATTAATGAATCCCAAAGTAGCCATTGATGGCTGACCAGGTGAAGATCCCCAGCATCAACGCCATTAAACTGCCTTAATTCTTGATTACTAATAAAGAATGTGGGCGTTACTCAAACTATGTACTCCGTACTATATACCCTTTTGATGTATTTAGGGAAAAAGTGGATATAAGAATTATAGCGCGGTAATACAGCATGGCTAGAATATAAACGGTTTTAAATTCGTTCACGTTATTAGCATAATAAATCAAGGTTCAGCGCAAGGTTAAACCCAACAACTGTTCGATTTGTTTTTACGCAAGTATATATATCTTGGGGTCCGAGATATAATACTTATGTTGTGTTTGTAGTGCATTGCGTATTGTAAGTTTATGGTACACCGTCATGCGATGTCGTTCTGACAATTTATTCGCTTCTTTGATTGTTTATATGCTTTGACTTGTCTCTGTGGCAGCCGTAGAGTGGTCGTTACTTGTTAATTAAGTGGTTCGCCACACCAAATACATTGGTTCATGAGTTACACGTGTTCCAATTTGATGCAAATGTGCCTGCAAGAAACGAAACTCGCCAAAAGTACCATTGAATTTCCCTTAAGGTACACACAAATTCACAAAGTGAGATCTGGAATTTTACTTGGAAAATGCAATCTCGATCGAGCCCTGCTGTCCTTATATAATTAGTGACGAAGCCCATAGTGGCACCTGCCAACAAAAAAAGATGACAAAGATAATAATTTTTTTAGTGTCGAGTCGTCATGGCATCAATGAGCTTCATTGGCTCCGGTACAGCAGAATTACAAAGTACCACGGTCGGCTAAAGCTATTGATGAATATAGTGGTGTGATAGCGGTAATCCATAAAACTTATGAATAGTTGAAAGAAACGAAGAAAAAAAAACGGGGTAAATGCACTTTGCCCCCCTCAACTTTAGGGCGGTTGCAATATGGCCTTTATTCTAAAAAAAGTTGCATTAAACCTCCCTGCACTCATTAAAACTGTGCAAAAATAACGGTTTCCATCCAAGTTAACACCGTTTTTTAGCGGGAAATATTTGAAACCCAGAATCTGTAATTTTAAGACGAAACTACCATTTTGACCTAATAAAATATTAAAGACTTGCAAAATATCACAAAAAAAAAAACCACCAATTTCATTTTACTCCACTTGCAAACCCTAGAAAATTTGCAAAAAGTGACCATTTTCATTTCAACTCATTTACAAACCTTCCTTTTAAAGACCAACATAAAAAAAAATTAAAAATAAAAAAAACGAAAAAGTTGAATTTTCAAAAATTCAGTGGGTATAACCCGAACCCATATAACCCGACCCGCGCCCTTTCCTCACAGCCATAGGCCGACCCAAACCCTACCCGACCCGACCGTGCCCTTCCAAATCCCTAATTTCCCCTTCCCCACAGAAAACCCTAATCTCTATCACCCCTGCGCCGCCAACCCTGGCATCTCATGCCAGTAGCCCCACTCTCCGTCGTCGTCGACGACGCCGACCCCCTCATCTCTCTTCCTACCTCATCTCTCCTCTGCCCTCCGCTGCCGCAACAGCCGAGATCTTCGCCGACAGCCCCCTCCTGCCAACCCCCGCTGCTGTAACAACCCCGCTCCGTCGGTAGCGCCCCCCTCCCCCTTCCTCTTCTTTCCCCCTTACCCCCTGCGGCCGCAACAGCCCCGCGCTCCGCCGGCAGTCCCCATTCCCCCTGTCGGCGACGCTAACCCCCCTCTATTCCTTCCTCTTCTCTCCCTTCGCCACCCGCGGCAGCAACAAGCCCGCGCCGCCGCCCCTTGCGCCGCCGCCACCGGTCCTTGCTCTTCTCTCCATTCTCCCTTCACCAGCACCTTCACCCACCACAAATGGCCCAAATGGTCTGAGAACGGATTTTCAATTCTGTTTAAAAGAAGGGTAGTTGTGACATTTCGACAAGCTCAGTTACGGCCGTTTATTTTTGCACAATTTTGATGAGTGGAGGGAGGTTTAGTGCAACTTTTTTTATAAGAGGGAGCCATATTGCAACCGCCCTAAAGTAGAGGGGGGCAAAGTGCATTTACCAAAAAAAAAACGGATAGAATCGATCGTAAGTGATACGTCACGATCGTCACCGACTCAAGTCGACCATAATATGCAACAATAACCGCGATGCACCAAACGCTAATCCTAATCTTACTCATAAGTCGTTAAAAAGGTTTGGACCAATTAGCTTGATTCCCAAACTAATTTGGTACGACCTGAGGACGACTTTCAAACCAAAAAGGGCCCTCTCACTCACCACATGACCCACCCTCCATGACACGGGCCCGGTAACACCAAATAAAAAGTCAAAAATATTCCTTTGCATTAAAATTCCACCTTTTTTTTTTTTTTTCTATTTACACTCCAGAAAGCAATAAATACACGCCCCCCAACGACCCTGCCTTTGTACGGTTTTACACATTACACGGTAAAATCATTTTCGCCCCCGTTCCACTGATCTCATGCTCCGCAGGTGCTTACCTCGTTTCCCCATGGTTATGCGATCTGTATGTAACTACGTGCTAACGTTGGTGCCGGATCTGGGGTTTATGTATCAATGTTTGAACATTTGCAGTTGAGCTGGATTTGCGCTTGCATAGGGTCGCTGATTGTTCCAGAATTTTGAGATCGAGAGTTGATTGAGTGAAGATGAGCGAGGGGCAGCGGTTTCAGCTCGGCACCGTAGGGGCGCTGAGCTTGTCGGTGGTGTCGTCGGTGTCGATCGTGATTTGCAACAAGGCGCTCATCAGCACCCTCGGCTTCACTTTCGGTGAGTCAGCTCGTTGATTTTTCGTCACTTCACTCTGATGCGAGGTTGTCTTTTGCAATTGTGCAATATTTTCAGAGTGCGAGTTCGGTCATTAGACACCAAGAGAATTGCATGCCATTGATTTCCGATTTATGAGTTGTTGAAATGGGTAGTGTTTCTGTGTTTGGCGTGTTCGTGAAGTGCTTAGGTTCGGTGTTAAATCTCCAATTTGTTGACTAGGTGATACTCTGCTTATTCGCGTAGTGGGTAAAATTGGATTACTGTTTGAGATATGCGAAGGTGGATGGTAGAGCAACTTTCATCTTGTGCTTTCGTTTAATAAGATTAGTAAACATTTAAGCTAAATTAAGCTGATTTGCGCATGTTTTGGGATTCCCAAATCAAGATACATTACGCTTTGTGGTATCCTAGACAATAACTCTAAGAAAGGATCTTTGAGTGACCTTGAGCTTGCTTGATCACGGTTTAGAGAGCTATTACCAGTGTGATTGCCTGACAGGAATGCTTTCATTACTTTTTGTGATGCTAAGTTGTTCTTTTCGTCTTTCTAGCTACGGGGCTGCTGCTTCTCGATGGTTGTATTTCCACAATGTCCTGCTGCTATAAAACTTTAGGGTGTATATTGCCAGTTCTGTAAACAAGTCAAAAAGTGATTCCACAGTTCCTCTTTTGCTGATGGCAGCGCCTCATTGATATAACACCTTGTCTGATCGCGTGATAACACCTTGTCTCATCACGTGGAGTATTTAAGACTCTGCACCGTGAAGCGGCTTAGCCCCTTATTTTAGAGACAATAAGTATGCCTATCTTTGGGTGATTATTTACCTTTTCTCGACTAGTATGGATGAAATGCAATATCTTGCTCTCTTCTAGTGATATCGAGGCTTTCCATCTATGTTTTTCCAGATGTGCTGTTTAGTTTCTAGAATTTGTGGACATGAACACGAGCATTGCTTTCAATATGGACAGAGGTTGCTAGGAAGGCATATCCTAGAATGTTTGGCATACATAACACGTTCTTTCTTTATGTACCTTTAATTTTACTCTAGGGAGCTGAAAAAAATCCAATCCGAAAATGAACCAGTCCATTCCAAACTGCATTATTGGTGTGATAGAGTATGGAGTGGTTTGGCTCATTTTTGGAATGGGAATATCAATTCCCTTACTCTATTCAACACAATTTTAATGGTTCGAGTACTTCTGTGCTTGCCGGAAAACCATTAAATAAACGATAACGCCCTTATTGATTACACACTGCAGCTGTGATTAATTAGCCATATATGCATGGGCGTTCATGCCAAATTTCTTCTCCTACGGGTTTTGCGGTTATGATCCATCAGAATAGTTAACCTGTTTGATCATATTCCTTTTTACAAATTATTAAAGCTGATTTGAGGGGATTCTATTTGTATATCTGCCTGTGGGGCCCCAATATCCCATGTTGAACTCCAGGGGAAATTCTCATTGCTCAAACAAAGATATTAAAGCTGATGATCTCAAAATTCTGCTTGGACACCAAACTTTCTGTTAGGAAACCTACCACTAAATTTCAGTACCAGTCTTTCTTATGGTTCTCTTGATGTTGTTCGTTTATAACATTACTTATAAAAAGTTTCTCCAAACACATGTGTGCCTTGTTTTTATTTTCTGAAGACTTCCATGCACGCTGAGGGGGTGGGATGCGGGTGGTTGGGGGTGAACTTGCACTGTCTTGGTCTTTCTTAAGTTTACTGGTTTGTGACATTGCATCTTGGCTTGCAGCTACAACTCTGACGAGTTGGCATCTGCTGGTAACATTTTGTTCACTTCATGTGGCATTATGGATGAAAATGTTTGAACACAAGCCTTTTGATCCAAGAGCTGTCATGGGCTTTGGCATACTGAATGGGACATCCATTGGGCTTCTGAATCTTAGCCTGGGTTTCAATTCTGTTGGCTTTTATCAGGTATATCCTTTTTCGCCCTTTTTTCGATGATTTCTTTATTGTGACCCATTATCTGCATTGAACTGTGGGCGGGGAGTAGGAGGAGGAGGAGGAGGGGGGAGGGTTGCGCGATGGCTGCGGCTGTGGCTGTGTTTGAATGTCCTTGACAACCGCATGCCTCTCTAGAGGACCATAAAAGTTTTTTAATGTTTTACCACATGTGAAGCTGGTAGTTCAGTTTTAACTGAAGTGTTGGTTTCTGAACCTTCTCTCTTTAAATGTGCACTGTAGATGACAAAACTGGCAATTATACCCTGTACAGTATTCTTGGAGACACTCTTCTTCAGAAAGATTTTCAGGTTAAGTATTCTATTTCAATCTCATCTAAACTTTTGCAGAGTGCTTTTCTGTTTGAAATATTTCTGTCTAAACAAATGAACTATGGACCCACCAGACGTTTATGGTTTGTGCATTTCAGGAGTTACTGACACATAAAGGACTAGACATTTACCGAGTAGGAAGATTATTGACATTAGGAAATCAATAACATAACGTCCACCCTACAATGAGTTGTGACCAGCAGGACGAGTTATGAGGACTCATCTTGAATAGTGAAATTTGGGGTCGCATTTCTCGCATGTCCTTTTTGTGAAATATTTCTTGAGTCGAGTTTGTTTGTGACATATTTAATTTGAAAGAAGAAAGAGGAATGCAGGCAGTAGCATGGACTTGTATGAAATAGGCATATTGTTTTATTGTGAACTAATGAGCGGCCTAAAAAGCTGGTGTATTGCTGCTTAGGTGTATGACCTGAGACCCAAAACAGAAGAGAAATTATTCTTGTTGATTCTGTGATTTTTGTACTAGGTTGTAAAAACGTAAAGACGTCTTTACATATGAGTGATATGACCAAACCTGATCTTTGGACGGGTAGATTGTCCTAGCGTTAGACCTTCTGGTCTGATTCACGTTTTAAATCAATTCCAACTAAGTGAGGTTGGCTACTATGCTCTGGCTAGGCCATGCGCAAGCTTATAAACTATCAGTCCAAAGAAGCAAATAATGAATATAAGAGGCTCGACTCTTGAACTTCATTTAGTTGGCGGCTGTCCAGATGGAAAATGGATATTTTCAATGTGGCAACAATTTGTTTTAGCATATTGAAGTTTCAGCCTACAGATAGTCAAGAACATTCTCCCTAGTCCTAGGGGCAATTTTTAAAAAGTAAGATCTGCTTGGTAAAGTCGTCTAGATATGCAAAGGATGTCCCTTTAGGAAAGTTTTCTTTCCACTTGTCTTCGTATTGTATCATGCCTTCTTATTCAGGTTAGGAATCAATTTCTCTTATTCACTAACACAAGTGCAAAAAGGGATTGGATATATTGCAACTGAAATTTTGTTGGATCGATAACCAATTGGCAGTTCACATATGTAACTGAATCTTGTGAATTTTGACCTGTTTTCTTAAGTTTAGAGAGGAGGTTGTGGCTACCTTGATGAGATGTTTATCAAATACTGTCCCACTGTTCTCCCTTCTTGGAGTTTATCGGTTACTTTCTAGAAATGCTTGAACTCTTTCATGGTTACAGATTTGAGGCTAATCCTGGAAGAAGTATACGTTTCTTTATTAGTACTTCATGGGTCATATGTGTTATATGATTAACTTTTAAGGCATGTATGAGATCTTATTTGTTGTAAGCAATTTATATGTGCTACGAGTTTGAATGCTAATACTTCCTTGACCACCATTTACAGTAGGAATGTCCAGCTTTCGCTTCTTGTCCTTCTTTTGGGTGTTGGAATTGCGACCGTGACTGACCTGCAGCTCAATGTCCTTGGTAGTGTCTTATCACTGCTGGCGGTTCTTACAACATGTGTTGCACAAATTGTATCCTCAGTTGAAGTGGCTTTCATGTTACGTTGCATTTCTTTTGTGTTATATACTTCCATGTCTAATCAAGTAGGAATATAACATTGATCTGTAAAAGAAAAAGAGAAATGTTTTGATGCACTTCACTTTTGGTCATTTGCCCACCAAAATGATAGTTAAGTCGCAATTCATAATGTCTTCAAGCGATTTTCGGAACTTGTGTGTGAAGAGTTGGGCAGGAATTGTTAAACTTGGACTGCACCTTTCATCTCCAAAAAGAAAAAGAAAAAGGCTCGCCTTCTGTTATGGAAAACTAGTTGGATGTTTTCGTACTTTCTTTTGTCCCCAGTTGCTTCAAGTTTCTTAATTAGTTGCTCTCAGATGACCAATACGATCCAGAAGAGGTTCAAGGTTTCTTCGACCCAACTCCTGTATCAATCATGCCCTTACCAGGCAATCACTCTGTTCCTCACTGGTCCTTTTGTCGACGGACTTTTGACAAATCAAAATGTTTTTGCTTTCAAATATACCCCTCAAGTGCTGGTAAGAATCAGAACATTCTCCCCCCCCCCCCCCCCTCAACGACCAACGACAACAAATGGAGCTAAATATTGCATGATACTTATTGAATTTGTTAAATGTGATTGTGCAGGCATTCATTGTTCTGTCCTGCCTAATATCGGTCTCTGTTAACTTCAGTACTTTCCTGGTAATTGGAAAGACATCTCCTGTCACTTACCAGGTCCTAGGACATCTAAAAACGTGCCTAGTGTTGGCATTTGGATATGTTTTACTTCGTGACCCCTTTAGCTGGCGTAACATTCTAGGGATCCTGATTGCTGTTGTCGGCATGATAATATATTCTTACTGTTGCACGCTCGAGAGCCAGCAAAAGGCAAGCGAAGCATCAGCTCAGCTGTCCCAGGTAAGTTGTATCTCTTGTTGAGAGCCCTTGTTTACTGTTTCCCTTCTTGATCGAATATCAAAAAAGTGCGATAGGTGATAAATTTCCTCTTTACTAGTAATCTATCGATTTGAATCCGTTTTTCCTTCTTGCTAAGCCGCCTCTTTTAACGGTTGAAGGCCAAGGAAAGTGAAAGCGATCCTCTGATAGGCGTGGAAAGTGGAGCTGCAGTAACTGATGCTGTCGTGCAGAAAGGCCCTGCATGGAATTCAAACAAGGACCTGCATGCTTGAAGTTGCTTGACCTCTACTTAGTTCGTTAAACGTAGTTCAACCATTAGTAAGACGATACTTATCCAGTGATGAAGATGTCGCTGCCAGGGTTTCCGGTGCTGAATGCAGCTTCGGTTTGGGCAATTTTTTGGGAAGATGAAGTTACTATATTATTAGTTACCAGAGCTAAAGGAAACGTTTAATGTAGCAGTTTCATTACAAGCTTTTATCTGCTTTAGGTCTCATAATAGAAATGCATATTGCCAGTGGATTATTGTTCCCAGTTATTACAGGAATCTCCCATAAGGTTCTTTTTGTTGTGATCACTTCTTTTGTATGAAGAAATGCAGCCCCGAACATCAAATTTCTAAAAGAAATCGAACTTTTCTAGGGTTCTAACTCCATGGATATTGTTGTGTCACTGATTGCTCCACCCAATCAGCCCATTTAGATACAGGTCGAAACTCGATGCCAAGAGGAGTACTTGATGAACAGACCTTTGCTACAAAGGATTGAAAGCCATGCCTGAAGAATGCCCCAACCAAGCCTGAAAAACGACTCAAAAACAGACGAGGAAGCCCTGAATCCAACCAGGAGGAGCTAATACCTAGCTTCACTTTGTTTTGTTTTCTGTTGGTTTATTTTTCTCAGGAGAGGAGGGGGGAAAGAGGCTCACTTCAAGTGGTTAGTTCCTTTAGTATCAAAGTAATATTAACCCTCAAAAACGGAAAGAATTTCTCTAGACAGGCCTTTGTAATATCTTGACCACCAACCATGAATTTCACAAAAAAAAAAAAAAAACATGAATTTCACAATCCATACTTACCGTATAAAAGTAAGTTATGGCGCGATCATTAGAGTAAAGTACAATGATTCTGAGTCACCATATTGTTTTTATTTTAATTAAAATCGGTCTCTGGTTCTGACGACGCGTTAAAAATATAATAAGAGACAGACTTTTAGGGTTCCACTATTAAAATTTGGAAAAAGAAATTGGCCGCTTTGCGGATTTAGGAAGATAGGTATACTAACAACTAATAGTGGTCAAATGTTCTTACTAGTTTTTATTAGTAACGCTAAAAAAAATACTGTTAAAAATTGTCGCCAAAAGTGTTAATAGAAATATCATTTGATATACTTGGCGACTATTAGTTATGGTTATATGAAAGATTGCAACTATCTTCTTATCACCGGAATAACAAATACGCTTTTTCTTAATCTATTTTACCCGGAGCTGTCCCTCCAAAATTTACAGTTTACACAGTAAGATTTTCACAAATGAACAGGACAAACACCACCGAAACCGAACCACCAAGCTACATATATAGTCTTCATACAAATCTTCTGGTTTTTTCAATGACACAACAGAGAGAGGAGGGAGGAGAAATTACCCATGGCTCTACGAAGCATCCTCAGCAAGAACACCATAGCCAGAAGTGTAGGGCTTGGGTTGCGCTTGGGTCATGTGAGGGGGTTGAAGACCCTGTCGCTCCCTGATCTTCCCTACGGTTACGGAGCCCTGGAGCCCGTCATAAGCGAAGAGATCATGCACCTCCATCACCTCAAGCACCACCTCACCTACGTCACCAATTACAACAAAGCTCTCGAATTGCTCGACGTCGCCATGGGCAAGGGAGATGCTCAGACCGTCGTTAAGTTGCAGAGTCTCATTAAGTTCAATGGCGGAGGTTCCTTCTTTACTCTCTCCTGTGTGTATTACAAAGATATTTTGCTTGCGTCCATTGTGCTTGCGCTCGCCAAAAGATAGTCTCTGTGTTTCGTGCGGAGGCCGTTCTTATTCTTCTGTTTGTTTGCTGAGAAATTTGTGATGCGCTTCTAGTGATTGATAATTCACCCTACGTTCTTGTTTGCTCTTTGGTGACCAACAAATCAGTCAATCTTACCCACAAGATCCTATGAATTTACTTGATCATGTAAAATCATTTGGTGGTAAGTTGCAAGAATTTGAAACATGACAAGCATTTTCATGGATGAGATATAACCTAAGACTCCATCAAAAAGGAAATCCTATGTCAGAAGTGAATTGTTCCATTTTCCCTTCGAGTGTAGGCTAATGAACTTTGCCAAATTTGGATGCAAACAAACAGGACCTGAGGTTTGGCCAACGGTTTATTGGTCATGAGGAGTAGCCCTCACTCTTTTTTCTAGTAAGATATTGCGATTAATTACCTTTTCGTTATCTTCTTGAAGGTCACATAAACCACTCAATTTTCTGGAACAATCTTGCTCCTACTGGCGTAAGTGTACAACATTAACATTTATTCCAAGTGCTGTTATTTGTGTGACGAGACATGAACTGAAATGGTATGACAGGAAGGAGGTGGTGAACCTCCAGAAGGTCCCTTAGCTGGGGCCATTGACAAACAGTTTATTTCCTTGGGCAAGTTGATAGATAAAATAAACGCAGAAGGTGCTGCTTTGCAGGGCTCTGGATGGGTGGTGAGTCCTCGTGGCTCTTACGTTTTAAAATTCTGCTGTTTCTCACATATTGGTAAAGATTAGATGATGTTGCTGCTCTCTTATTTACAAGTTATAGTATGCTGTTTATACTTGACAGTGGCTTGCTTTCGACAAAGAACTAGGGAGGCTCGCGGTTGAAACCACATTAAATCAGGTAATTGACCATGATTACACTCATTTTTTAGCATTACATCTCTGTTTCAAAATTCTTTCTCTGAATTTTGCAATCTCTTGGATAATTAGAAAAGTCATAGGGATTAAACTTTGTAACTGATGGACGAATAAGACTTTGGTTTTCCAATTTTCTGGTCTTGAACTGCTTATAGAGCTTGTTCATGGCTTTTGTGAGATGCTACTTTATTACACCTCTTTCCTTCTCTGGGGTGTTCAACACCATGATTTTTCAGAAAACTCATGATTTAGGAGAATACTGCACTGTCTGAATGTTGTTGAATACTTGTGGACTTTGTTTCTCTTTTCCTTCTGCTTCTCCTCCCTCATATAGCAACCGATGTTCAAAATATTAAGAGTTCTGTCATGGTCTCACGAATGCGGAGAATCTTTTTCCTTATATTGGCTAGCTCAGAAGCCCAGGACGGGGAGTGACAGCTTTGTCTGTGATAAGGGCATGATGATATGGCCTTATTGTATAGTGATTCTTATGTACCAAATGTTTATGATTAAAGTATAAGGTCCGCATTTGAATTGGTAATCTTAATTAGAAGTATGCTTTCGGAAAGTTTTGTCGACTGATTTAAGCTTGGTACAGGATCCACTTGTAACGAAGAAAGCAACCTTAGTTCCACTGCTTGGGGTGGATGTATGGGAGCATGCATACTACTTGCAGGTGATCATGTACTTCTGGAAACATAATAAAGTGATAGCTTGTGTATATATAGCTGTTTTCATGTAGCTCTTTAGGATTGATATTCACTGTAAGTTTGCATCTCATAAAACATCTTGCTGTTGTGATGGTGTAGTACAAAAACGTGAAACAAGAATATCTGAGCAGTATATGGAAGGTCATGAACTGGAAATATGCCGGTGAAGTGTATGACAAATCACGCTCCTGAGTAAGAGACTCCTCGGGACCCCGTTTCCCGGTAGATGTTTCGAGATATGAAGGTAAGTCGAAATTTAGGTGTGACAATAATGATCTTCCTCTGAGGCGAAGAGGTTCTGCACATGTAAATAAGAGTTCCCTCGGTCGACACTCGATAGTAAATTATTGTTTTAGATGCATGTAAATCTTAACTTCGGAAGAGTTACGTTTTGATGTTTGTTCCGGTTCAGTTTGTTCTAAGCTAATCTTCAATTAGTTTCCTTGCTTTCTTGAAAATTAACCTTGTTTGCAAAAATGCCGAGCAGATAACAACTACTTGTGGCCGTTTTTGTCGCTTTACATCAAATTGCTTGATCTTGGTGTCGTCTATCCAATGGAATCCAATTTGTTGTTGTAAGGATTGGATTTCATTTTTGCCTTTAATCGCCAATCTCATGAATGTTTCTAGTGAAAGGACTTGTGTTGGATGACAAAATTTGTCATATATCATGGCGAGTGGCTGAACTAAAAATTATTTTTACACGGAGTGAGAATCTAATTGACAAAGGAGAAAAGAATTCTAAGGCTAATTATTGTGATAATGTATTAACACAACAAATTGACAACTCGATCAAACGAGCGTAGGTCAAAAGTGTCGTGAGTGAATCACCCACGATTTTATAAGTTGTCAATTCATAAATTCACTTTCGATCCTTGGTAAATTCAAGAGTAACTCAAAAATTTGTGTGCCAATTTAGTTTTGGATTACACATTAGTGCACTTTACTAGATCAAAATAGACTTGCTAACATCTGTATTCCACTTTTTGTCAAACACATGATCCATGAAAGAATAAAGAAATCAAGGCACATTCTTGTAAAAGTTATTCAAATCGAAAATATACAAGAACTAACACTTAACAAGACAAATATCAAGAGATCAAAGATCGAGACGACTATAGAGATAAGTATAAATGTCGTTTATTAGGATGTTTATTTGAGTGTCGTTTTCTATTTATATGTCTTTTACTATGAGCTCCTAATTTAAGTGTAATTTATTAAAGTGTCATATTTTTCTAGGCGTTTTAGTTAATGTCACATGCTAGGGGCATTTTTCTATTAAAAGGTTCTTCTGTTGTGTTCATTTATCATCGCATCATATGTATATGTCATTATTAAAACACATGGAACTCTTTCGGAATACCATAACCATCGTAACTTATGCCAGGGTACTATTAAAACACGTGGATAAATGTGCTCGAGTGCTCAAGCTGGAACCGAGCCTAGGTATGTACTATAACCACTAGTGCTTGTTATACAAAGATGTCGCAACTTACGCATAATAGAAATAAATCAGTCCAAACACCTAAAGAACTGCTAACAGAAGAGCTCAACCCCTACCATCCACTAATTAACTTAATCCTCGATTGCAGATTCCTTCTAAGAGCTACAAACAGTTAATTCCTTCATACTCTCACGGAAGGCAATGCTTATGCTGACCATTTAGCAAATCTCGGAGCAAATCAAGAGAAGACTTTTGAATTCCTTGAACAACCGGCGATCTCCATGGAGATGATGCTACATCAAGATGCTAATGGGACAGGACGAATGCGTGTAACTTAAGCTACTATTTGTAGTTGAATTTCCTTTGCACCAAAAAATAAATAAGTCAGTCCACTTCAGCTAATCGCCTTCGTATTGTTGTTGACCTTAGGAGCCAAACAAGAAGTTGTAGATAGTATAAAGGAAAAATGCCATTGAACCCTTTAATGTTATGGTGTAATTACAGCCAATCCTATTCACTTAAAAATAAGCTCTTAAAGATTCGTAATACATATGCCCTTCCGTTATAAAAATGTTTGTGTTTTAACACACTCTGTGCTCCTACTGTATTTTCAGATTGACAATACAAGACATTTCTTGCCCTTTAACTCTTTAAATGCTTGTAAAGTTCGTGTAGGTATTTTTACCGAATCTCAACTTTCTTTAACTTTTCTCCACACGCACTCACACTCACACACATTAATCTACACAAATTACACATGCTCATTACATAAACACACACACGATGTGGTGCGCGAGTGTGCAGGTCTAAATTTATTAGTGCGTTTTTTTTTTTTTTTTTGCGAGTTTGGGTCTAAATTTTATCAGTGTGCGTGTGTGCAAGGGTCTGAATTCAATTAGTGTGTGCGTGCGCCTGCATGTGTCTGTGCGTGCATTTTCTTAGTGGTTGCTAAGTTGGTCATGAGGTGTTTATGGCTACAGTTTGATCTTTATGTGGGTCTGTTGGTGTCAACTGTGAAAAAAGTGATTCCGTTTCTATGTTGATGGTAATGTTGCAGTTCTAGTAAATATCATGTCTTCAATTTTTTTTTATTTTTTTTTTGCTTGATAATTCTTGAAGATGATGATTTTTGAGTTTTATTTTCGTTGCTACAAGTGATGATGGTGGCGGCGGTACGGCAGTGGTAATTGAACGGACTAGTGTTGGGTAGAGACTTGGAGAGAGGGGTGGGGTGGGGGGGGGGGGGGGGGGCAAGGTTTGTTTCTGTTACAAATAGAAGAATGAAAGTAGAGATGGCAAGTGATAGGAAATCCAAAGCAAACAATGCGTAAAACCAAACTAAAAGTCTGTGAAGACCATAAAAAGTCATTTCTTTTCTCTGTAAAGTTGTTCGTGTATCATCTAACCAATGCGTAAAAGTTAAAACCGAACTAACTTCGCATATGTTCAATTACACGTTTTCAATAAAGTTTTGATCTCTTTATAATTGTAACAACTTTGGACATTTCCTATATCGGTATCGAAGTGACTTTTCTCTATTCATCCTACATTTTCTTAGTAATAAGAATATCGTTCAACAACTTTTAGTCAACCAATCTAGACTCACATCAACTGAGTATTGCCAATCTATAAGAACATCATATAGTCCAGTGGCTTTCCCTTTCTAATGTTAACATATTTTAACAATTTATTCACTTCAGATGTTCGAATTATGCATACATCTTCACAGTCCAAAATTGCTTTCATATTTGCAGGAATTTGCGTACAGTCTTCTCAAATTCCTTGACTACACCTAGCCTCACATTAGATACATGTTCACAAGATTTAGCCTTGAAGTGCATGTTAATGATCTCAACGACCCTAATTTATTTATATTCCGATCGAAAACTTTATTTTTTAAAAAGATTTAATGGCTACCAAGTCTCAAGGAATCATGACTCGGTGTTGTGCGATATGTGTTGTGAATTATATAAGCTGAGTCTTAAAAGATCAAGATGTACCATCCAATCACATTAGTAGTAGTTGGAATAAATGAAGTCAAATTTCGTGCGTCCTGCAAGATGGTTGAAGAAAATAAATAATAAGCTAAGGCTGAGCCTATCCCACATCAACTAAAAGAAGAGTTTTGTTGCTGTTAAAATTATGATCGGAAATCCTAACCTGGAGTAATGACCTGCAAGACAGAAAAACGAGTGACCGCCGGGGTGGCTTTTGTCGGGGTTTTGCCCGGTGGGGCGGCTGTGCTGCAATTGTGTCTTTTCCCTTCCTTTTTTTTTTACTTTTTTCTTTTTTTTTTGGCCGAGGCAGATTGTCTTATCTTGAGGTCAATCAAGCTAGGCTAGTGGATCCCACAAATGGCGACGTGTGTGATTAAAATTAGTTTTCAAAGACTCTCCGAGAGATCTCATTAATAGCTACTTAGTTATCTTTCACGAAAAATATTTCGCTATAATTGTACTATGAATTTATAAATCGTCTTATGTATGTGATGTAAGAGAAAATAATCTTCGACAAGGCCTACCAACCAGATGATGAACCTTTTATATGCTCCAAAGGCCCATCTAAGTTGTTGGATCGCCCCCAAGCCCACAATTGAATTTTTAAAGAGTTCATAAAATGGGACATGCCCAACCCACTGCGTATCCGGCCCAATACTGGTTATGTATCTGCCATTTGG
Organism: Escallonia rubra; assembly: GCA_033065855.1. Classification (NCBI taxonomy): domain Eukaryota; kingdom Viridiplantae; phylum Streptophyta; class Magnoliopsida; order Escalloniales; family Escalloniaceae; genus Escallonia; species Escallonia rubra. The sequence continues at coordinate 154,959 of JAVXUO010000387.1, read as the reverse complement.
GCCCTAAGGTTTAAAAAATAGACTCTATATAGGATCCAGCTTGTTTGCGAGTTTTTTTTTAAGAGAGAAAAGAATGGAAAGTGGCTTCTTTCCACCTTTTTCTCTAGTTTGTGAGTTTTTTTAAGGAGAGAAAAGAAGAGACAGGGAAGTAAAGTTTGGACATCTTTTGTCTTTAAATCTTTCCTCCCAAAATTGAGAATAAACAGAGAGAAAAGAAACTCTCTTAAGTAATATTCTAATAATGCTCATATTACCCTTGAGATTGTGATGACTAAATTTTTAATGACTTTTAGGTCCTAGGGTTTCTTAAAAAAATCTACCATACCATCTATTACAAACAAACAGAAGAAGTGGCAGAAGTGGTCACTAACTTCATCTCCTACAATCTCTAGTAAGAATCCTGAAAATCCGAGAGCGTTATTTGACTATCCACTCGAGAGGTGCAAGCTCATGTTAGAAAAAATGATGAGAGGTTCAATTTGTCGCTGTTAGGATATTTGGGTATTAGAGTTAACTCATGATTGATTGTTATGCTTTTGGTTTGACATTAATTAGATTTGGATGGTCGAGTGATTGTAGTCAATTCATGTCTAATTTATGTGTTTTTTTTAATTGTGGCATTAATCAGTAATATGAAACTTATCACATTATTATGGTATAACCTTTATGTAATGTGACCAATGTTTTTTCCATCTAAATTATGTTTTTAGTTAAGATCATACTTTAAAGTCATTGTTTGAATTAACACACTGTTCTAAGGGTACATACATGTAATGTTATTTCTTTTCTTTTGTTTTCTTTTAAACTCACAAACAAATAAGGAGATGGAAACTTCTCCTCTTCTCTTATATTCTCTACTCTTAACACTCGCAAACAGGCTATAATACTCTGCAAGAGCAGCATATCCGTAGTTACTGGGGACAAGTCATCAAACATGGTAATTTTGATCCCTAAATTTGCACACACACTCATATTCGTTTGCCAGTCTTGTTCATATACATGGGATAACTGAATATGTGTCTATTTTTGGGCAGACATTCAAGCGCAGGAATAGCGGCCGCAACAAGCACGGTCATGGCCACGTCAAGTTCATCCGCTATTCCAACTGCGGCAAATGCTACCCCAAGGTACCCCACTCATCTCTCTCTACGCCCCCATGTCGGTATTAGTACTTGTTTTTGTCTGTCGATATTGTGATAACTTTGAAATTTATTGGTTTGTTTTGCTCAGGGCATAGGGTTTTCGCGCAATTATATGTCTATCATATATGCCATGTATACTGCTTAGATAGATGGGTTAGATAATATTCGCTTGAGGTGGTTGGATTGAAAATACGACAAATTGCCTTTTCACGGAAGATTATTACAGGAATTGACCTTGTATTGGATACCCATCTTTGCAAATGTGAAACTTATCAATTTGTAGTTGATTGGAACCATTTGAAAGAAATTGAAACACGTTGAGCTGACTGGATACCAATTTTTAACATGGTTTGTTTCAAGGGGTAATATGTTTGTAGTGAATTTGTGAATAGTAATTTGGGAAAAAAATAATTTGGTGGTTCTGGAAATTCGACTTGAAATGGTTAACAAACACAATAGATTCATTGAAAGAAACAAAAGAAAAAATGAATACTCCGAAAGAAAAAGAAGAAGAAATTGTATTGATGTCCATGTTTTGCCATTCTCTGTTGAGATGGTTTAATTATTTATGTTTTGTAGGACAAGGCTATCAAGCGGTTTCTTGTGAGGAACATTGTTGAGCAAGCTGCTGTTAGGGATGTCCAAGAAGCCTGTGCTTTTGAATGTAAAACCCTTTCCAATATTTTTTCTCTATTAGTAGTACTGCTATTAATTGATGGATTGAGAATGTTCTGTTGGTTTTTTAGCGTACACACTTCCCACGTTGTGCGTGAAAATGCAGTACTGTGTTTCTTGTGCAATTCATTCCAACGTTGTTAGGGTTCGATCACGCATTGATAGGAGGAACTGTGAGCCACCAAAGCGCTTCAACCGCCCAAGGGTATTTTGCGCCACTCTATTGTCGTCATGTTGCTACATTTAATTTAGTTGGTTGATTGTTAATGCACCTCTATTATGAACAAATGTGTGATATTGTGTCTGTTCTAAATTGCTTTCAGAGTAGAAGTTGTCTTGTATTGGTTTTTGTTAGGCTTTGTGTATGTCTAAGTAATTATTCATGTCTTCTCAAGTTTTTTCATTCCAAACATCATCTGCCATTTGAAGTACAAATGTAATATGCATATCATTTAGTTATCTGACTCTGACATTTGAAATATCGGTCATGCATGCTGCTTAGGGATAACGTTTGTAATTTGAGTGTTTTGCTTGGTAAAAAAGATTGTAATCCACTCACTACGTTACATCTTCTAAGATTAGGCATGCAAAAATAAACCCCGTGATAAATCAATCCAAACTTCACGCTTGACCTCCTTTCAAATGATGGCGGAGGTCGAGGACATTTGCAAGCTTGAAGTATTTAGAATCCAAGTACTGTTCATTATTGGCAATCCTAAATGTTGAATTGTGCTGTGTTTTTATTTTCATGTACTTCATTGTTTGGAAGAGGAATCTATGGCTTGTATTGCATTGCCTACATAATCCATACAAATCCCCCTCCCCCCTCAAAAAAGAAAAAACCTTGGCACTGTTCGATTTAGATCTCATAAACAGAACGAGATTTATCAAACTTAAACCTTTCTTCCAAGTCTCATAGGGGACAATCAAACTTAAACCTTTGCAAGTGACACACTTCTCTTGGTAGTTGTCAGTTTTTGTTTATTGTTTGACTAGACTCAACGTATTCGACTTTCTGTCTTCTCGCCTCCCCCAGTAATCTCCTCCCCTTCTCTTTCTCTCTCCCCCACATACTAAATTACCTTATAGTTTCCAAATGCAACTGTATTTGGCCTTTAAATGTTGTGTTTATTCCTGATAATCAGTTTTAACTTCAGAATTTCTCTATTGGTGCTTACTTGGTACAATGGTTTCTTTTGTTGGTTTCAGGATGATGCGCCCAGGCCAGGTCAAGCACCACGCCCTGAAGGCCCACCAGTTCCTAGTCGTACTTAAATACTCAGTCCATCCTTCTGCAACATCTAGGTGTTGGGATTTTAGATTCTATGGACTTTTATGATGCCTTTTCTGTTGGAAGGTTTTGCCCTTTTATCGTGGATCTTGTATTAGCCCTTAGTTATGGTATTAAGTTCGGTGGAAACAAAAGGTTTAAATCTATTTATGAATGCTTAAACTTCATGCGAGTTTTGCTTGAATTTTGAGGATCTGGACCGATTGATTAATCAGTTCCAGTTTACAAGTTAACAACAAGGGTGATAAGGATTTTTTGGGCCCTCCTCCTTGACCCAGAAGATCATTGACACCCGCACCCCATCTGTTGTTATAATCTGTTTTGACTCATGTTGAACATCGCTCTAAATCTTGATATTGTTGTTTTGTTGACGGAAAGACCAGCTTCTTGTATCAACCTCACTGACATTTTCGCCTCCAGCTTGTTGTTGTTTATTCATATTCCGATCAAAAACTTTATTTCTTAGAAGGATTTAATGGCTGTCAAGTCTCAAGGAATCATGCCTCTGTGCTGTCCGATATGTGTTATGAATTATAAGTTATCTTAAAAGATCAAGATGTACCATCCAATCACGTTAACAATAGTTGGAATAAATGAAGTCAAATTTCGTACATCCTGGAATGAAGATGGTTGAAGAAAATAAATGATGAGCTGGGGCTGGGCATCTCCCGTATCAACTAAAAAAGGAGTTCTGTTGCTGTTAAAAATATGATCGGGAATCCTAGTCTGGAGTAATGACCTTCAAGATTGTCGGGGGGGTGGCCTTTATCGGGGTTTTGCTCCGTGGGGCGGCTATGCTGTGGTTATGTCTTCTCCCCCCCCCCCCCTTTTCTTTTTGGCCCATGCAGATTGTGCTGTGTTGATGTCAATCATGCTAGGCTAGTGGATCCCACAACTGACGACATGTGTGATTAAAATTATGGGCAATCAGTTCTGGGCAGGGTTTTTTTTTTGGGAAATGAGGGGGGGGGGGGGGCAATTTTTAGAGCTCTTTTATAGGTTCGAGCATCCTATGTGTCTACTTTGGTTAGCTTGGTAAGTTGTGGTTCCTCTGCCCTGTATTGCGACAATTTGTTTCGGATTTATTACGAGTTAGTCGAAGGATGGACATTGCGGTGTTGTAGATCCTGGGAGGTGTGATGGACTCTTAAACAGTGTGCTCACCTTTGTGTCGTGCAGTTCCCGATTGTCTGCGTTATTGTTACCACTTATAGTTTGTTTTCATTTATGTTCAGTTTAAACCTGTAAATTTTGCATGTTACTTTAAGTTGAGTTAAAGTGTAGGATATGCTCTGCTCTAATTCAATTGTAATGTGTATAAATTTATTAGGTTTGTTGTTAGTGTCGGCCTTCATGTTCATGTATACTGAGTCACGGGAATGTCGTGACCGATAATGTCTGTAAGCTCTACAACAGAGCGACTGTGTATCTTTAAATTATCAATGCAATTCTCTTATTACAAAAAAAAAAAAAAAAAAACTCTCTGAAAGATCTCATTAATAGCTACTTGGTTAGCCTTTCTCGAGAAACATTTCGCTATAATAGTACCATGAGTTTATAAATCAAGCGATGCAAGAAAAAGCAATCGAAGCCGCTCAACAAGGCGAACCAACCGAACCGGAGGATGGACTTTTTATATGCTCCACGGGCCCATCTATGTTGTTGGATCGCACCCAAAGCCCATAGCTGAATCGCTAAAGAGTTCATAAAAATGGGGAAGGCCCAGCCCACAGCCTAACCGGCCCAATACTGGTTATGTATCCGCCATTTGGGCCTTAGGGTTTCAAAGGCAGACCCTATATAATATCTCTCCATCTCAATTTTCTGACTCCTCCTCATACCACCAAACCCTAAGCCACTGCAAGTGCAGCAGAGCCGCAGTTACTGGGGACAAGTCATCAAACATGGTAAATCGGATCCCTGAGTTTGCATACTTCCATTCATATTCGTTTGCCGATCTTGTTCATATACATGGGCTAACTGAATCTGTGTCTGTTTGGGCAGACATTCAAGCGCAAGAATGGCGGCCGCAACAAGCACGGCCGTGGCCACGTCAAGTTCATCCGCTGTTCCAACTGCGGCAAATGCTGCCCCAAGGTACCCCCCTCCTCTCTCTCTACGTCCCCATGTCGGTATTAGTACCTGTTTTTGTCTGTCGATCTTGTGATAACTATGAAATTTATTGTTTGTTTTGCTCAGGGAATAGGGTTTATGCGCAATTTTATGTCTATCATGTATGCCATGTATACTGCTTAGATAGATGCTTAGATACTATTCGCTTGAGGTGGTTGGATTGAAAACACGACAAATTGCCTTTTCACGGAAGATTATTACATGAATTAACCTTGTATTGGATACCCATCTTTGCAAATCTGAAATTCATCAATTTTTAGTTCATTGGAACCATTTACAAGTAATTGAAACACGTTGAGCTGACTGGATACCAGGTATGGTCTTTTTCAAGTGGTAATATGTTTGTAGTGAATTGGTGAATAGTAATTCGGGAAGAAATAATTTGGTGGTTCTGGAAATTCGCTTCAACAAGGTTAACAAACACAGTAGATTCATTGAAAAAAAAAAGAAGAAAAATTGAATATTCCGAAAGAAAAAGAAGAAGACATTGTATTAATGTCTGTGTTTCAAGTGGTAATATGTTTGTAGTGAACTGGTGAATAGTAACTCGGGAAAAAATAATTTGGTGGTTCTGGAAATTCAACTTCAAAAAGGTTAACAAACACAGTAGATTCATTGAAAGAAAAAGAAGAAAAGTTGAATACTCTGAAAGAAAAAGAAGAAGAAATTGTATTAATGTCCGTGTTTTACCATTTTCTGTTGAGATGGTTTAATTATTTATGTTTTGTAGGACAAGGCTATCAAGAGGTTTCTTGTGAGGAACATTGTTGAGCAAGCTGCTGTTAGGGATGTCCAAGAAGCCTGTGCTTTTGAGTGTAAAGCCCGTTCCAATTTTTTCTCTATCAGCACTACTTTTATTAATTGATGGATTGAGAATGTTCTGTTGGTTTTTTAGCGTACACTCTCCCCAAGTTGTACGTGAAGATGCAGTACTGTGTTTCTTGTGCAATTCACTCCAAAGTTGTTAGGGTTCGATCACGCATTGATAGGAGGAACCGTGAGCCACCAAAGCGCTTCAACCGTCCAAGGGTATGTTGCGTCACTGTTGTTGTCATGTTGCTACGTTTAATTTAGTTGGTTAATTATTAGCGCACCTCTATTATGAACAATGCGTATCTGTTCTGAATTGCTCTGGGAGTAGAAGTTGAATGCGTATCTGTTCTGAATTGCTCTGGGAGTAGAAGTTGAATGCGTATCTGTTCTGAATTGCTCTGGGAGTAGAAGTTGTCTTGTATTGGTTTTGGTTAGGCTTTGTGGTGTATGTCTAAGTAATTATTCATGTCTTCTCAAGTTTTTACATTCCAAACATCATCTGCCATTTGATGTATATATGTAACATGTATATCTCTCAGTTATCTGACACTGACATTTGAAATATCGGTCATGCATGCTGCTTAGGGGTAAAGTTTGTAATATGCGGTGCGTTCCTTGGTAAAAAAAGATTGTAATCCACTACGTTTTATCTCCCAAAATTAGGCAGGCAAAAAACAAACCCCATAATAAATCAATCCTACTGTCACTGGACATCCTTTCACGTGATAGCAGAGGTCAAGCATATTTGCAAACTTGAAGTATTTATAATCCAAGTACTGTTCATTATTTGCAATCCTAAATGTTGAATCATGCTGTGTTTTTATTTTCATGTACTTCATTGTTTTGGAGAGGAATCTATGGCTTGTATTGCCTACATAATCCATACAAATCTGACCCCCACCACCCCTTCAAAAAAGGAAATACCTTCGCTCTGTTCCATTTAGACCTCATAAACAGAATGGGATTAATGAAACTTAAACCTTTCTTCGTGGTCTCCTAGGGACAATCATGTTGCCACTTCAGGTAATTGTATGCGAAAGTTTTGCAAGTGACACTCTTCTCTTGGTAGTTGTCAGTGTCTTTTGTTTATTGTTTGACTAGACTCGATGTATACGACTTTCTGTCTTCTCGCCTCCCCCAGTAACCTCTCTCTCTCTCTCTCTCTCTCACACACACACACACACAAAATTACCGTGTAGTTTCCTAATGCAACTGTATCTGGCCTTTAAGTGTTGTGCTTATTCCTGATAATCAGTTTTAACTTTGGAATTTCTCTATTGGTGCTTCTTTTGCTGGTTACAGGATGATGCGCCCAAGCCAGGTCAAGCACCACGCCCTGGAGGCCCACCAGTTCCTGGTCGTACTTAAATACTCAGCCCATCCTCCTGCAACATCTAGGTGTTGGGACTTTAGATTTTGTGGACTTCTATGATGCCTTTTCTGTTGGAAGGTTTTGCCCTTCGTTGTGGATTTTGTTTTTATTCCATGTTATGGTATTATTGAGTTCAGTGGAAACAAAAGGTTTAATTCCATTTATGAATGTTTAGACTTTCATGCGTGTTTTGCTTGCATATTGAGGATTTGGACCGATTGACTAATGAGTTGCAGTTTACAAGTTAACTGAACAAGGGTGATAAGGATTTTCTGAGCCCTACTCCTTGACCCTGAAGATCTTTGAAACCCGCACCCCATCTGCTGTTATAATCTGTTTTGAGCCATGTTGAACACCGTCTACATTTTGATATTTTTGTTTTGTCGACGGAAAGACCAACTTGTTGTATCAACCTCACTGATAATTTACGCCTCCAGCTTGCAAACCTTATCTAAGGCCTCTTTATTAATCTAGTTCTCAGTGTGACAAACTGCAGCCTCTAATCGAACCATCTGACTGCTAAGGGTATGTTGGAAATTTCAGCTTTGTGGTTTTGTTCCCGTTATCCAGTTTGCTAAGTAGGGCCGAGTTCTGACTTCTGATAAAGATACCTTGGGTGAAGATTTCGGGTATTCTTTGCTAAAGTAGGGGTGAGAGATATAATTGAATTACACAGTGAAACTGTTTTCTTGTGGCTAGGAAGTCCACAAAATATATGTATTGAATGACAATTTAGAATCATATTTTTTAGCATTGATGCAGCTGAATATTAATTACAATTTGAGCAAAATCCAACAAAATGGGGTAGTCAAGTTTGAGCCTTTAGGTAGTGGTACCATCTTGTTTCATTTTAGTTCAGAAGTTGTCACCAAATGTGAAATAAATTTCTCTTTTCCTTTCACTCATAAAGAACTGAGATAAGCCTAAGAAATCGAATCTTGCAGCCCCAAGCATGACTTGCATCGTTAGAAAACTTGGTTGTATTGGACTTCATCTTCTTGAAGAAGAGTTATCTCTGCATTCACTATCATTTGCCAAATAAAATATATAAATAAAGCATCATTAAAAGGTTTTAGCATATGTTTCCATGGCATTATATCAATCACTATAAGTATCGGCATAAGTTGGTACTTGGTCTCCAAAAAAGAAGTAGTATTTGAGTACAAGGACTTTCAAAGAAAAGGGGTTACTTTTCACTTCCTACTCTTCGGACAAGAATGCCGTATTTAAGGAAAAAGTAAGCCGATTTTACTCTCCTTGAGAGTGAAGGAGTGGTGACCCTTTACTCTCACGCCGTAGAGAGAGATGGTGGCTCCAAATGGGGAACAAAAGATTGTTAAGGGCCTCTATATTGCCAAGAATTCTACTTCCAACTTGCGATTCTAAGCGTCTTCCCTCAACATAAAGGATTCGGTAGACAACGCCATCAACTCTTATGGTCTATATCACAAATCACGGGGTTAGTCCAGTGGTTGGGATGCGCCAGCAACTTGGATGTTTTGTGTTCAGCTCTTACTAGATGTATATTGGGTCGGTTGTTAGCCATTAACAACTATTGTCACGTAAATTATGAAGTGAGACGCTACCTGGGGTGAACAAGGTGTGTCACCATGCTGTATAATGCGAGATTCTCGACTCTTCCATGTAAACTTAAGATCATCGTCTAATTATACATTTTTTTACAATGGCTTATTGAAATTGTTTCAATAGGTTAGGTTTTTGGGCTTTGACTTTTAGTCTATTTAAAATAGGCAAATTTGTTTCTCGGAACCCATGAAAAACTATGACCTCTCAAGAACGCTGAAGGAGAATGGTAAGCATAATTTTATCCTCGTACTTTTAATAACACTCATACAACTTCAAAGTTGCTCTATCTTTTCTACAGGGTAAAGTTGCTAAAATCTGAGCATGGATTCATTATAGGGATGGTAGCAATTTGTGCAATATATTTCAGTAATCTACTACTCCATATATTATTAGTAACTTTAGGTCCCGATTGAATGAATTGACTTATTGTTGTTAGACGCTTTGATTTTATTTTTTATGAGGAAAAGAACCTGAAAGGAACAATAACAGTCCTGACACGGCCTATTCGATATAGTCTTTCAAGCGTCTACTGCACTCACACCTTTCGGCCCGGATGGTAGCAATTTGTGCAATATATATAAGTAATCTACTACTCCCCATATTAGTAACTTTAGGTCCCAAACCGAGATTTTTTTATTTTTTGACTTATTGGTTTTAGACGGTATTGGTTTTAACTTTTAAGTACATTCTTTTTGCCCTGACCCATAGAGTAGTACTTGAACGTTACTTTTGACTGATAAACAGAGTGTTAGAAAGGGCATCCTGATAGAATATAGCAAAAATCAGCCTCTAGATTTGTTGTAATACATGGATGAGATGTGAGACTTGTTTGATTTGACTCATCAAATTCTCTCTTTCTTTTTCCTTTTTTTTTGTTGGGTTAGGGGGGTTGGGGGGGGGGGGGGGGGGGTTTGAATTGTAGGCTCTAGTGTTATTTCTGTTAGGTCCCTGAAGTACCTAAGAAAAGGGCAAAAAGGAAATTTGCAACAAACAATTGTGAAGGTGACACTCTATGAACAAAAAGGAAATAATTATTGGTAGCTTTTGGCCGAATGATGGTCTCATCATGTACTAGTACAAAGAAATTTCAGAAGTGAGGGCTAATCCCTTTCTAATTTTGCCTATACATATCAGCCTTTTGCCCCCTTAGCCCCTGCTATAAGGACACTTACATATAGGGCCAATTTACTATAGTGAGGAAGCTAGGGAACATTTATGGTTGCCCTTAGCGTTCCAGTACAAGGAAAAGATAGGTTTGTACCTCAGCATTCCAGTATAAGGAATATTGGGTTGAAAATTCTTGCAAGGAGATAGGGTGCGATTGTGAATGGTTCAAAATCTTTCAAAGAGATTGAGAGTCGCATTAGTACGACGAGAGTAACGACAATGATCAATTTCGTGAAGTGCGTAACTTAGTCGCAGTGTATCTGAAGAATGTGCTAATCTTTTACGGCTTTAAGAATCATAGTTGAAAAAAATAATAAGGAGCACAACAATAACATGTTATATATCCACAAGTAAAGTTATTGAACAAAACGACCCATCAACATTATTTTTGTTGTCGAGGGCCCCACCGCCTTTAATCGTATGAAAGAAAATGTACCATCATCGTTGTGTGTGATAAAGTTTTCGTGGATACTTGGCCTGCTTAGATTAGACGATAATTAGTATAAAAAAATGAGTGGTGAGTGACACATTTACTAATGGACCCATTTATTGGATAAACTTGAAACTCAAAAATTGTGCCAGAAGAGGAAAAAACTTATGAAAGGAGATCATGTGATATGAACATTTAATTGTTTTCAGGAAAAAAGGAAATAAGACCCTAAAATTCAAGACCCATGTGAAGCAAATTTATATTAGATTTAATAGATTATCATGTCTCAAACCAAATTTCTATAATAAGCTACCAAATAAATTAATACTTCTATAACTAGCAATAAACTTACTAGAGACATGAACTAGATTTTTCTTTAAAAAAAAGGGAATTGACAGTATGAGCCTCGACCATACTATATGGATCCTATGTAGCAAGTAGAGGGCCTTCTCAGCTTTGGCCTCTCCCTTGGCAACTTTCTAATTGTTCAATGAATAGATTTAGAAGATATTGGAGAGCATATTTAATTCTCTCTCAATTATATACATAATAATAATCATTTTTGTGTAAAGCATATGTTATTTGTAAATTAAATGATATTGGGAAGTGATTCGCGAACTGTTAAATGTGGATTTCATTTGAAATACATTTTTCTAGATCATGTACACGCACACTAGTATTGCGGATAAGGTTACTTTATACATTGCTAAAGAGAAAACGACATCTCTAGCTCGAGATCTTACTAAATAATTTACCTGCAAATGACTTTGAGAACCGACATTTTACGCAGCATGTAAGGACACGTAGACTGACAGAACTTAACTCGATATTTACATTCTTTCCTAAAGACGACTCTGAGAACCGACGCGTTGCACAACACACTGACACGTGAAGCGGTCGAATCTAACCCCATCTTCCATGTTTGGATTGATCTAATTAAAGCATCGTCGACTCTCTTCTTACTTCAAAATACTCAAACTAACCCTCGCGCGCGGGAACCAACTGTAACCGACCATAAACACCTTCAAACGACAAACACCCGCCACATACCAGAACTTCAAAAGGTACAATTTGAGAAGAACAACACCGCTCCCGAGACGCGACCGGAGGGTTCGTTTGGGAAATTCTTGACATGGGGGGTGTGGAGGAAAAATTCAGTTTCAGAATGTAAAATTAATTAAGGAGGGGGTGGCGTGGGGGGGACATGTAACCGAGGGCTGCAGCAAAGGCCAGAAACGACGACGTATGCAGCGCCCACAAATGTATGCCCAAACGTCATTGCAAGTTTTGTTGGGTTTCCCCATTAAAACAACCTTATTTTGGTGCTCTCCACGAAACTAATATCTTTGTCCCTCTTCGCCTAATTTCCCCCGTCACATTTCGCTTCCTTTGCGTCGCGTCTCGCAGAGGGAGAGAGAGAGAGAGAAGCAGAGAGAGAGAGAGAGAGTCAAAAACCCAAAATTTATTTATAGTACACAGATATAGATACAGATATGATGTATAGAGAGAGTGACCCAGATAGATATAGATAGATATATAGGTAGAATTGTAGGGAGGGAGCCATTTGAAGGTGATTGCCGGGTGGAGAAAACAACCCTGCCGGATCCCTCCTCGAAGCCCCCCCGACCCATCAGCTGGTTTTCTGTGTGTGTGAACTTTCACGTTCTTCTTCTTCTTCATATACAAAGATACCAGAAAATTCTACATGTCGCCGTTTTTAATTGAGCCCTTCAAGCATTTTTACCGACGCAATTGTGCTCTTATCTCTCTCGGAATCCCCTTCTGCTGACGCCACCCGGGAGAAAGCCATAAAGGGGTTTCTGGGTTGCGGTTTAATTCTACTGTGTTTGTGTGTGTTTTTGTGAATTTTTGGTTTGCATGGGTGATCTTCGACGAAACGGCGGCGTTGCGGAGGATCGCCCGCTGATGACGTCACTCCTGTCGGCGAATCCGGATCCCTCGGCAATCAGCGACGAAAGCTGGAGCGTAGCTGAAGAGACGACAAAGGAAGTGGTGGGCCTGATACACCCCACCCTGGACTCGGAGGAGAAGAGGAAGGACGTGATTGAGCACGTGCAGAGACTGATCAGGACTTCCCTTAATGTTGAGGTGAATCTTTTTGTTTTCATTTTTTTTGGATCAGGACTTCCCTTAATGTTGAGGTGAATCTTTTTGTTTTCATTTTTTTGGACCTCATTTTTTAATGCCTGTTATGGTTGTACGTTTTGGTACGGAAGCTTGTACTCTGTTTTTTTTGTGCTACAGGTGTTTGAGTTTTTGATTATGTACTTTACTTTTTTTTTGTTTTCTTCACTTTTTTATTGACTTCACTTTGTTGGCTATTTTTTTAATGCGATGTTGTTTTTATATTCTCTCAAGTAGTCTAGTCATCTTCTGTTGTAGGTTTCAGGTGTTAATCAGGATTCTTTCTCATTTCACTGAATCCCACTTGCTTTACGTTTATCAGGACATACCAGTCGCCAGCAGATTGTTAATTCATTGGTTTGTTTTTTTTATCTTTTTTTTCCCCCTTATTTGAGTGAGATTTGGCTTCAGCATCTAGACATTTCTGGTGATTTTTTTGTCCTGTGTAATGTAGTTGTAGGAAAGTTGTAAAAATGACTCCCGGAGACTGCTGAGTACTCTGTTAAAATATCAGATCATTTGCTGGGCATGGTATCGCGGAAAGCAAGCGCCATGTGTGAATAGTTTATATAGTTGGAGCTGTTGAGTGATTATGTATGTACTCAAATATGTAGTTTTAGGCTGATGCTCTTTTCCTCTCCTCCCCCTTCAGCCAAAAAGGAAATAAGACGATAAAGGGAGAAAAGCTACAGCAGTGTGTCATTGTGATTTGCTCGGACGGGGAAAAGTTTGCAAGAAATGAAATGTTTTGGGCTTTAATTTTATATCACTGACCTCAGGAGTTGGGGATGTTTTCGTTCTTTCACTTTCTTTCTCCTTTTGCCGGGAAGTTGATCAAGTGTTATTTGAGATATGAAGCAGTTTAAGGGAAAGTATGGGCAACATCAGTAATTTCTTAAATAGCTTGAACAAATGGAAACTTAATTACCTTTTTGTTTCCAACAATGAATAGGTTACTTCCACACGGTAAAAAATCTACCTATGTCATAGTGTTATGGTCCGCAATCCAGAGCAATGCCATCCTAGGAAGGGCAGTTCTGTCTTTGCATCCGAAATCTACTTCCAATGTAAGGTTTCTCCTGTAGTTTCTTCCATGCTCATTTCCAAGTATGTGTTAATTTAGTTCACCCACCCACCCACAACACACACAAGGAGCACTGACAAATACATCAATCAAAATAAGAAAGAGTTAATGATAGTCATGATCTTTTGGAAAGTCAAATTGAATATTGCTTTTCTTTTCTTTATGTATTGCGCAATTTGGCAAAGGACCTCTGTTTGGAAGTCCTAATTCAACTCAATGTCCGTTTGTTATTCCTCTTTTGGGGTTCGGAATATTATGAGTTTGATGTAAGTTCAGCATCCAAGAAGTGGTTTTCATGGTGTTTTGACGCTTGGTATAAACTTGCATTCTTTGAGGTGGTGAAGAATCGGGGTTTACCTGGAGGGGTACCAATACTACTATATATTCGTCCAAAGTGGTTCTTCTTTCTTAACCAGCCACGAGAGAGGCCACTTTTGGTACTGACAATATCTGGAGAAGCAGATACATGGGTAACAGTATGTGTTGCTTGTGGCAAGATGTAAAGGTCCGAGCCACGTATTTAATTGAGAAATTGCTAGGTATATGTTGAATATCTTGTTTGCCTTGTTTGGGATTGCTCTGGTCATGCTGAAATAGAGTGAGATACTTTTATTTGCAGTACTTCATCTCTTTTGGTTCAAAGAGAAATACCTGGGATCTATGGATACTTCTATTTAGCTTTTCTGGGTTGTACTCTTGAGCATTTGTAGATTTCAATATTGTTCATACTTTTTTGGTGATTCCCTTGGCTATGCTGTGTGTATAGTTACACTATTTTGGTGCCTACAGCACTCCTTGGGCAGCGTCTAAGGGAAGTGGCATATGCTGTTGGGGTTCTTGGTAGGTTGGTTAAAAAATACTGTTAAGAAAAATTCACTCGTTTTACTCTGCCTCGTCCGTATACACATAATGTGCCCTTTGGTGTCGAGGAGTTCTTTTTTCGGGTTTTGCGAGAGATAACCTGGTGAGCCCACAAATAATGCTGTTGAGCTTTTGGAGTTTTTCTTTGACCGTCTTCTCTTTTCGTTTCCTTTGATTCTTCGCTATGTCACATTTTTGGTGGTTTTCTCGTGTATCGTGTGCAAAGTTAGGCAAATCTTTTTAGCACCATTTGTACTCTTTGCTTGTCAAAAGGAGGTGATCTGTTCAAATACAATTGGAGATTGGGTTACATTCCATTATTAGAAGAGTAAGATTATAGGATTATCTAATGAGAAGGTGAAATTTTTGTTCAAGCCTTAAGGTGAAGGTTCTAGCACTCTGAAGAGCGAAAGAAATTACGCAGGATAAAGCACGATAATTATTTTCAGTGCAGAGAGTGTTGTATGTTTTCCTTAACTGAACACATTTCGATGTTGTCTTAATTGCTTGGGGTTCACCACATGATTTTGTTTTCCACAGTTATGTCGTGTATAGCTCACTATTTTTCTGTCATATCACGGGAATTGTATTTCCTAAACTGATCAGGCAGAAGGAGACTGCCGTTTCTTGCTAACTGCAACTGATGTAACGACAAAACAATGTTTTTGAGTTTATGTGGAAAGTTTATTAGTCAATAGTGAAAAAATTTATAGCTTTAAGTTACCAAATCCTTCTAAAGCGGTCAACGTTCTCGCTTTCACTTTTACTCTACGCTCTTAGGCTTTCACGATAAGATTCATGTCAACTTTGTCGCTTTCACGCTTTCGCTCTCGCCTTTGCTCTTGCTTTTACTTTTTCTCCCTTTGGAGTAACTAGTGACTTGTCAACAAAACTTTTACACTTTCACGAACTTTGTCGCTCTCACGCTTTCGCATTCACTCTCACTTTTACTTTTTCTCCTTTTGGAATAACTAGTGACTTGTAACTTTTACATGATGCTGTCAAATTCATCAAATGTTTTACATTTTCCCGGCAACATCATTTTCAACGGTGACCATCACTATCACTTGCACGTTTCGGTTGGATGTACAGCCAAAACTATATAATGCCCTGTTGTCAATTATTTAAGATTTTTGTTACTGAATGACTGAGGGCTAATGCTTACGTTATAAGAATGAAGTTTCATACTGAAGATTATGATGTTTTATGCAACCGAATTGTGTGCCAATTGCAGCCGGAGCAGTATTACTTCAAAGTACTTAGTTTTTATTTTGT
This sequence comes from Escallonia rubra, assembly GCA_033065855.1. Taxonomy (NCBI): domain Eukaryota; kingdom Viridiplantae; phylum Streptophyta; class Magnoliopsida; order Escalloniales; family Escalloniaceae; genus Escallonia; species Escallonia rubra. The sequence goes on along the minus strand of JAVXUO010000387.1, from coordinate 138,984 downwards.
TTTGTTGTGCAATATTTGTAGGTATTTCCATATGGATCAGTACCACTAAAGACATATCTCCCTGATGGAGATATTGATTTGACCGCCCTTAGCAGTCCTGATGTTGAGGAATCTTTGGCCCGCGATGTCCTTACGGTTCTGCAGGGAGAAGAGCAGAATGAAAATGCTGAATACGAACTGAAGGACACCCAATTTATTGATGCTGAGGTTTTCTCTTCTGATCTTTATCTAAAATGAAGTTGAAATTACTACAATATGCGTCTTAGTTTAGATATGAAGTTGTCAACCTGCATTTACATATATGCCTCCCCCCCACCCCATAACAAGCAAATATAGTTCTTCTGGTATGCTAAGCATTTTGGAGTCTTTTTTCTATTGAAGAAAACAACGAAGGAAAGTGCCTAGGGGCAATCAAATCAGAGAAGGCTTTCCTGCCTAATCGTAAAACGAGTTAAAACAAGGGGTAGGGAATTGAAGAAAGAAATGCATGTTAATTGCACCTATAATGGTGTTCATGTATTCATCATCCAAGGAGTTTGAATTTTGAAATGTATTGCCAAACAAATTTTTGAGTGTTCTGAATTAGTTTTTGAGTAGCTGATCACTTATAGACAAATTCAGGCTCTTAAATCTGCGTCTAACCATGGAATACTAAACGATCATTATATAGGCATAGTCAAACCTTAAGGATATTGTAACATCTCCACATACAATGAAGTCTTAAATGGTATGCGGTGCTTTCCTCTAATGCTGGTAAAGTGACATATTCCCAAAATTAATAATCACATGCTTTCTGGGCACTCTGTTTTTTCCAATTTTATGCAGTTCTAGGTCAAGAGATTGTTGACTGAGAAACTTTTGTGTTTCTGATGGCAGGTTAAACTTGTGAAATGCCTTGTGCAAAATATTGTGATAGATATATCATTCAACCAGTTAGGAGGGCTTTGCACACTGTGTTTTCTCGAACAGGTGTTTTCCTTTGACTTCCTTTTCAAATTTTAGTATACAGATGTAGCATTACGTGCTTGGGTACCAGTCACGTTGCAGAATAAACTCAGACATCTTTTAGGTTGCGTCTCAAATGAGTTCATTGTCTTTCCAAGACATTTGGAACAAGTGAACTTTCCTGCATATGAGATCTCTTGAAGATCTGCTGGAAGTCTCATTTCTTTGTGGATTTAGTCTTCAATTCCTTTTTAACTGGGATACATTGGGGGGCCTTGGGAGGAGAAATAGCCAAATCGCATTACCCCCACCTGTTTGCAGTTCATTTGTTGTATGTGAACAACTTTTTTGTGCTGAATTTTTTCTTTAGAATTCAATTTGTCTTAGTTTCTTTCTAATACTTACTTATACTTCGTTGACTTTCCTTGTTTGCCTAAAAGAACGTTTATAGAAGTCCGAATCAACATATTCCTGGATTGGTTCCAATGGTGGTTGTCTTCTGCTTACACGTCAAAAAGTTGATATGTACTTGTGTAGCTATGTTTTGCTTTTGTGACATGAACATTGCTTAATGCTGTCTGTTTTTCCTATTTTCTTTTTCTTTTGCTTTATGCAGGTTGATCGTCTTGTTGGCAAAGATCATTTGTTTAAACGTAGTATTATATTGATAAAAGCTTGGTGCTATTATGAAAGCCGGATTCTTGGGGCGCATCATGGTTTAATTTCTACATATGCTCTGGAAACATTAGTGCTATACATATTCAATTCCTTCAATTCATCCTTTAATGGCCCTTTATCGGTAAGCACTTTGTCTGTGCAAACTGACACTGCATTTATACATGAAATATGTGCATCAGTTTGACCATTGATATTTGTTTCCCTCTTTATAGGTTCTCTATAGGTTTTTGGATTATTTTAGCAAATTTGATTGGGAGAACTATTGTATCAGTTTGAATGGTCCAGTTCGCAAACTGTCCCTCCCTGATGTAGTGGGTAAGCTATACCTTTGATTGGCTACATACTATGATATTTGAATCGTGGTCCTCTTTCTGCTCCTAGTTGAGATGTAAAATTTTCTGTTCACGAGGTGTGGGGAGAGAGAGACCATGATTCCTTTGCTACTTGTTAATATTATCCTTTCATCTCTATGCAGTTGAGAAGCCAGAAAATGAAGGGGATAATCTTATGCTAAGCGAGGAATTTATGCGGAACTGTGTGGACATGTTCACAGTTCCATCTAGGGGCCCTGAGACTAACTTGCGAGCATTTCCCCAAAAGCATCTTAATATTATTGATCCGCTGAAAGAAAATAACAACCTTGGGCGCAGTGTTCACAGAGGTACGGGGAGTTCCATTTGGTTTACTTTGATTGTAAGTTGAACTTCGAGCAGTTTCTTTGTGCAGTTTCAATGCAGTTTTCTGTTTTTCATCTGCTTGGTTATATATATATATATAAATTACGAATATATTGCTAGCCTTAGGCACCTTGCCTAAGGCTAGAGAATAAAACTACGTAGTTTTGAGTTGGAACAACATAATATTTCTTTTTCTATATTTTCGCTCTCCCCGTCAATCTCTCTCTCTCTCTCATCAGACCACGTGACAGCCTCTCGCCGGCCGCACCTCGCCCATCACCGGCAGCAACCTTCCACACCGGCGACCATAAGCCCCCACCATCAAACCACACGACAGCCCATCACCCATCACCTTCTGCCGACGCCCACCGCAAAAATCACCATCTGCCGGCCCATGACAGCCCATCGCCGGCGACTTTCCATGCCGGCCACATGACAGGAACAAAATCACCTTCTGCCGATGCCCACCGCAAAAATCACCATCCGCCGGCCCATGACGGCCCATCCCCGGCCGCACCTCGCCCTTCGCCGGTGACTTTCCATGCCGGCCACATGACAGGAACAGTCATTACCACCCGCTCAGTTGCCAGCCTCCTTCTCCGGTAACACAATATCGCGAATCACCCAATTTGAGTAATTTACTAACGATTAAAATCTAGATATTCTCAATTGTAACAAATCCAATTAAAAATTAATGAATCCGTTTTGAACTTTGAGATGTTGCCGAGGTGGGGTTGTTGCAGTGGTGGATTTCTGGGATGGGGATGGTGGCGGCGGAAATCTGTGATGGTCTGTAGTCCACGGTGGTGGCGTGGTGGGTTCCTGGGATTGCGGCGGTGATGTATTCTTGTGGGGCTGTGGTGGTGTGTTCTCTGATGGGTGAGGGGAGAGAGATGTGGTAGGGGTGAGTTTTGTAATGGTGGCGGTGTTTCGGTTTATGGTGGTGGTGTGTGGTCTGTGATGATAAGGCAGTCGTTTATGAGGTTGCTAAGGTCACCGGCGATGGAAGGTTGGCGGACTGAGATATGTGTGTGTGAGAGAGTGAATCAGGAAGGAAGAAAAAAATAGAAGAAATAATTAAGTACTTTTGATCAAAACTACTTAGTATTGGTTCCTAGCCTTAGGCAACTAGATTCGCTTTTCCCATATATATATATATATATGGGAGCTGATCCCTTGACAGCGCTGGCAAAATAAGACATTTTGCCAGCGCGATCTGGCCGTCCACGCGCGATCTGTGGACGGTCCAGATCTTTTTTTTGCATTTTTTTAAAAATCGTCCGCTACATTATGTAGCGGACGATTTTTTTGACGAAATTGCCCTTCAACCCCCAATTGAGTGCCTTATATTATGTGAGTACAGTATCTATCCGCTACATAATGTAGCGGACGTGTCTTAGGAAAAAATCGACAGAGTCTGTAAAGGCAAACTTTGTTCTGTTTGTTATTTGTTTGTTCTATTACGTGCTCTTCTAGAAAAGGCAATGGAGTTCCACAAACTAAAATTCAAGTGCAAAATGCTTCTCAAAGGGATGAAGAAAATGTTCAAACAACCATTCCCATTGCACTATCACAGCTATGTTGTTTCCGAGCCAACAAAAATTAAACTCAAATGACCCACAACCACCACCATTTCACCACCGCCACTGAACCCATCACCACCACCACCATCCGAACCTCTGCCTCCCCGAACCACCACCATTCAAACCTCCGCCATCCCAAACCTCTATGCAAGATAAATAACTAATCTAAACAGAGAGAGGTAGAGAGGAGATGAAGAATTATGTCTCAAAATTCCAAATGGGTTTCAGTTGGAGAGCAACTCCAAAGAAAATAGGGTTGCCACAGCAGGTGGATTGCTTCCTTCCTCTGTCGTCGCCGGAAGCGGAGCTGTCGTCGCCGGACGACGACTTTGGGTGATGCCGAGGCTACGGTGGCAGCGGTGATGGCGAGGCTACGGCGGCGACGCCAAGGTTACAGATGCGATGCCAATGATGATAGCCGTCGTCGCCGGAAGCAGAGATGTCGTCGCCGGAAGCAGAGCTGTCGTCGCCGGACAACGACTTTGGGTGATGCCGAGGCTACGGCGGCGGCGGTGATGCCGAGGCTACAGCGGCGACGCCAAGGCTACTGATGCGATGCCAATGATGATAGATCTGGGGATGAGGAGACGAAGGTGAACAGAGAGGGAGAGAGAGAGAGAGAGAGTGGGTTTTTTTTTTCTAAAGAGAGAAAAGTGAGAAGTGAGAAGTGAGATTGAACGTGGGGGTGTGTTTCCAAAATATTGTCCGCTACATTATGTAGCGGACAATATTTTGGGAAATATAACATATGGATATTGAAGGGCAATTTCGTCAAAAAAATCGTCCGCTACATAATGTAGCGGACGATTTTTAAAAAAATGCAAAAAAAAGATCTGGACCGTCCACAAATCGCGCGTGGACGGCCAGATCGCGCTGGCAAAATGTCTTATTTTGCCAGCGCTGTCAAGGGATCAGCTCCATATATATATATATATATAGATATGGGCTTACCCTGATAGGGGATTCGATTCATATCTACGACGGATCTTGGCCCCTCTTACGCTTCCCAGTGTGGCTAAACAAGTAGTAACCCCTGGCAAATAGCATATCTTGGTACCATCTCCAGGCACTGATTGGATTGCATTGTTTTTGAGAGAGTAATCAGCATGATACTTTTGCTTTGAGAAAAAAAAAAGGAAAGGGCCAGATCAACTGCTATTGCTATAATACTCTTATGTCTGACTTTTTTCTATGTTCTTTGGTTATGCTGAAGACTTTGAATATGGTGTTCTAGGTAATTACTATCGAATATGTAGTGCTTTCAAATATGGGGCTCGCAAGCTTGGTCGAATCCTTCTGTTGCCCAGAGAAAGAATTACTGATGAGATCAAAAAGTTTTTCTCAAACACTCTGGGGAGGCATGGGCGTAAATATGGTGGGGCTGATATACACATTTCTGACCTAATATTTGGTGCCAATGGGTTCGGCACTTTATCCTCGCCCTCTCATGCTGATATGTTCTCCGAGGATGAATTGTATCTAAATTCAGCTCTTGATTTCGACGATGATATGTTTCTGGAAGAGAAAGATGCGAGGGGATTCACAAATGAGCTAGCAACAGGCCCGGCGAAAGTGATTTCTTCTCAGGTGTCAGAAACTGGCTGCTCCACAGATGGAACTGCTGTCTCAGGACAGCGTCTTGCTGGGGATGCAAATGAACTTGCAACTTTTGGGAGTCTGAGTTTCAGAACGGCAAATGAGATATCTGAATGTTCACCCCCAAGCAGTAACTTTACTACTACTCTTACTGGACAATGTGACTATGCACCTCCTTCATACTTTACAGAATCTGCTACAGAAAATGGAAATTGTAAAAGCGGGAACCTCTGTCAAAACAAATCATCAGACTTTGTTGATGAGAAGATGAGACTTTACACATGGCTGGAACAAGAGAAACATGTAGAGGCTGGCAATACAAGCTCCATCAACATCGAGAGTGTTAAGTGGAGTAATTCGTCAGTCTCAAGCTTGGACGCTAACATCTCAGAGAGTATATCCCTTGATTTTCGGGAAAGGGACGGGTTTGGTGGAGAAGTAGAAGCAATAAATCCCTTGTCAGATCTGAGCGGGGACTATGACAGTCATATCAGGAGTTTAGTATATGGTCAGGGTTGCCATGGGTATGCTTTGTCCGCACCTGCACCGCACAGTGCTCGCACATCGCATTCTCAGATTCGGAACAAAAAGCCATGGGATACGGTCCGACGATATATGCCACTTAAGCGTAATTCAAGCTCCGAAATGACCACTAATGGTGCGGTCACAGAGCCATCTGCATACTATGCTAACAATTGCACACCGTCAAGTGCTGTTCTCTCTCTGGAAGAAAGAGATAAAGCACGTGGAACTGGGACGTACTTCCCCAATATGGTATTTACTTGTCTATCTCTTTTCCTGTGGGAATATGTTTTTGGGTTATAATTACTTTGGTATGGTATTAAATATTGTCAGGGTGCACATTTCAGCAGCGATATACCTTTCGAATTTTGCAGAAGTGTTCATGCAGGGAGAGACCTCAAGGGAGGGGAAAGAATCAGGCACCCGGGACTTGCCGTCAGCTTCAGAGACATGCTCGTAAAAATGGTCATGCTTTGCCCGAGGCAAGTTCATCTGGTGGAGGTAGTCAGGAGCTCCCGCATATACAACCACCGGCTCAAGGCTGTGGGAAGTCTGGCCAATCTCGTCATTCCGCAAGGGGTGTTTCTGATGATAATGGTTTCCCCGATCCTTACAGCCTGGAATTCGGATCTTTAGGGCGGTTGGCTGCGGGGTGCAGTCAGGTGGTTTCAGGAAATTCCCATGTACGAGCCTCTACTACAAGCCTACCGGCAGTCGAACAGAATTCAAAACCAATATCAAGGAAAACACCAGGAAGGTGAGAGTTTATCGATCACTATTCAGGATTGCATCTTTTATGCATGGAAGTATCTTACTGCATGTTTTCTCGAGTTCTTTCAGGATTGCAGAAAAGTCATTCCACCTCAAGTACGAAGATGACTTTCCCCCACTGTCCGCCTGAAATCCTATTAATAATGTATAAAACCTGCCGGATGAGAAATTTTAGATGCTAAGTTGCTAACGTAGCAAATTGATATGTAGGGGGAGGAGGTTGGTTTATTTTATGAATGTTTTGGATTTTGTATCCGGTTACTTTTTGGTTAGTTTGGTGTAATGTGCAAAAATGCATTTTGTACATTGACTTCTGTTTCTGATTCCCCAGTAATGGGCAGTTTGCTGTTCATCACCCTGTTGCATTATATATCCGCTTGGATTCTTGAGTGTTTCTTTTTGGGGTGTTCTTGAAGAGGGGAGTTGTGGATATACATTGTGCTGCACAAAAAGGATCTTGCAGTTGGTGTAGAACTTTACTGCCTGTACAAACTATAACCAGATAAATTTTACAAACCATTTGAGACTTGCAGTTTCTTTGTTGGGACTTGGGAGTTAGCTGAGCCTGCACTCCCTGCTAGTGACATGCTTCGTATAACTATTCAGTTTGTTTTGGGAGTTGGGTAAGCATGAAAGCAAGTAAAGCCGTTCAAAGATGAGGGGAAAAACATGAAGCATGAAGAGAGTATCTCTTTGTACACAACATTTTTGGTGAAACCCTCTGGTATGCCTTACTCTGTGGAAGTGCCATACAAAAATCTGAACGTTGTGTTTACTTTGCTCACATAAGGTTAAGAAACAATGTAGACTATATAGCTAAAGTTGTGTAGAAGCTTATTTAGCTACGATTATGTAGAGATACGAAAGAACAGTTCTTTTTTAGGTCAAATTTAAGAATTTCATTGAAGTAAAGTACGTTAAAAAAGAAAATATTTTTTTTGTCCTGTTCTCCTATGCTCACAACAGAAGTACGTGGGAATGGTCTAATCCAGTTTGCTCAGGGTTATCCCTACTAAAAAAGAGGAAAACTAAACTAAACGTGAAAACGCCTAAAGTCAACTACTCCAACTCTAATTAGTCTTTAAGATAATCAACTCTGGATATGTACAGACTACCCACAAGCAACGTGAACTAATTGCGAAAAACCCACCTCCATACAAACTACCCGCAAACCCGTGACATCGTGGACTACATGTTGTGCATGGAACGGATCAGGCGGAGCTTTAGTGTGCCCATATAGGGATGAGGATTGGGATCGTCTTCTATACATCACATTTGCCGTACCAATTTTAGAGACAAAAATTTAGTGCTGAAAATATTTTCTCGATGAAACGTTAACGCCATAAGCTCAAAATCTAAGGTTACACTTTGTGTTCAGACTTTGTGCTACTGAAAAACAAGAGATTTTCAGTAAGCAAATTTGGAGTGTATTTGCTTGACGTTGGAATTAAAATTTTATCCGTTCATTAATATCAAATGTACGCCTCTGCATTACTAGGTGCTATTTGTTCTCAAAATGTGCAGGTCAACAGGCCCATATACATGGTCAAGAGTTCTTGGGATTGACAAATTTCTTCCAACTCCTCCACTAAATTCGCTGATTGCATTTCCAGGGAATCTTTAGCGGCATATGTTGGGTCTAAATTGTCACCAATGCATAACCACTAAAAACATGTGATGATGAACTTTTGTCGCTATAAAGGATTTAGAGGAAATTGGGTGGTGGACAGATTTTAATTTTTTCAAAACCAAAACTGCATTTTTACTTAGTAAAAAGAAGGAGTCGCTTTGAAGATAAGAATTTTTTTTTTGGTAATCCTACGAAGAAAAGAACAAGGGCAAATTACACTTATATCCCTGAGGTTTGGGTATAATTACAGTCAAGGACAACGAGTTTCAAAATGTAACATTCCGTGACCAAACACTTTTAAAATGTATCAGCCGTGTCCATCCGTTAGGGTTCCATCCAAAAATTGTACTTTTTGTATGATGTCATCAATATATATTTTTAAAATGACGATACTACTCCTTGTACTGTATATATTGAAAAATATTTGTTTATTATTATATATGATTTATTTATCAGTTTTAGTTTTAGGATATTCTTGAAACTCTAATTTGCAAATTAGGATATTCTTGAAACCCTAATTTTCAAATTAGGATTTTCTTGAAACCCTAATTTGCAAATTAGGATTTTCTTGAAACCCTAATTTGCAAATTAGGATTTTCTTGAAACCCTAATTTTCAAATTAGGGTTTCTAATTAGGGTATCCCTGACTGTCCCCGCCGGCCGTCGCCTCCCTCCCCCGCCCCCGCCGTCGGCAGTCCCTCCTTCCCCGGCCCCTCGCCGCCGGCAGCCCCTGTACAAAAGTAATTTTTTGCTGAATCGGTCGTCGAAAACACACACCAAGTCGGCCCCTCTACGCCGACCAGATCTAACCCGCGGCAAACCAGGCCACGGTTAAGACCAACCTCCGACGCTGTGGCGTTGCGACGGGGTTAGTTAAGGGAGGGGGTTGCGACGGGGTTGGGCGAGGAAGGGGGCTGCTGGCGGCGTGGTCTAACAGAGGTGGCTGCCGAATGGGTGGGCGAAGGGAAGTCTTGGTGGCCGTGCGGCGCCGGGGAAGGAGAGGAAGAATGGGTGGGTGGGTGATGGGGAAGGGGGATGCAGGTGAGGGGTGGGTGATGGGGAAGGGGGATGCAGGTGAGGGGTGGGGGATGGGGAGGGGGGGTGCAGGTGAGGGGCGGGGGGCGGGGGGGGGGGGTTAAGAGTAATGGCATTAAAAAATAGCCTTGATTTAAGAAAATTAGGGTTGGTTAAAGTCTTTTTTTTTAAATGAAGTAATGGCATTAAAAAAAATAAGGTTCTAACTCAGGGGCAATACAGTCTTTTCATTAAAACCGTTAAGATTTTTAGGGTTCCGTTTGTCGATGGACATAAGTGTTACATTTTGAAACTTTGTGTCCTTGAGTGTAATTACCCCCAAACCTCAGGGACATAAGTGTAATTAGCCCAAAGAACAAAATACACATAAAAAACTAGTGATTTAGAAAATTTTCAAAGTCAATAAAAGTAAAATGCAAGTAGGGAACAACAAGCACCAGTGGTCTAGTGGTAGAATAGTACCCTGCCACGGTACAGACCCGGGTTCGATTCCCGGCTGGTGCATTAGAGCTGTGACGATAACTGCGCCCTACGTGATCACTTGGGTCTTCACGATCTCGTCTGCTTCTTCCGACGAAAAATCAGGCGCATCTGAGCTTTCCCTTTTTGTTTTTTTTTCTCCCTTTTCAGCTCCACATTAAGATTTTTATTCTTTGAAAAACGATGACCACCTGCACTTTTTCATAACACGACACCTGCACTTTGGTTCATATGTCCCCGACGCGACATGGTCAAGTGACCGGCCTCGCCTTGACTATCGATCGAGGGTACCGAGTAGTGGACTCTTTGCCTTGTGCCACCATGGATCATGAGATGCATTTCGCACGCACATTGAGATCGGATGATCTCATGTAACCGTTCCAAAGAATAGCAAGACAAGATTATCTATTAGGAAGGTGTTTTTTTTTTTTTTTTTTTTGAAAAATCCAATATTATTGCTTGAAAAATAGTCTCTCAGTACATCTTGTTATCAACGGTCATTTAAAGCTATATCTCCCTAATAATTTACATCACACCAGGCATAAAAAATTCTGGGTAGTTCTCCTTATATCAGTATGTCTTTATGAATCTCCCATGCTGTGCATAATCTTTTGTTTTCCCGCACCTTAGTCCGGCTTCTTACACGTCACTAGACCACCTGTTTTATTAACTGAAAGCATTGCTAGCTCCACATTTTTTCTTTGTTGTTCAAACAGTCTGTAATTTCTCTCCCGCCAAATCATATACACCAAGCCTGCTATGCTGAGTTTCTTGAGTTTGGCTGCTATTAGGAAGGTGTTTCTTGATTCAGTTTTGATAAGCTTGATTACTAGCTCCAACAATCATTGAACTCGACATTGTAGTGAAGAAGGGATAGATTCTCCAGGTGCAAAATCTTCTGAGCCTTGCAAGATAAGGTTTTTGAGATTTCATGTACACTGATGCACCCTATTTCGGTATCTTATGCAAAAGTAATGAGTTTAGAACCAAGTGTTCTGAATAAATTGAGTAGGAATGAGCTTTTATCATTTTACAGTCTCAACCTTGCTCTTACTATGTTCAAGAAATGGAGTACCAATGAGCACAAACTAGAACATCTGTTTTCTTTTGCGTTTATTAGGCAAGTAGACCATTTGAGGCCAACTTATTGCCATTTCTATGTTTTGCCAAGAAAATCATACCTTTCGGCCACCAGTTGTGTATTAAGGGGTATAAATTCAAAGAGGGTTCCAATCTAATCAAGGTTGGATAAGTCCGACGGCTATTCGAAGATCGGTAATGGAGCATTAGGCAAGAGCTGCGGCTACCGACCACTAGCCCCCGCACCATCATCTATTCGAGTGACGTTCAACGCTATTAATTGGCAGGCTCAACTGTTCATCTCTCTCTTCCATCTTGTGTGAATCAGATTTTCGTTTTTGTGTTTATAGGAGGAGGTGATGGCTGGTTCAGCAGTGGTGGATGGATCAACCGAAGGTGGAGGTTTTTTTTTTTTTGGTGGGGGGGGGGGGGGGGGGAAGGGAATAGGGAGGAAGGGTGATGGGGGTTGGGACCCTAAGATGGGGGGCAAGTATCTAAGGCTCTGGTCCGGCTCTCATTTGGGTCAACAATATTTTTTAGGGTGATTTTCAAACATTTTTACTGTTCCTTCTCTCTCGGTCTCGGTCTCGGTCTCAATTTTCATGATAAACTGCTCTTTTTTTTTATGTATGTTTTAATTTTTATATATTTAATAGCACACGCGTTGCGTGCGTAGATAATCCTAATATTATAGTGTCTAATAATTCGTCAACTATACTAGTCAATAAAACCGCATAATGAACTCCTGTAATAATTAAACCTGCACAAACAGTTTTGTACTCCTACGAACCAAAAAAAACGTGTTGCTAAATGTTTTGAAGAAGTGTATTCACGGATCAACGTATGGCTTCGAAAACATTATGATAATCTCTATTATATTATGATAATCAATTTAGAGCCTCCCCACTCGCTTCATTCCCCAAACTCTGCCTCACAATTCCCCCCTTCACCCACCCACTCAGCACACAGAGGAGAACCCACAACTTCCACTTGTTTTCGTAATAATGATGGGAAAAAAATTCAAGGAGAAGACGCCTTTTTTCATCTTTTTCGTGGCCAGCAGGGATATGGATGAACACACAGCATAATAAGATGATTAGATCTTTGTCCTTTTCGAATTCTATCATACTTGGTTGCTAACTACTCTTCATTAGCAAAATTTTGAGAAAGAGGATGAGATATTCGCGTGCTAAGACGAAAACCCTTTGTTTTGTGTATCGTTTCACTTCTTTGTCTATCCGAAAATTAGTATGACATGGTTAGGTGTTAGAGATCAAGCTAAGTTCATAAACGGAATGAACGTTGTCTATGAATGAGTTCAAAGCTTATTAGTTTAAGTTTCTAGGTTAAGTTTGGATTGGTAATACATTATCGCGAGAAGGCCGGAGCAACCCAGAGTAAACACATTGGTTGGCCAAAACCAAGGCTTATATATAGGTTTTCTCTAAAGCTCCATGGAGAATCAGAGATCGAGAAACTCAAAGAGAAATAAATTTTGACTGCTACCCGAGTTGTAAGAAGATAGTTACAATCTCTTCTATAGCGACAATGTTGTTTGCTAAATATAAATAGTGACGTTTCTTCTAACACTTTCAGCGACAATTTTGGAAGTACTTTTTTAGCTTCACTAAACAAAAGCAAGTAAAGCATTTAACAGTCATTAATTATCGCTACACAAGAAGTTGTAACTATAACTACCTTCCTTCAATTTGAACAGCATCCAAAAATTTTCAAATAAGAAATCCCTATATAAAACGGTTTCCAAACAAGACGAGAGATTGCAGGAAGCGAAAACAAAAGGGCAATTAGGGCTTAGGCGAAGAAGCCGAAACCCCTCTCTTCCCCTTCACTTGGCGATGGCTAAATTTAACAAAACATTTGTTCACAATATACTAAGTCTGTCGTAGGTTTTTGTTGGTCAATGCATCAATAATAACGTGTGACAATGAATCTTAAAATTACACGTTAGGCATGCAAAACGATGGACACTGGTCATCAGCGAGGTTAGGTAATTGGGCTACATTATCATTTACTCTTTGAATAATGCCAACTTTCTTTGAAATGTGGCAGTATGCGACAATATTAAAGCATCAAGAACATTTATTAGTGGAAGACCTTGGACATGTGCCAGTGGTAAATGCATCTTATTCTAAACGAGAAGGGTTTAATGTGGAAACTCTTAAATTGCCATTTTAGTTTGCAGTCTATGAATTACTCCTGTTTGACTCAGCTATGGGCCATATACCTGCTATACATACATACTCCAGGCTTTAAACACTACAGTCCCTTCATTCAATTATATTTTTTGGTTTTCCTCTTTGAGACTTTTCGACATACATTTTTTAGTGCATGTAAACATTGACCTTAGAACATGTTGTTTGTATTTTAGTTTTATGTTGCGGAATAAAATCTGATCGACCCGACCGAACGAGAGCACGAACAAATTTGCACAACACAAAACAAGTAAATGGTAACTCGCCAGATTTAAATCCGACGGGGACTATTCGATATCCAAGTCAAAACTTGTACGAGAGATACTTTTGAATAGTAGAAATAACTATGCAGAGAATAAAGTTAAGCATATCCGGTAATAATACACGTAATGATACACGCGCACACACGAAGAGAAAAAGGGAGCTAACGCTGAGGGAGGGCCTCCCTCTGGTCAACCTCCTTAAAAGTAGTTTACCTTAAAGGATAATTAAGGCGAGGTTCCAAAGCCTTTAAATAAAATTTGGAATATCATTATTGGAATGGCTAAAATGTCTCGCAGGCTGCCCTTGGCCGTATTTGACCACGAGATCACACTTTGGCACTCGCCCTTTGGTGACGTATTTTTGCTTTCATGATATCACTTGTTGAACAATTTTTTTTTTACTGTAAAATTGCTAATTTAGTTCACTTTACTTCTTAGATGTACCAAGTTCAAAAAAAGTCAAAAAGAAAATCTAATAAAGCAAAAAGAGTAATATAGCGTACGAAACACAATGTATGTTTTGGTGGCACAATGAGCATAAATCTCCACATTTTCCAAAATTTCTAACAAAATTAGGACAATAATAATAATGGTAAATGTGATTTTTGTCGACCCTTACCTAATATCATGGGCGGAACTCCCTCGTGACAGGGTTAGATTTTTTTTTTTCATTTAACATATTTATAAAAAAGTCATTATATTGTAACATTAATTAGGGATTCATTTTTTTATGTTTTTTTACTCTTTATATCATAACGTATTTACTTTTTAATAAAGATATTGTAGAGACGTTTACTATAGACTCGATTATTGATGACTATTGTGACTATAAAAAGACGCTGAATTTCGCGACTATGACTGTATTATCAGCTTATGGCAAGCCCAAAATCACAAACCTGTAACCGGATCCAAAACTAGTTCCAAAAATTGTTCAAAATCTCACCCCTAAGGAGTGTCTAAAACATAATCAATCCGAAAACTATATATAAAAAAAACACACTTGTACACTTCTCATTTCCACACTTACATAAAAAAGAGTCACACTAAGGTACTGCTTGAAAACTGGTTGGTTTCCAGTTTTTTTTTTTTCAGTTTACAAAAAATACATGTTTGGCACACAGTTTTTTTTCTCTCTTCAATTTTGAAAATCAGTTTTAAAAACAAGGCTGTTTTTTAAGGCTCCCATTTTGGAGTTTTGGTTTTCACTTTTAATTTTTGTTTTGAGACCACCCACCCCCTCCAACCACCGGCGGCCGCCAACCATAGTCGCCAACCCCCGCCGCTCGCTGGCCACCGTCGCCGGCCACTGCCACGCCCCACCATCGCCACCGCAACCACCACCACCAAAAAAAAAATTCAAAAAAAAAAACTGGGTAATCAAATACCCAAAAGAAAAAAAAGTCAAAATAAAAACTGGGTAATCAAACACATATATTTTTGTAAGAAATATAAACTAAATTGATTTTTTTTTTTTTGAAACAGAAAATCAAAATTGAAAGTGATTTCAAACATACCATAAGTCATTCCTTGTCTCATGCTTATGCTGCTCACCATTTTATATTCCTGAACTCCATCTCACCATCTTTTACTCTCACAAAGCTGGTTATACAAAGGCTTTCCTAATATATCATGCGCATAAAGCAACCAAAATGCCATTAACCCCCATAAAACCGAAGGTCATAATAAGCTTATTATTTCAATGAACCAAGTGATATTAAAGCCCATTTCAGCTACACTTCCTATAGCTTGTTTGCGAGTAATTTTTAAGAGAGAAAGGAGAGGAAAAGAAAGGAAAGTGACTATTTTTCTCCATTTTCTCTAATTTATGAGTTTTTTTTAGGAGAGAAAAGAACTGAAAAAGGAGAAAAGTTTGGGGGGTTTTGTCTCTAAATCTTTCCTCCCAAAATTGGGAAGGAATGGAGAGAAAGAAAACTCTCATAAGTAACGTTTTAGTAATGCCCATGTTACCCTTAAGATAATGAAGACTAAAATTTTAATGATTTTTAGGTTTTAGGGTTGTTCTCAACCCATTTTGGTCGCACACAAGAGCCCACTTAGGGGGTCCTGTTTTTCGTGACACGTCGACACGGTCAACAGTCAATTTTTCAACGCATTTAACGGTCAAAATACGCACGCCTAAGTCACATGCATTCTTCGCGTCGTGCGTAATTTTGGTGCCAATTTTTTTACTTCTGTGCGACTCATAGGAAACACGGCGTCGTGCCTCGACCGCTCAGCTCCTTTCCTTAAAAAAAAAACATTGAACGACAGCGTGCCCTGAGGCCGGCCTTGGCCTCCCCCTAAGGGTCGGACTCTGCCTCCCCCAAGGGTTGGCCTTATGCCTTCCCTAAGCTATTTTCATTCCTTCTCAAGGGGACGCACGTCCTCGCGATGCCCACCATCGCCTACGTGCCGGCTCCGCAACGGGCGTCGCCCAAAGTCGCGTGCCATCTCTATGGCACTCGACATGTGCTCGTCCGCAGTCTCCGCGACAGGAGTCGCTTGCGCCCATGCGCCACTTCCATGACATGCGCCACAATACTAGGTAGTATCTCGCGACAAAGGTCGCCGCGCCCATGCTCCACAATCATGTCTCGTGTCGTTGGCACCGCGCCCATATGCCACAATCATGTCTCGTGCTATTGGCATCGCGCCCATGCACCACAATCATGTTACATGCTCCCAGGCACCACACTCATTCACCACACCATGCGCCCCCGCCGTGGACGTGGAACATGCTTCGACCCACTCTCCGGAGTGTGCAGCATTCCGAGGGGCTCCGCTGGTAGTGCTCCGGCATGAGGACCCTTCGCAACGGGATAGGCTTGCTACCACAAAAGCTATTGCCTCCTGGGGTGACTTGCATGACACTAGGCACGTCTGAGTTGCGACCACGTCCACTCACGTTACCGGTCATCATCGGCGCCCCCAGGACGATGACCCCCGGGTCACTCCGAGACGGGAGCAGGTCTTTGGAGGCAGGGGTGGATCCAGGAAGTCCAATCGGGGGGACTAAAATGTCATAAAAAAAATTTAACGGCTAACATAAAGAATTCGCGTCATGATTGAATACGTTAAATGCAAAATAGATTGCTCAATTTGACTAAATATCATATAATTTAACTATTTATAGTGATTTATTTAACTTGTAAAGTTAATCAACAACAAATTACTAATATTGCATGAAAGAAATTTTACTCTTATTGTATATATGTATTATTAGTGCGATATCAATTTATAATGACAATAGTCACGTATAAGTTAACGTACTATAAGAAATTAAAAAAAAAACTAACCTTGATATATTAGTGTTTACTTTAAAATCTGGAGATTTAGAATTTGGAAGAATGAAGATGGACAAGAGAACAAGAAAGATAAAGACTACGACGGTTGGTGGCACAAAAAGTAAAAAAATTACAAAATAAAATCTAATACATTGAATAATTGAAATGGTGGCATTTTAATAAATATTTTAAACATAACTACCTATTATTTAAAACAATTAAAAAAAATCTCAAACTTTGGGGGTGGTGTGTGGGGTGGGTGAGGGTGGGGGTGGGGGTGGGGGGGGGGGTGCCATGGCCCCCCTGGTCATGCTTGGGCTCCGCCCCTCTTTGGAAGGCGTCACGCCTAGTACGCCTAGTAGTTGGGCACATGAACTCCCCTTCAACGCTGTCAGGTTCTCTCCGCATCTCTTGATGCACCCTTGTGGGATTCAGTAAAGGCTTGGACCGGTGACTAGAGCAACGGGTTTACTCTGATTTTGCCGATGCTGTGTGGTCAGTCTTCTTAGACTAGAGCGACGCTGTGTGGGTCAGGCAACACGAATATGGGAATCGATGGTCCAACGGAGCACCGGTATTTTTAGACCCCCTGGTGACGTGTCACTCTCAAGGGATGACATGTGATAATTGATGACACATACATACTTTTGTCTATAAATAGAGGACTGTGTAATTCATTCGGTGAGTTTTGACTCATTCTTACAAAATCACTTTCTTACTCTATAACTCTAGAGCTCTTGGATTCTAGAGAGAGAAACACAATTGGACATAATCTTGAACATAACATTGGACCGTGACATTGGACCCCGAAGCTGACCTTAGCTTGAACTGTCGCCTATCGGCCTTATTCATCTCAACCTTGTCTCCACAGCACTACCATTCCTTACGGCTTGTCTGGGAAGCCTTGCTCTCTGCCCTTACTCCACCCTCATTGTCTCTCACTTTGTACCTCTGGCAACTGACTCGGACTACATCTTTTGTGGCACCTCCACGTAGGTACGAACCCACTTTTCTTGGCATCAATGGTTTCTTATAGGAACTTACCATTTTACTTACAAATAAATAATGGTTGTAGATGTTAAAGTAATTAGATTTGGATGTGGGGATGTTTGTAATCAATTCACATCTATTTTTGTTTTTTCTACCGTGACATTAATTAGTGATATAAGGCTTATTACATTAGTGTTGTATGTACTTTGTATGATGTCGTTGATGACTAATGTGTTTCTCGTCAAAATTATGTTCTTTTTTAGGACTATACATTCATAACTCTTGTTAGAATATAATATAAGGGTATATCCGTAATGTGGTGTGTTTTCTTTTCTTTTCGACTGAACTCATAAACAAGGAAAATGAATGGTATTTTATTTTCTCTCTTATACTCACAAATAAGAGGAAGGATAATTGTATTCCCTTCCCTTCTCTTTCTTTATTTTCTTTTCTTTTCTCTCATATCAAAATTCACAAACAGGTGGCCATTAGCAAACCAATGAAAATGCACTTAACACTCTTTAATACATCGATAAAGATAATATCTAATATCAATATTCTTAAACCACAAGCTCCACCACACTAAATATTTTTTTTTATCTCCTATAGTAGTCATAAGGTAATGTAAATGATATCTCTATATTTTATCCTTTCTCTATTTACACCATCAATTCGTCGCCAAAAATGCAAGTAAATTCGTTGTAATTACCATAAACCCGACTTGAGAACTAGATATATATATATATATATATATATATATATGCATTGTCCCAAAAAATTAATCACTTTTCAAATTAAAAATAATTCAATAAGTATTTTTTTCATGTTTATCCTTTTTACATTTTTTTCTTCAATTTCTTTCTATACATTGGCTCTATTTGACAATATTTTTTTTTCAATTTCAAAAAAAAAAAAGCGCAGTTTAACATGTTTGACACAGCTTTTTTTTCAATTTTGAAAATTGGAAAAACAAGTTGCGTTTGGTAACCATTTTTTTTTTCTTCTTCAGTTAAAAAAAACAATTTTTAAACTGAAGAAGAAAAAAAAACTCAAAAAATGAGTTTTTTTTTAGACCACCACCACTACCCTCCCACCGCCGGCAGCCACTGCCCACCGCTGGCAGCCACTAGCCATCGCAAAGCACCACAAAAAAACTCAAAAAAAAAAAAAAAATGGGTTATCAGACACAAAAAAAAAAAAACTGGGTTATTCAACACCCACTTGTTTTCGTAAAAATAAATAAATTAAGCTGCTCTTTAATATTTTTTTTTTGAAACTGAAAACAAAAAAAAAAAAACAAGTGGGTGTTTGATAACTCAATTTTTATTTTGAGTTTTTTTTTTTTTGTGGTGGTTTGCGATGGCGGTGGCCGACGGTGGGAGGGTGGTGGTCTAAAAAAAAAAATCAAAACTTAAAATTGAAACTCATTTTTTGAGTTTTTAAAAAATCATTGATTTAAAAACTGATTTTTTAAACTGAAGAAAAAAAATTTGGTTACCAAACGCAACTTTTTTTTCCAGTTTCCAAAACTGAAAAAAGGCCCCGTCAAACAGGGCCTTAATCATCCACTAATTCATTTTCTTCTAACATGTCCCACTTTCTTTTCTATTTATCTTTGAGAGTAAAATAAAAATTTATATTTTAATTAAGTGTACAAGTCAAATATTCGTTATCTTTCTCATTCACCCTACACCCTACTCTTTTACAAACGAATCTGAGCGTAAATCGTAGCTCCGTACGAGATAGGAATCCGTATATAAGCTATAAACCACGAGTTTTTTTTCCTAATTAATACATTTTTAAAACTTAATTACCAATATACTATATTTTGAAACTTATTTACCCGCATACCACACTTTTTAGAAATCGCTGTTTGAAATCACGTTTTCAAGTAGAAATTGCTGTTTCAAACAACGTTTTCTACCTTGAAATCGTGGTTTCAAACAACGTTTTTCAAAAGTGTGGTTTGCAGACAAATAAATTTCAAAATAGAGTATATTGATAATTAAATTTTAAATATGTATTAATTAAGGAAAAAACTCTATAAACCCCGTTGTGTGGTTGAGCCGCCCTCACCGGTCAAACAAAACATGTGTATCCCCGAGTTGGAATCTTCTCCGCATAACGCCCTTGTCGTCCATAAACGTCACTCGCCCGCCCTCAGAAGCTGCCACCTCCGTCACACATGGCCCACTCCCGCACACACAGTTCCGTCTACTACTCTTATTTAGCCCTCTCACACACACTCACTATTCTCAGAACCTCGTCTTCTCTGTCTAAATCGTTCTCACACAGTACAAATCGAACACCACAAATGGTACCCAACAAAGCGCAGCCACAGGTTCTTCAAGTTCAGGTCGCCATCGCCCTCACCCCAATCAGCCTAATCTTCTCTGTCACCCTTTTTCCTGCTTTTGGCGCATTTATTCCAAGACTTACGTTGCTCTCGGTCAAAACCCATGTTTGCTAGTGAGAAAAACTATCACGACTCGTGCTAGCGTGCGGTGGTGGGATTGGACATGGGCTGGATCATGCTCAGGATTGACTACTCCAGGCTCTTTTGGCTCCTCTTTGGCGTTTTCTCCTACGAAGATCACGAAGGAAAGCCTCGAATTTAGTCGCCTCCTACCCCTAGGTTTATCATTGTTAACCCAGACCACCAGCTTTAGATGCTACTTTAAGCTTATCGTGTACGTGTATGGATAACGAAGACCTGTTGCGGCAGCTCAGGGAACTGAGCATGTTTAACGGGCGCGCCGGGGAAGCGATGGATGACCGCGGTGATGATTCTGGTTATGTCGAAACCGACCCAACCGGTCGCTACGGTCGCGTAAGTTTCGGATTGGATTACACGTGTTTGATCTAATGACACGAATCATTTCATTTGCTTTTTATATGCAGAATAAGGTTTTGAGTTTATTTAATGCTTACGTTCTCTCACTGAGTCATAAACCATGCATAGTCTTTAATTTAGGGCCACTTGTGGTGGACGATTTGATTTGTTTTTCAGGAAGGGTTTAAGTGAAAAACTTTCAATCATGGTGGGTGTTATTTTTAGTGTTAGAATGATTAGTGTTATATGCTAAAGTAAGTTAAATAATGTACACTTCGTGCTTATATTATGCAGACCATCATTGTCTGCTAATTCACCACCAACATCATTGAAATTTCTATGCTAACAGTAGGATAGATTTTCTCCGCTCAACGAATTCCTAGGATAGATTTAATATTGTAATTAACTGTTGACTGCACTCCTTGTTTTCGCTTGTTAAACTATACTTATTAAATCTAGTTATTGCTATTTGATTTCGCTTCGATGTTTCCATGTTACTTAACCTATCTTAGGAATTCGCAGAGAGATCAAAGGGGAAAATCCATCTGAACGGGGGTAGTATTTCAGTTAGCCAAATAGAAAAACTGTAGCCGGAAAATGCCTCTACGCAAGTGTTTAAAACAACATGCAGGAGTGTCCTGAGTACGGAAGTTTAGGTCCAGTGGCATCCACGATTAGCAAATCAGGTGATATTGTTGGCCCCACTTGAGTGGCATAAGGGGATTACCCCTGCCCATGGGTTGGAACATTGGTATTGGCAACCTTTATAGGGGTCTGGCCTGCATTCAGAATGACAGACAACTACAATTTTTGGAGTAATTACGCTCATAAATAATTGATATCTTATGTTAACAAGGGTTGTCAATGTGAAAACAATGAATTCTGCAAAGATGATTTTTGCATCCAAATCAACTTCAAGTTGTGTCAAGATTTCAATGCGTTTCCTGTTCTACACCTGGACACTGGAATTGTAGAAGTAATAGTCGTCTTTTAATAGTTCTTCGAGTGGCTGATTGATTGATGGTTGTGTCCTATGTATGTATCATTGGCAGTTCGAAGAAGTTCTTGGAAAAGGCGCAATGAAAACTGTCTACAAGGCAATTGATGAAGTGCTTGGAATGGAAGTGGCATGGAGCCAAGTGAAACTCAATGACTTGATCCAGTCACCGGAGGACTTGCAGCGTCTCTACTCAGAGGTTCACCTCCTCGGCAACCTCAATCATGATTCGATCATCCGATTCTACACTTCTTGGATTGACATTGATCGAAGAACCTTCAATTTCATTACTGAAATGTTCACTTCCGGCACCCTGAGAGAGTAATGCCTTGTTCGCCCTTTCCTGTGCCTAAAAGATCGATATACTTATTATTCTTTTCCTACTTTACCAAGAGGATCCATGAGAACTACCTACAAAGTAGAATAACACACTTCGTGTCTGTGGGTAAATCTTAGGGCTGTTGGCTTGAGGGGTTAGCTAGGTGAACTACATAGGCAGATTAGTGATCGAAGTTTTACAGGTTTATAGAATATAAGAGCAGGAACTAATTTAGATTAACAGGGGGCCTGGCCTCTGTCAGTCCCTCCCTTGCATTTGTTCAAGTAGCTATATGAATGGGTGATCTCTCTAGAAAGATTTGAAAAGGCTAATGCTATCATGTCACCTAAGAACTTACATGAATTACCAAGTCTACATATAAGGACAGCAGTAAAATGGATCATCCACCTGGCTTACATATGCATCCAGGTGAAGCGACAAGCTTTAGGTTGCAATAACATGTTGGAATTTTTTATGTATTCTATGGTTTTAAATACTCACTAGTCAGCTATACGCCAACAACACGCTATTGTAATGCAGATACAGGAAGAAATATAAGAGAACAGACCTTCGAGCCATCAAGATATGGGCCCGCCAGATCCTAGCAGGCCTCGTCTATCTGCATGGCCATGATCCTCCAGTCATCCATAGAGACCTCAAGTGTGACAACATTTTTGTCAATGGTCATCTTGGACAAGTGAAGATTGGTGACCTTGGGCTGGCAACAATTCTCCGTGGGTCTTGCACTGCGCATAGTGTTATAGGTATCATCGTAGTTACTTACCACTTGCTGCAGAATCGATCTCATATCACCACTATGCACACATGACTGTTGCAATATACTCAGACCATAATTGTGAGATCAGGGCAGTGACAGATCTAGGGGGAACCCCCCTTCCACCCCCCCCCCCCCCAAAAAAAAAAAAAAAAGAGAGAGAGAAAAGAAAGAACCTAATTCCGGAATTATCATTAGATCAGACCGCTCGTCAATGATGGTCACATTCAGCTAATGAAAATGATACTATTATCATCATTTGTGTAAATCTTACTCTCGAGTTTTTGACTAAGTAGATTAACACAATCCAGTCCTAACTTAGCCACATTAGAAAAACAATCATTTTAAGCTAAAGTGGCCTAGCTTCTTGCTGCAATTACAGTCATTCTTGTTTATGGAAGGCAAGCTAAACAGGTCAGTCTCAACAATACCTATTTGCTGTCCATCGGATAAGTTGAGCTAAAATTTATGTGATATCTTCAATTTTTATATTTTCTTCCTGTAATATTTACTGTGGATATCTGAAAATGGTGTTAGGAACACCTGAGTTCATGGCACCGGAACTGTATGAAGAAAATTACAACGAATTGGTTGATGTATACTCGTTCGGTATGTGTGTTTTAGAGATGCTTACTTCTGAATATCCATACAGTGAATGTGCCAACCCGGCGCAAATATACAAGAAGGTGACATCGGTAAGGTCAAGCTTCGATTTGACAATAAACTCTTATGAGAAGATCAAAATCTGACCAATGTGATGCCATTTTCATAATTCAGGGTAAGCTGCCAAGGGCATTCTACAAAGTTCAAGACTTGGAAGCTCAGCGCTTCATCGAAAAATGCTTGGTATCTGCTTCAAAGAGGTTATCGGCAAAAGATCTGGCGCTGGACCCATTCCTTATGATGGATGAGGATGATCTGTTGACCATAAAAGATGTTGGACTCCAGAAGCCGTTTCTGAATGACAACATACAAATTGAGGAACTACGGTTGAAGGAGGCTCGACCAAGGACCAACATGACTATTACAGGGAAGTTGAATCCTGAGGATGATACCATCTTTCTCAAAGTGCAGATAACCGATAAAAAGGGTACGGGTTCTGGAACTTCTCCAATCAGCCATTACAGGAGCTTTATTTTTAGATACTTCCATCAAAAGCTGTACCGGGGGTCATTTTCGTGTGAGAATAAGTATATAACACAGAAGAAACAGAGACTTAGACCTTCAAAAGTATATCTTTAATGTGGCATATGGATCCATCTTTGTCTCTTTTATAGGACTAAGCCTGGTGTATTAGATAACTGAAGAATTTGCTAGTCAGGGGAGATAACTACAAAGCTCGAGCTCTAATGCAGCTTCATATTCATGTTGTGTGTCTTGCAGGGTCTGTTAGGAATATATACTTTCCCTTTGACACGGTAAGTGATACCTGCATTAATGTTGCTACCGAAATGGTGAAAGAGTTGGAGATTATCGACCGGGACCCTTCTGAAATTGCGGATATGATTGAAGGAGAGATTTCTGCTCTAGTACCACAGTACAAGAAATGGGGGCACCTGAATCACAGTCATGTACTTAATCATCAAGAAGACGATGATGACCACCATCGTCGTTTCTTTTCTTTCTCCTCCTATTCATCATCCCAGGCGTCACTCTCGGGTTTGATCACTCCCCATCAGTTGGATGAAAGGACTTTTGGCAGTGATTGGCTCCAAGGTATAGTTACGGTAATTCATTTTTACTTATACTTGTATTACATAAACGATTTAACATAGTTTGGCTATAGCAGAGGTCATCTGACATTTAGTTGGCCTTATAACTCACTGTAATGAATTAAGAGGGTTAGCTTTGACGCAATATTGACCGGGAGATCATGAGCTCGAAATGCGGAAACAGCCTCCCGTTACAAAATGTGGGCAAAGCTGTGAGTATCAACCCTCTCCAGACCCTACAATGGCAACAGCCCCCTGCACTATGCCGGCCTGTTTTAACAGCAATGCATTAGAATAAACATTTCCTAGAAATGCAAGGAAATCTTGTCTGAGTGATCAGGAGTTTAGGATTATAATGACTCATATGAAATCCCTTAAATTACCTTTTTGTTTGGCACTTCAGAAACCGCTGAAATTACTTACGTTGTTTGTTTTCATTTTTGACGATCTGATTTCTTCACCTTTCTTTGCTCTCTAATTAGGTAGTCTTATCGGTTGCATGCAAAGATTCTTTGACTAAGCTCAACTTTTTAACAGTATCAATGGAATAACGACCAAGACATGTTGTTGCAGATGACTTGTCTGATGACACCAGTTCTCAAAGTTCTCTACACCTCGAAAATTACTCCAACTTGAATTACTATTCTGGTGATGAGCACGGGTCTGATTTTAGCCCTATGAGGAGAAATCAGCTCCCTGTTCCGATGACCCAGAACTGTACGAGGTTCCATCATGGAGAAAGTACTAGCACTGTGCAGCCCATGGCTAGAAATTTCCATAAGCAGTCTAAGGTCATGCTGGAGTCGCCACGAGGTTTGACCTCTAAAGATAAATGTGTGATGGAGTCTCGTAAACTAACAAGGAACCGCTCCCTCGTGGACACGCGTAGCCAGTTGCTGCATCGGTCATTAGTAGAGGAGGTGAACAAGAGACGGTTGTTCAAGACAGTTGGTGCAGTGGAAAATATAGGCTTCCAGGCACCTTGTGAGGTTTCCACCAAGCCCAGCAAGGTGCCACGGCCAGGTAGTGGTTCCTTTTCTGCAAAGCCTACAACTGATGGCATGAGGCAAGGGCATAGAAAAAGAGTTTGAGGTGTCCTCTCATGAATCTGCAATGTAATCAGAGAGATGTAAAATAGGGTTGATCATTTTACAACGGTGTAGATAAATGTACAGGGGTGAGGGATTGTATGCTTGTATTAGAATTTGGTTTTTATTATCTGCCAGCACCAGCTTAACCTTGGCATGGCATGAAAATTGAAGTGTCGAGGCAAGACAGTCTGGAAATTATGCTTGATTTTCCTTTGTGATGGAGGCTTTGAGAAAAATTGTATCCTGTACTACGTTCGAAAATTTGTATCATATATTATGTTCTGCACGTAAAAGATTAATTAAGTCTCTCACTCCCCAGTTTGACTACCGAGGAATTCACCAATTTGTGGAAAGGGCCTACTATTCCTCTTCACAGTTTGATCGATTCTTTTTTTTGGTAATAAGAGAATTGCATTGATAGAGAAAAGGTAACACAGTTCGAGAAAGCAAAAGGAGATCGGCCTTAGGGCCATACAACTTTTGCTAACAACATAAAGGAAATACAAAAGCGGTATCCACCATAAGTGTCTATGCCATCCATCACGACCGGTGCTCATTGTCGTAAAGAGCTAATAACCCAGTCCTGGTAGACCGTCACTCGGGCCCGGCAAGCAAAAAGGGCAAGAGCTTTGGCTTCCGTCATTTGTTGAGGGGTCGCCCTGGCAATACTTTCTGATTTGGAGATCTGAACAGAGTCCACTGTAGTTATATGGCAAGGACAAGTTG
The DNA here is from genome assembly GCA_033065855.1 of Escallonia rubra. NCBI lineage: Eukaryota > Viridiplantae > Streptophyta > Magnoliopsida > Escalloniales > Escalloniaceae > Escallonia > Escallonia rubra. Next base: position 112,784 of record JAVXUO010000387.1, on the reverse strand, counting down.
CCCTCCAAATTTGCGAAAGGAAATTTGGATTGTGCACCTTCATCTATGGAGGAGTTGAAATCATGTTATTGAGATTCCTTGTGTACCTTACCCAAAATTCCTGTCCATGCTTTTCATGCTGCAGCCACGTCAATTATTAAGCTCTTTGGAAGTAGCTTGTGCTGCCAAAGTAAAGAAAATGTCAAGTATTACAAGTTTCTGAAGTTGGTTGTCCATTATCCATACTTTTCATGTTGCAGACAAGTTAATTATTTGGCTCTCTGGAAGCAGCTTGTGCCGCCAAAAATATATAAAATGTCAAGCATCACAACAAGCTTCCAGAAAGGTAAGATTTAATCTTATAATCCTAGACTTTAGTATGATTTCTTGTCATTACGCGAGATAATTGTATTCCACTTGTTACGTAGTATGTCCTGTGCTGCATGCTGGCTGCTGCATAACAAAATCTTTTAATCATGAAGCTCATATGCATGGCATATCTTGCATATAGAATATACTTTAGGAAAATGCAAACCAGCACATTATGTACTGTGTATGTTTGCTACTTTGATCAACTTTAATTCGAGTGCAATTTGCATGCCGATTGATCTAAGTTAAAAAAAACTTTTAAGGTGGATCCTGCCTGGATAATGGTGCTTCCCAAAGGTGCCTTTATTTTCCACTTACATGTAGACACCATCATAAATAGAAAGAGGGCAAAGTTCTAACTTTCTTGCAAGTTGGAACAGGGCAAAGTTCTCTGCGTCGCACTAATCTAAAATCTAATGCAATGGACAGCTGAGTTTGTGATGTATAACCGTATAACTAATCTAGCATTGCTATAAATTTGACTTTTGTATACGATCTTTAAATGTTGCAGACGTGTCGCATTGCTGTAATGTAATCCATTTATCCAATTATTATGGCTATGCAAAATTGATTTAGAATATCTGCGAGTTTGTTGGAACGGCGTACCACTCCTACAAATTTTATAGAATTGAATTTAAGCTGCTTTGAGTGTGAGAAAATAACAAGTCCTTAGGAGTATTTATGTTTGGAAAGAGACTGATCAAATATGCAATCATGGGTAGTTCCCAAACTACACAATTGCAAGCTGGTCACTCCTCAATCCTCATGTGGTCCTTGATATATCCAAGCACTTGGTATGCTATGTTCTGGACCTTCTGGTTCTGGTGGTCCGTATCATCAAACAATCTGGATTTTTTTTCCAGGCCAGTTTGTCTTGTCATCCATCCCTTTACAGAGCCAGAGCTTCGTATTTCATGCAATGTCCCCAAGGACCCCAACCGTTAAGTGTTCTCTCCCTCTCTCCCACTCAAGATTTGACAAGTAATAAGAGAACAAGTAAGTGCAATGATGTCAGAAGTTCCAAGCTTAAGCATGTCAGCACCTGATGCTGATTTGCAAGAGGAAGGCAAGTGTTAACATAGTTTTGAACCCCTGGGCTCCATTGAGTTATACTACGGTAACGATGAATAGGGTATTGTGGCCTTGACCTTGCTATTGTGAAGATGATCTCTCATTGGTCATTACCAGTTGCATTATGTTGGGAAATTCATTCACTTGTATGATGATTGCCGAAATAAAGAGGAAGTGGGTTTGCGTACGTTTATGCTTTGCGGGTATTCTTTTTTGGGCGTGTTATGTTGAACATTATGTAAGAAATATGACAATTTTTTCGTGTTTTTAAAGTCACACAAACCACAAGCGCATGAAAATTTAAAAACGATTTGAGGGACTTTGCATTTGCTACTCTGCCTGAATCGGAAACTTAAAATTAACAGAGTTTAAGGTGACTGCATCCGGGCTCGGATGTAGGTAAAATTGATCTAGATACCAGCTGAACTAGCATTGGAGGCCATAATTCATAACCACCCTTCTGGATAATCGTCTAAACAGCTGTGCCAAGAGAAATGGCTGCAAAGAGTTCACCACAATGTTCTTGGGAGTTGTTAATAAATTGGTAAAATGCAAGTTCTTTGCCATGAAGGACAGGACATTCCTGTGCAAAGTGATGTTGTACCAGCCTGCCTTTCTTGTTTATAGTTTTCTTACTTTTAAGGAGAAAAGCCCAAAGAATGAAGAAACTAAGGCCCGTTTGACATAACTTTTCAGTTTTTTCGGAAAACTGAAAAAAAGCCGCGTTTGGTAAACATTTTTTTTTCTTCTTCAGTTTAAAAAACCAGTTTGTAAACTGAAGAAAAAAAAAAAACTCTAGATTTGTTTTTTTTTTTTAGACTACCACCACCCTCCCACCGCCGGCCACTGCCGGCAACCTTTGGCAACCGCCGCCGACGACTGCAGGCTGCCGACGACCACCACCGACAGCCACCAGCCACCGCCACGCCCTACCACCGCCACCGCAAACGACCACAAAAAAAACTCAAAATAAAAACTGGGTTATCAAATACCAAAAAAATATATATATATCAAAATAAAAGCAGGGTTATCAAACACCCACTTGTTTTTGTAAAAAAATAAAAATTAAGCTGCTCTTTAATTTTTTTTTCCCAAAAACTGAAAACAAAAAAAAAAAAGTTTTGTCAAACAAAGCCTTTAAATTGTGGGCATGTTTTGTTAGAACTGTTAAAATCTTGAATGATTTTGTTATTGACATTGCCAATGCTTGTGATTTTATTGACTACAGAACAAAAACCAGAAAACATCATCACCATGTTTCTTGAAAATTACTTTTGTTTTATGAGTTTTGTTATTCCCGAACAACCAACCAAATAGATTTCAAGCTTTGATTATTGTTATTTGTATCTCCAAAAAGTGACAACAATCCTTCATCAAATGTGGCGGCAAACACATAGTATTCTACTGAAGATTCAATGAAAGATAGGATGGTTTTTACCATTTAGTGCTCTGTTTACCTTCAATGGTTCACTTTAGGAATGAAGTGTCTTGTTTAAAGTTTTAAACTGTTTTTTCATCCATAACAGGTGGGTGCATCTACCCTTAACTGTAACTCGTGTTTAATATGTAATGTCACACTCATCATTCTAAGTCCTTGCCCCCTTTCGAAGGCAATCGCTGCAGAAAATGCGATACTTTAGGAAGAGGTCGCGTCGCTAAAGGTCATTTATCATCTGTCCATGTAAAAGGAATTGTGGGGTTGGTTTAATTAATTCTCACATTGAGTGGAGTATGGAATGACTTTGCGAAGCCGATACTAGTGTGTATGACTAATTTTGAAGGCTGAATCTGCCCTATTCACTATTCGCTATGGTTAATACTGGTTGCTGATACTTTTAGGTGATAGTAACTAGCGGCTTTCAAGGAGACTTGGTTGTTGTTATACAAAATTTCTTGCGAAAATTGAGCCTCCTGAAAATTTCCTTCGATAAAAAGTTATGATGCTTACATGCATGGCCGCATGGTGTATATAAAAATGACTCAAGACTTTTGGTATACTGATAGGAATGGGTGAGCTGATGGTTTTGAGTTGGAATGACAGGCACGGATGACCTCACACTTGACAAATAACAGAAAGACATACCAGTACGATTAAAGCAAAGCTGCCTGCTGGGAATTTCAGTTTGGCTGGTGCCTTAAGGTTTTGGTTAAAGTCCCCTAACAACCTCTCTTTTTCTCCCTCTCTCACGCACATAAGCACACACTTATGTTGTTTGCGGTGGCCACAAGAAACCATCAATCACTCCAGAATCTGCGGCATTTGTTGGGTTTGGATGCTGTCTGTTAAGAAATTCTTTGGGGGTCTTCTTCATCCATACCGCAGTTTGTACTTTTTAACAAGACATTTGCACAATCTTCTACACTCCCAAGATTCTTTAGACTATAAATCTGCGACTTCCTTGGCTATGTTGTGGTGACCAAGACATGTAAAAGAAGGATAAGCAGCAGAACTAGGATACCCCTTCGTATTATTCAGATCCAATAAGTTAGCTCCCATCCTCCCAAAACCTCTGCTGCATCTGTATTATTTAGATGCAATAATTTAACTATGTTTAGTACCAACGGACGTTCCGAGTAAGAAGTACCATTATTGGTTAGAAATATAACTTCTACCTATGTAGAGTAAGGACTGCAAAATTTTTAGTCCTAGGGGAAACATAGCGCTTCCCATGTATTGGGGGGGACCAAAGTTTTGCGAATTTTTTCTACTAATCAACTGTAGAGCGAAAAGCGGACCTGCGGATTACCTATGTTTGTTATGCTCTTGTAACAGGTTGTGCCTTGGAGTTGCACAACTGAATTTTCTTTCTTAATTAGCGTATGATTTAGTGGTTACCATCATAAACACCCTCGTTGTTTGTGACTTGGTATTCCGAGTCTAGTAATGTATTAGGTTAGGTTGCTAGTCAACTTGACTTTTGATGCATCAAATTTGAGTTTTGACTCGTTTATGTAGTGAGCTGGGCTGTGCTCTCGAGTAGTTTATCGAATCAAGCAAATTCAAATTAAAATCAAGAGATTAACAACGAGCTTTTGAATGGCTCACAGTTGGTTTGCATAGGGTACGATATGTTGCATAATCGAGCAAAATTAGGGGCCTAAATGCTAGTGCTAAAAAGCTTGTCTCCTTAATAATACAGCCCATCTAATAAGTAGCCAAGAAAAGGTAACCTAGGCTGTTTCTGGTGCATAGATAGTTAAGGACTTAAGCTGCCCTCAACTTTATAATCAAGCAACCTTCACTTTAGACAAGAATGCAAGCTCAAAAGCTGCTTTATATTCGGTCACTGGCCTTATCTCCAGTTTGCACTGTGGAAGGTGTGGAGCCCTTTACAACAAATAAGTAACAGATTCTTCAATTTTTGTCTGTGGCTCTTGAGCATCTATATGTGTTACCTATTAGTATGCTTTGATTTAGGGAGGTTCACTGACCCTGCTGCTAGCTCATCCCAAAGCTTGAGGACATTTGATCATTCTAATTTCATTCTTCTTCCCCTTGTAGCCACACTTGCACTATTTTGAACAAGTCACAAGATTTTTTATATATATATAATTTTTATTTCTCGTATGCAATTGCCCCCGTTTTAAAGTCTTAGGGGGCCTCTAAATTAGACACACAAGATGGACAAAGGTAAACTCTGAGGATCTGTTTCTTTCCACATTAAAAGGGTACCTTCTCTGGGGAAAGACCAGAGGTTGAATTAGAAGAGCTTGTCAGTAGATTGTACAAACAATGGGTTCTTGTTCCCTACATGTCCAAACTTGTCAGGAATCTTTGTGACTTCTCTGTGAGCAAAATGAAAGATGTCCTCTGATATGGCAAGGCTCGGTTATGTACAACTCAATTCTCCCAATCCTCAATTTGCAATGCGCATACCTGTTTTCAGGGTTTTGCCATGAGTTACTTATGGTGAAATTTGCATTGTAGAAAACTCATTGAAGCTCAATCAAAGTAAGAAACTTCTAAGTACCATTGCAGCTTACAAATACATACTTAGGTGAAGTCTGGAAGTGGAAATTTTCAAAAAAAAAATCAGTATAAACAGAGGACACAAACCAAAAAACACGTAAGGTCGACGGTACGTAACTTAAACCCTCTATCTGTGGAGGCAGCGCGCATGTGCCAAGCTCACCTTCACCCAACTTGAAGCAAATTCTACTTATCTTGCAATTTCTAATTGTCGAAGAAGAAAATAAAGTACCTTGCCCAAAAAGTAGATACATATCTACAATTATCCAAGTAGAGAAAATTGAGAAATTTTTACAACCGATGATCAGGCATATTGAACCAGATTTGCTCAAATGCCTTCACAATAAGATCATGATACTCGTCTGAGTTCAAAGAAAGGTAACAAGCAAGAAGTTCTTCCAAATCCTTAGACGCCTGGATATTATTCTCCACAATCATCTCCATCATTGACTCCCTAAAGTCCTTCTGAGGGTCAAACGACGACTTCACAATTGCAAAGCTCTCCGTGTAGCCCCCCTTTCGCTGCTTTGAGCTCGTTGACACGCTCTTTCGCCCATGAACTTGAACTTTCTTGCTTACCAGCCTCGGAGAATGTGACCTTAGCCTTACTCCTGCAGCAGACGAGACAGATTTTCGGTTGACAGCAGTAGTTTTAGTTTCCTTCTGCGTCTTGGTGTTACTACACTCCTTGACAATCTTGATAGAGAGTGAGCCATGATTGGCTTCTAAAGTTGCTGGTGCATCATCATTGGCTACTTTTGCTGGCCGTGTCAGAATTGGAGGAAGATCTATCTCTGAAATCGAATCGAACCCATCAAACTTCTCAACTTTCTTGGTGTATGATGTCTCATTCATGTCAATGATGATGTCACTAGACTCGAATTCGGATGAGGGAGACCGGAGGAAGTCAGGCTCAGGTGAAGTATCTGTTGAAGAAGCAAAGTAGCCTTGATCCCGACTTTGTTCGGACTTAATCCAGGCTGAATTAAGCTCTGCACGACAGCTACAATCGGATGAAATAGAGGAGGGGGGCATCAGTCTAGGACTGGGAGAGGGCTTATAAATGGTCTTTCTTTTTCTTCTTCTTGCCTTTGATGAATTCCTTGGCGGGTCGAAAAAATGAGTGTCTGAGGCTTTTGGGTTTGTGGGTGAACTGTAGAATTTGGCGTCTCTGGCGGGTGGCTCTGAATTGTAGTAGTAGCAAGATTGTCTTTTTGGATGAGAAGGGGTAGGCTTCTGCAAGGTTGCAGGTGGTGGTGGTGGGGGTAGCTTTTTCTTGATGGGATGAGTGTTGTTTTGGTTTCTGGGCTTGTTCATGTCCCTCAGCTTGTAAAACCAAGCATTTGGTATCATGTCTGATAACCTGAATCTGTAATTGCCCATCAAGGATGATCTTTGCCTCTCTCTTCCTCTGTGTCTCTGTTTCTCTTCCTCACACAGGTTTGATACCTGAGAACTGGAGATAAAATATATAAAGAGAACATGAAGTGCTACATGGAGCAAATCATGTGGAAAAAGAGAGATTTCAAGGCATTATAGAATAAGAGGGGGTCCCCCATGGAAAATATGGCATAAAGCAAGTGGAGAGCAATAGGCCAGGGCTGTCAAACTAGCTTTCTTCTGAGTTAAACCAGATTAAAGTTGTGTATGGATACATAAACTTGTAATGAACTACACCTGCAATGAACTTGTTTGAACAAATTATGTTCGTGTTTTCGGGCTATGTAGACTTACCATTAATCTAAACGAAAAAAATACCTTCGATGAACTGATATTTTACATTAAATTGTGAGACTGACTTATCATAGAAAACTCTGCTAATTCACTCATTAGCATTGGGTTGAATCCGTGATACTTACACATTATAACCAATAACCATAACATACACCGATGATATTGACAATTCCGTGTATTTACCAAATCGTTTCGTTCAATCCACATAAGGGGTTTGTTAAGGCATGGTTATGTAAGGTTGATTCTGAGGAGCTCCACTTCTCTAATTTTTTCATTCAAGCAATCTTTGATCCTTGTAGAATTTGCTTTCCCGACAATAACGAGCCGCGTCAAGAATTTCAGGGAGATCATGGGCTGGCTCACCCTTTGAAATCATTTCTCCAGTAAAAATTAGGAAGTGATGATCAATGATGATTTGAGTAAACAGGTAAGGCCCATGTGTCTAACTAGTGCTATAAATGAATTTTCATGCACCACAAATGATGACATTTAGCCCTTTTCGACTGCTCAAAGATGATCCGCACACGGGTGCTGGACTTTCAATTATGGCAAAATGCTGCAACAAGAAATAGTTCTTTTATGAGCAATCTTTGCTGATTATGGTAAAGTGATAACTAATTTTTATTTATTTATTAGGGTGGTTCAATTGCCAAAGCTTTGCAGACGATACAAATTGTTACCGCTGCGTTATTGCAAAGACCGTTCAACTATGTGCTTATCGTTGTCTGTATGGCACTGGTGTACTCTAGTACTCATATTTTACAACTCAAAACTGATTCATTTGGTCTTTAATGAATGCATGCACGAGGTTGAACAGCAAAATAAACACACAAAAAGGCATCAAAAAGCAAGGCAATCGACCAACCAAAAAGGTTACTGATGTGGTCCAGATCAAAGCTACAGCAGAGGCAAATAGGAAGCTAGCACATCGTCTGGTATCGAAAATGACCTACTCCAAGCATTGAGCCACTCTATGGTAGAAAAACTTGGTCCCTCCTCCCAGCTAAAATAGGATTGTTACATTTTTGCTATAAAGCTAGAAAACTTACAATCACAATAGTATATACTTGAGTTAGACAAATTATGCACCGGAATAAACCATATGATTTCTCACGCTCTTCCGATTTGTATTTCCTGATATGAATTCGAGACCCTTCTCCAGCTCATTTTAAAGGCTAGAACGGCACGTTATTCCAAAACTTTTCTATCTTGTCATAGCATTCATTGGTGCCACAAACAAGTCATCTATGGCTTTGCAACGGATTGTTGTACATCATGCAACTTAGTTGATCCTTTGAGCGGCTTATAGTACCTAGAAGTACGATCTAATGCGCCACATCGATGCATACACTTTAATTTATCTCTCCGCCTGCCTAGGTTTGTGCCAAATTAGTTGAAGTTGTTTTAGAACTTGAACTACGGACACTACTATGGTATGAGCATACGACTCTCTTTCTTTCCTAAAGATTTGTATGGTTGAAGTTTCCTGGAAACTTGTATGGTATTGAGCCGAATCATCTCCAGACATTTGTAAGTTCAGATGTGATGGTAAAGGAGACATTTCATACAGGATATCGCTATGTGAATTGATTGTCTAAGATGAGAGACCGATTAAGACTAGTACTGGTTACAAATGGAGGGTAAAGGAAAGCTACCTGACACCACTGGTTGAAATGAACTATACACTGAAATAGGAAAGTCCTCCTAACAGGAACCCAATTAATCTAGACAGAAGTACGTGAAATGCAATAATATACTACAGGGGAAGAAGAATAGTACAGCGTATCTTTCAGCAAGGAACAACAATAAAAAAAAATCGAGGAACATATCATAAAGTAACGAAATATATTTTTTTTTGGTTAGACCACCCGGTTTCCGGACACCACATTGGGAAAATCCGGGTTCGAGCCGGCAGATAAAACCAAGTTTTAACGCAGCTGCATTCAGGGCTTCTGGTTAAGCTGGACAATACCAGCTGACCTACGCGCTTGGTGGTAAAGTAACGAAATATAAGGGACTAAATTGAAGGTAAAACTTGCCAATAATGATAGTTAACTTTTGAAGAAGCGATGATGGAGCACTATCTTAATTCCGGCTTATACTCGAACTCAATTTACCACCCGCACTTCACTTATATTGCACTTTTATCATTTATGTTAAGGTGTATAAAAAGTATAATTAAAAAGATATCTTGAGTGCCTCCAAAAAAAAAAGGGCCGAAAAAGGAATGTACGCGACTACTTGTAAAATGTATCATTACCCTTCAAAGAGAAAGACAGAAGCAGAGTCCAGCTTTCTCCACTGTGAGCTCAAGTATGAAATTTTACAGAACTGGATCTTGGAGAGAGCCTAGCCCATCCCCTGATCAGGCTGATCCCTGAACCAACTTGTACAAGACTATATCACATGGGCTTACTGTAATTGTCCAATGATGAGTACTGGGCCAGGACATGCCAATGAAAGACCCCAAGGCCCACGTATCACTCTTGGAAGTAATTGACCACTTCTCTTGATCGATTAACAATGTTTCTGCCAATTAGGCAATAAACAATCAGTCTACACCAACCAGATGTCTTGATAATTTAAACCAGAACCAACTCAAGTAGAACCAGATTAGGCCCTTCTTGTAATACTGTAGTTAATATGGGTTCAGTTCATGGAACACCACTACCCTTTTAGACCAGACGTGTACCGCACCCACAAGCACCAGATCCTGCTTCTACCCTTGAAAAAGAGGAGCAGCATCAACTAATTCACCACCCTCTGTGTGTTGCACCATACCATCAAGCAAGCAACTTCTCAAAGTACCCAACTTCTCCTAACGGAATAGAAAGTGACATTCAAGCAAAAAGGCCATCATTCTTCACCAACCCCTTCATAAGCACACTTCTGCTAATCATTCAGAGATGGCAGAAAGAGTTCCTGTTGGCTTCAGATACAAGAAGCTTCTCAACCCATGCAAGAAGATACTACAAGTCTTCAAGTTTAGATTCAGAAAGCCAGTCTTTATAAGAGCTCTACGCTTCCCTCGAAGCGATGCCAAAGTGAACAAGACTCCTAAAAGAAGGCGTTTTACGGGTTTACTATCGAGTTGGTGTTCGGGAAGAAAGTCTAGGGAGATGGACCGAGTGATGGAGCTCAAGAGTTTTTCGGATGCAGGGAATCACAGGGCGCCCTACTCCTCTCCTCTTACCCCAGCTTATGTTAGGATGAGCGGAACTGGTAAGGGCGTACTCTCGGCTCAGGATGACGTGGAAGATGCGTGCAGGAGCTTCGAGAACTACTTGATGGAGATGATTGTGGAAGAAGGGAAAGTGAAGGATTTGACGGACATAGAAGAGCTTCTCTACTGCTGGAAGAACCTTAAGTGTCCCGTTTTCATCAACTTGGTATGTCGATTCTATGGGGAGCTGTGCAAGGATTTGTTTTCCAATAACGATCAGGAAGACATCGATAGTTCAAAGTGATCTCTCTCTCTCCCTAACCAACCCCCCCCCCCCCCCTCTCTCTCTCTCATTTGAGGTTGTAATCAGTAGTAGGAACCAATTTCCAATTGTATGTCACCCAAATGGAGCCTATTATTTTCCCTTTCTTTTTTAGGCTTATGACGTTTGTGCGAGAATTAATAAACAGTGAATCTAATACCAAGTTTAAACTGAAACAACGTAAAACAGTTTTGCCTACTCAGAAGCTAATCAGTAAAGATGTCCGGAAGGCAGAAGCTTTGCTCGTGTTGACAAAACTTAATGAGATCAAACCCCTCACAAAACTTACTCATATAAGGTTCCTTTCAAACTAAGGATGGTGCGGCATAGTTTCTTGATCCTCAAGGAGGTGCAGATCAAGCATGCAAGCTAATTGAACAGAAGTTAATCAAAATACATCCATTTCTACTATGCTGTCGTCTTGAATCACAAGAACTTGTATGTTCTTTCACATTTCCACGTGAAAACTGCAATCCAAAAAAAGCAAGCAAAAATTTATGAACTAACTACTCCCGGACGAGCTATATAGCAACTCGCCAAACTTCTTGTTGTGACGGTTAAAAATCAAGGTTTTACATTGCCGATTCAAGCTTTCCATGGAAGAAAACCATGTCATTTCACTGTATCAGACAAATTGTTTCGTCCCCTTGAGGGGTAGACACAAAAACAATATTCAGAAAACAATACTCTCCTGTTCTCTTTTTGGCAAGTCAGTCGTGATCAGCAACATGCTGCATTGTAATGGCATTATTAGCTGCATAAACATATCCACATTCATAAAGCAACAACATCCGTGGATCTTACAAAAGAGATCTTAAGGGCATTAACTTAACAAGCTGTTAGTTTTTTGGTTCAATCCCAACATGCAACAACTATGACCATTAGAAGCTCAGCTTAAAAGGTGATGTATAAACATATTCAGAACAAATAAGTAATTGGTGTTTTCTTGAGTTACCAGTTACTCAGTTAGCCAGAGCACCTCCTCCTAGCATGTACCGATTGAAGATCTAACTTTTGATAGATAAACCCTAGACTTGACCAGTGTCTCCCCAATTCTGATCCCCGGCATGACCATAAACTCAACTCTGAATCTTAATTGGTCTTCGTCAAACCCAATCACATCTTCCATGTGCTGCTCCACGCATTCCATAAAGACATCTGAGAACTCACTTCCTCGCTTTACTTTGAAAATTTCAACCTTGGATCCAATTGAAGCCAGAGTCCCTTGGAGAACCCAAACCCACCTTGCCATTTTGGCGAATGCTTGGTAGAACGGCGTCCTTGGGTGCCTTCCACTTGAGACAAACTTCCTATGGTCCAAGTTCCCGAAGAATGATGCTTCCATCTTTGGATGAACTACTAATAGGTACTTTGTTCTGCAAAATTTTGCGAAGTCAGAATTTGGGTTTTCTGTTAGAGCATCAACTGGATCTTCAAATCTCATGATATCATCGAGATTGTAGGATTTAGGTGTAATGCCATAAAACATCCTCCGAGTAATATAAGCTTCAAATGCATACTTCTTGTGGGACCTCTTGGAATACACAATTGAATCCTCAATTGCCTTCGAGGCCCTGTCAAGATCCCAACCTGAAACTTTCATCAAGGCAATCAACGGCTTAGCAAAATCATGAATGGCCTCCGAAACTGCCTTAGAAGTATTTTGAATGGCATACGAATTAGAAAACCTAGCATTTGACTTTTCTCTCAGTCTCAAGTCTGCAGCCAGTTTTTTGTTCCTCAAATTCAAATCTGAAAGCTCTCGCTGCAAACCGTTAACCTCAGCTTCTTTCGGTTTGCTATGGGACTTCAGTTTCTTCAACAGCCTTTCTTGAACTTGAATTTCTGCTAGCAGAAGAGCAGAACGAGCTGCAATTGAATTGGGTTTCTCAAATTGCTTCTCCTTACGAGCATGCTTAATCTTGCACAGTGCTTGGAGTTGAGAAACAACAAGTTCATCGGCAGCTTTGATTTTTACGGTATCATATGGAACGTGAGCTTCTTGGAGCTGAACATAAGCTAATTTTAGCACCGAAATTGCGTCAAACAGATACAGTACATCCAATTTAGAACATTCCTTGCTTTTCACAGGAACCTCAACTGGTTGGGGATGGACTCTTTGTACATCAAACTCGGCCTCCTCGGTTGCATCACAGCTGTCTTCAGCCAATAACAAATCGTTGCCATCGTAGGCAAACTGGCTAGGGTTTTCAGATGACAATACACCAATGGACCTCAATCTACAAACTCTAGCAAATTTGGAGACAATTTCAGATATGTTTGAAGTAGGTTTGGCAGGTTTCGCTGCAAATTCCATTCTCTATCTGATTTCAAAACCCCCTAAAATCTGATAACCCAAGGATTTAAATCTAACAATATACAGCCAAAAAATTAATGGGATACTGGGATTAGCTCCATTAATCTAGAAATCAAGTTGACTAAAGAAACAGTAGTTCTAAGTAAATGGGCTTACAATATCCCATAATAGCATTAATGTAGCTCTTAAAATTTAGAAAACCCATGATTCCCGCTGAAGGTCCCCGGGTTTCCAGGGTTCAACCTTCTAATAGATAAGAATCTGGACCAAGATTATAAATTTCGAGACAAACAAGATAGAACTAAAGCACTAATGTAAACAATGTTCTGAAACCCCTAAACATTTTGAAGGAAAACAAAAAAAAATTGAGGTTTTCGAAGATAAGAGCTTTAACTCAGCACGATTTGAACTTCAAACTATAGAAAAGTAGAAAGACTTGCATCAAACTCAAGGTAGACTTACAATGGGTTTCATTCAAGATTTGAAAAGCTCCAAATGCTTGAGTGAGCACAGATTAGAGCAATGTTGTTGATTCGAAAATACGGTGTGTGTTCAGCTACAGTGTGCAAGCGACAACTTATAATAACAGTATTAGGGTCTTCTAATTTCGTCCTTCTTGGGTTTGAGTCCAAAAATGTTAAAAACTAGTTTGTGTGCGTGTGTGTGCGAGGAGAAACATGTACTGGTGCTGCAATTACAGTTGAATATCGAGAAGTGTGGGAACTGGGAAGTGTGTGCGTGCGTGCGTGGGTGCGTGGGTGTGTGAGGTGCCGGCGGGCCGCATAGTTTGAATCCTTGGGTTTCGTCATTCAAAACATCAGTTCAAATACCTCAAAAATGCAGTTTGAGTTTAGGAATTATTTCAGTTTCCAACTTTCAAACTATGAGTATTTGACTATTTGTAGTATGAAATTTAAAATTTTATACTTACTTCCCTCCACTATGATATCATTCGTATTTTATACGTTTTTTTTACGACAGTATATTATATTCAAAACGTCGAGTTAAACCATCAAGTTAAAACATTACGGTTGGGGGGCACTTCTAACTTTGCAACTCATTGCTAGAACAACCATCACTTCTCACTATTGCATCGCCAATAAGCTACCTGGAAACCTGATCGGTGTCTAATAGAGCAACTTTTGAAATAGTCACCGGTTCAAAATATTAACGCATGGCTTCCATCCAAAAAATATGTTCAAGACAAAAAAAAAATATTAAAACCTGATATACAATCCAAAGTAGTATGTTTAAGAGTAGAAGAAACCCACCCTTATAGAAACTGATCCAAATAACCATGCAAAATCGATATGGCGTTTTAACACCCGCTCTCAGATAGAGCCTCGAACATGAGATAACTTTAAGCATCAATCCGTGTAAAGTACACCGCATGCACAACTTGGAACATGAGGTAGTAACCTGAAGACTATGAGCACGGGCAAAACTAGCTCTGATTTCAAAGTGTGGCATCCTACAAATAAGCATGCTCAAGAGGAGGAGAGCCTACCAGGTATAAGAACCGATCACAATTCTCATGTATAATCGATGTGAATAAATGTGATTTGTTGTTTGACTTACAAAAATCATGATTAGATTATAGCATTTGACTTATTGTATGGTGTCTCTCGTCGATTTGTTTTGTGTTATTTGTAGTACTTGACTGAGTTTGTGGATTTATTGATTAACTCTATTAATCCTCTCCAATTTATTTATTTGTTGAAAAATATTTATTTTCATACTTTCAAACGCTTAACATTTCATCGGTTGCTAAAAAGGTGTTGTCTCTGATGTGCATTTTAGAGATAAGTGGGGGTATTGCAAAGTATTACATGATTTTTTTTCTTCGATAGAAACTTTCTTTTAGGCGTTAAGGAATGGATTATGAATTTAATCAGTTTTGAACACATTAGAGTAGATTTCATCAGTTTGCTTTCTTTTACCAAATACTTTAAACTTCATTTAATCTGAATTTAATCAGGTTTGACAATATTTAGACTCAATCCCAAACACTCTCTAAAGTCCATAGCCTATAGAATTGCCAAGATCGGACTCAGATAAATATCAGGCCAAGCTTAGACCTAAAGTCAGGAAATATTTTATGGGCCAAGTAAAGTTTCCGTTGACCAAAGCCCACGGGCTTATTCAGGCTTGATGCATGAATTGTGGCATTGTTTCGCTCATCAGAGAAAGATCGTGCAACATGGGCTAGCACTTAAGAAGATAATTATTTTAAGGAATTTTGTTGTTGTTGTTACATTCGTAATAAAAAAATACCGTTAACTTCTCGTATAACGACACTAATATTTTCATTCTCTAAATGCACTAGGCCGACATGTGAGGTGCGCCATTAAAGTTGCACAGAGAGAGAAGTTAAGTTCAATTGACGCTAAAGTTGACTCGATGATATCCCTTATCGGTGCAAACTAGGAAAGAAATATGAGAAGAAAACTTTGGTGGCAGAAATTCACATCCATTTCAATGTGATGTTCCCGCAACAAATTCTTTGGTGGCATCCATGAAGCAAGGTACAATGAAGAAGTTGTTATAAAAGGTGATTTCACCGTGTCGATGAGAACTATTCTAAGCGTTTGATAAGTTAGGGAAAATATTTTAAACTTCTTGAAGTTATGGGATAATCTCAGTCAACTCCGTCGATTTTTAAAAATACTACTTGTCGATCAGTCCAGAATCTAAAAGATATTTCGCAGAACCACGCTCAACCAAAAAAGAAAACAAAACCTAATACCTGAAACCTTCAAAGAAGCATAAAACCATTTACCTTTCCACTCGTTTAGCGCTCCATTTCCTACACTTTATTGATTCCTCCATAGCAACGATAATTATGAACAACAAGATATGCATTAACTACATACCAAATAAACTCCATAACCAAATATCAATCAATTATAAGTCCATTTCAAAAATCAGTTTTCCAAGGCACTGAACAAGCAAGCAATCAAACCATCTGGTGTAAAAAACCCAGATGCAATATTTTTTTTATTGACATTACTTTTTCTTGAATGATTCTACTATGTGCCTCCACCTCCGCCGGCGGCAACAGTCACCAGATCTAACCATTTTCAAAAGCCATAACCACCTTTCTAAATCTGCAAAAAGCCCACTGACCTTTACCCCCGAATTTGCTAGTCAACCCAAAAGAAAAAAGCACAAGCACACATACAAAGTTTCACTTACAAATCTGCCAAGAAAAGGAAGATGGTGGTTGGTGGTGGCCGTTTGTTGTTCCGGAGGGCAAAAAAGGGAAGCTATAGGGTGTCACGTGAACGAGAAAATATTTAATGATTATCTAACGTCACGTCACCGACATAAGTGGTGTTAAATAACCACTAACATCTTGCCGATATTAGACAAAGTAATTAAGCATGGACAACGATAGTAAATCTAACGTCGAGTTACCATGTTAATGAAATATTAGAATTCAAATTGTCACCAAAATTTTGAAAATCCGACTCATCCATTCTCTGCCATCAATATATTTTCACTTCTCGTTCTCATTCCCTTTGGTCACCTTCATCTTCCTTCCCTTTTCTCTTTCATTTTCACCATTATCGTATTGTTTCATCACATTACCTTTTCCTTTTCTTTCCAACAAAACTAATATCATATTACAGTTCCATCAAATTTAACTGCACATGTGGAACAATTGAACCTTTTTAAATAGTAACTCAGCTTAAAGTATGATGCACAAGAATGATCTCACTATAATTTGAGTTTAGATTCATCGGAATCTAACCAAGTGATCGTGAGACAAAACCAATATACTCTTTAGGGTAAATTGCACCAAACCCCCTGAGGTTTATACCCGGATCTCACCTAAGACCCTGAGGTTTTAATTTAAATAATGAGAATTGATTCCAATTGGACCCAAAATAATTTTTTCGCTTAAAAAGAGGTTGATGGCCGTCCACCTTGAAGGGCATTTTGGGTAACCAATATTTAGTGCTCTCTCTCTCTCTCTCTCTCAAACAAAGACCCACCCATACAAGGTAGTACCCCATCCCCCCCCCCCCCCCCCCAATCACGCACCCCCTTCCCCACAAATGCAACCCACTGCCGCCCTTCCGCCAGGCCAGGCGAAGCCCTAGACCAGACGAAGAACCTATTCCTCTCCTCTCACTCCATCAAGTTCTTTGTCGGCTACAAACTACAATTACCCCAACAACACAGCCATAGCGACACACTGGCATACACACACTCACACTCGCACACAAGCACGTGCGTATCTCTACACAAACGCACAAATCTCCATTGCCATGGATTTTGATGTCCCTCAGTGGACTATGGTGGAGCCGCGGAGGCTGTTTGGCGGTGGCAGATTGGTCGTGCTGGCGGGTATGGTTTTGGTGATGGTTGATTGATGGTGCTAGTATTGGCCGCAGAGGGTTGATGTTGCTAGTTGGTATTTTTGGCAGCATTGATTAGTGGTGCTGAAGGCAGCAAATTGGTGGTGCTTATCTTGGCAGTAGAAGAATGACAATGCCCTTTTTGGCGGCAGAGGAAGGGTGGTGCTAGTGGGTATGGTGTTGGCAGCGTCGATTTGCGATGCTGGTGTATGTACGTGTGTGGCAAATCTATGTGTGATTGTGGGTCTAAAATGGCGAGCATTTACGGCGACGGTTGGTGGTGGTGGTGTTTGCCCTTGAATTTTGCAGCGACCAGAAGAGAGGGTGCGAGAGGGGGGAGTGCCCCACCTTGGATAGGCGAGTCTCTATTTCAGTCTTTTGTGTGTGTGAGAGAGAGAGAGCGAGCGAGCGCACACTACTATTGGTTACCCAAAATGCCCCTCAAGGGGGACAGCGATCCACCTCTTTTTAAACGAAAAAATTATTTTGGGTCCGATTGAAACCAATTCAACGCTGGGGTGTTAATTGTTTAAATTGAAAAATTAGGGTCTTAAGTGAGAGTCGAGTGTAAACCTTAAGGGGTTTTGTGCAATTTGCCCTACTCTTTACCTTGGAAATTTCACCTCTTTGTTTACAGAGTTTTTTCCCTAAATAATACATATTTAATACTTAATTACCAAAATACACCATTTTCAAACTTATTTACCCGCATACCACATTTTGGGAAAACGTGGTTTGAAACCACGTTTTCAAGGTAGAAATCGCTGTTTCAAACAGCGATTTCTACCTTGAAAACGTGGTTTCAAACCACGTTTTCTACTTTAAGGTAAAAATCAAGCAGAAATCGCTGTTTGAAACAGCGATTTCTGCCTTGAAAACGTGGTTTGAAACCACGTTTTCCCAAAATGTGGTATGCGGGTAAATAAGTTTGAAAATGGTGTATTTTGATAATTAAGTATTAAATATGTATTATTTAGGGAAAAAACTCTTGTTTACATGCAAAAAATTCACAAGAAACCATGGATGGAGTGAAGGTAAAACAAGAAGAGGCAGTAACACTAGTAACGTGCAAAGGTAGCTTTTCATCATCATCTTCGGTCTTATCACCAAGGCCAACGAAGGAAGACGAAGGTGAAGAAAGGCAATGCGAAAAAGGAATGAAATTGTATTAACGGCAGAAAATCGGTGAGCGGGGTTTACAAAATTTTGGTAAAAAATTGAATTTCAAGATTTCACTAACCATGGTAATCTAATAAGATTACTTTGCTGAGTTGGCAAGATATTAGTGGTAGTCTAACACCACTTATACCGTTGACGTGACGTTAGACAACCACTGAATATTTTCAGAAAATTCAAGATAAACAAATGATTAGATGAGTTATTTCATTAAATATGTTACTATTATTTGTATACCGTCTCGTCAATTGATATTTTTGATAATAAGTGAATACACATGATATTACTCTCTAAACTCAAGAAGTTCGAAGATATTTTATCCATCCTTCTAAGTTATTGTACCTAGAACATAAATTTTACTTGCAGTGCAGTAGCTATATACATCTTGTCTCGAGTCTCAACCTAAAGCTGGGCTAGTTCATTGAAGGGATGAGACACAAGAAAATGTCAACTTTGAGAGGGTGAACATAGGAAAGTTGAGACGTGCATGAAGCAAAACAGAAGAACGGACCCGGACATTAAAAAGGGAAAGGATGTGCAATTGAAACGAGGGACCCACTCTTGGGAATGGAAAATGCAGATACACTATTTTTTACAGTGAAGTAATTTTATCAAAATTAATGGACCACATTTGTTTATGATTGCAGTGGTAAACTTATGCAGTACATACCAACAATGTCATCAAATGCACTGCAGCTGCACCTTCTTTTACAAGCCAGCTACAAAGTGACGAACCATTTAACATAAATTGTGGGGATTGATTTTTTTTTTATTTTTCCTTTTAAACTTTTCGGCGATAAACTATTGTAAAGCTAGTTTTTTTAAAAAAAAATTCTGAATTTTGCTTCTCCTAACGAAAAATATTTCTAGTGTGCATCTTTCACTTTACTTAAACAAATGTATACAAATACTTCATGTACGTCTCACCTACGTGCTTGCTAACTTCGCTTTAAAAGGAGCACCGCCACGTCCAAATACTCAAGTGAATCCATTTTCATGTACTACAACAATGGAGTTCAAAGTCACAAATTAAAGATGATCATTTCCATCGATATTTCACCATACTTCTATCCGTGTGCTTGAGTTTGTCCAAAGATCCATAGATTTGTCAAGTGTGGTGCATATAAGTTTAGAAAAATTGGTGGAATTTTCCTGTGGTTTAGCTAGGATCATTGCAAAAAGCCCCCTAGTGCTAGAAAGTTGTAAAGAACACCCGAGGTGACAAATCTCTAACATCTGACGGTTCCCATTCCAGAATCAACAAATTATCCAAAATACCCCTATATATAAAAACCCTAAGATCACTTTTGTGATTCTGTGCAACAGAAGTGTCGAGCAAGGGGCGGTGACGTGCGTGGACTCATACCCACACGAAACCCTAGATCAACATCAACATAGATCTAGGGTTTCTTAGGATTTGTGATTTTGATACATAGATCTAGGGTTTGTTTGAGTGGTGGGCATGAGTGGTAGTGGTAAGGGGAAGGGGACGAGGCAGTCACTATGAGAATAAGGGGTGGCGGGAACGGGGTTGTGGTGATGACGAGAATGATGGTCTAGGTCTGGTCTTGGCAGCAAGCGTGGGGATGATGGCGGCAGTGGGCATGGGTGGTGATGGGTTGGATTGGTTGGGGCTGACGGTGTAGTGGGATTGGGTAGGCTAATGGCGGTGACACGATTGGGTGGGGGTGATTGCTTGCAGCATAGCGGCGGGCTATTGGATGTAGTAGGTGATGGCGGAAGCAGTTGTGGGTCAGGCATGTGGTGGAGGCGATTGTGGGTGGTGCTGGTGGCGGCGACGATGCACGAGGCTGGTTTGAGTGACAGCGAGGGGTGGTGTTGATGGATGGGGCTTGGTTGTGAGAGCAGAGACTAGGGTTTGATTGGTTGGACTGGGGAAGAAAATTACGACTTTGGGAGGGAAGGAGAAATGGAAGGAATTTTAGTCATTTCACAGAATTAATCTCTACCGATTGCAATTTTCAGGAGCTTGAGCATCACACGCTACTAATTTGGACAAAATTTTTTTTTTTTTAGCTACAACATATTTTGTGTCTTTGTAACTTTTCTAACTCTAAAGGACTTTTTATAACGACCCCAAATCACAGGAAAATTTGCCGCAATTCTCCCTTTAAGTTTGCAGAGGAAACTGATTCACTCGAGTTTTTCCAAAATGCAATTATGCTAAAGAGGTTGCATGTAATGGTAGCAATACGAGTCGCATCTGTCAAAATCAAGAATGGCTGTCAGCTTTGTTCAGCTTAAATAATTGATATAGGGCTGTCAGGGTCGGTAGTTTGCCTTCACATGTGAGACTCATATTTCCCATATCACGGTCACAAAATGTGTAAGCTTAGCCCACGCAAACGGTCAATTCCAAATAAATTAGACATGGCCTGTTGAGAGTCCTTTCCTTTGTAAGAACCTTAGATGAAAACAAAATGCAAAGGAACAAGTTGTAAGGTGTAGACCCTATTACCTAACCCCAATGTTCCAACTTTATATCTACATCCAGCATCTATATGGGCGCACCCCACGCTTGCAATTTCTTTCATACTCAGTAACACAAAGGGCAAGAGGATGCAGCCACTGATTGAGATGTTTTTTTTCCTTTCTTTTGAATAACGCGTCCTTCTCTATCATCACTTGCGCTTTTTGGTAGATCACCTGATGTTACACTTGTATCTTTGTATGTATGCGTGTCAATGTATTTACGTGTATGTGTGCGTGTATAGTTGATAAGTAAGGTCTATGAACGAATATCATTTCCGTTTTTTTGTTTGTTATTTTGGTACACAATTCAGATTTCGTTCATGCAACTCCAAATTTTGCCCTTTGTTGAAACTAAAAGTAGGAAGAAGAAAAAGAGAGAGAGAGAGAGAGAGAGAGAGAACGACATCGATTCTGCAACCGAATTGAAGAAACATAAATGGAACTGAAAATGTAAACTGAAACCACAAGGAGGAGTACGCAAAGGAGCACTACACTATTATGTTATGCAATTCTCATAATCCCACTCCTCTCTTAACTAGATTTGACGGAGCATAAAATGTTGTCACACAAGCTGAAAAAATTACTCTACCTTTTCTGTCATCTGGGTGTGGTTTACATCCGTGTTATCTTGGTCATTGGATACGTTTACAGTTATATGCTCTTAATTTCTTTTTTGTCCGTAAAAATGTATCTCATTTACAAATTAACCGTTAGCGACAATAAGGGATAGAATAGCATATAACGGACTAGAAATTAAATAGCAACTCCCTAATCTTGTTGATACGAGGGAAAAAGAAAAGAAAACTCCTAGTAAGCTTTGCACTTTTCAATTTAAGCTCCTATTAAGTGTCACACTAAAGACACTTAAGTGACAATTCATATCCTTTAACCAAGAGGCACGCTGTAAAGGCAGCAGTCTGTGTGCGCCTGTGTGTGGCAACCTGCTGTAACATCCTTTCAGTGTCGCTTACACTTGGTGATAGTTTCTTATTGTGTTACCTTACTAGGAGAATGCAACGGATGTCACGCTCACTAGTGTAATATGGTCACAACTTCCCCATCCATCAATTCGTAGATTCCGTAGGCAAGAATGCCAGGACAAGCACACATAACAAAGAACTTGTGAGCGTACACATGTTTGGTACTTCAAATAAAATGTTTCAATCCCTTGCAGTGTTTTGATAAGCTGTGGATATACAGTGGACTATCACGAATTGGTCCAAGCACAAACCTATCAGGTACTGTGGTTTTAACTATTTGGTGCAACAAGTACATTTTCTCCAATGTTCTCCAAAAAGATTACACTGTTAAGGCTTTTGCCATCTTTGGATTCTCTTCGCTCAACAGGACAATGGGCCAATGTTCACCTTAATAGAACCTCAATTGACAATTGCAAAGCATGGTACAAGCAAAGCCTTCATTGATTGAATCTACAGAAAAATGGTGTAGAATGTCCTATAACCCATGTATGCGTGTTGTATATCTGAAGGAAATTTTATTGCCCGAGCAGTCCAAACTCTTTTTGACGATATTTTTGCTTTGACAGATGTCAAATTTGCATCGCATCTTCCATTTTCTCTTTTACGTGCATTCGCGATGTGCTCTCCAAGATTGGTATTCTATATATTGATTAACGTGATGGGCATCTCCCACGATGTAAATAGGGCAATCAGATTGCCTAAGTAATGCCTTCAGTGTTCAAAGACTACGAGAATATATCCTTACTCTTAAGAGTTTCAACATTGTAGTCCTCCTATGATCACAGCTTACGCATTTAAAGAATTGGGACTTGTAGTAAACGCATGCAACACCCCAGAATGTGCCTGCTTTTGGACAAATCACTAACAGGCCATTAGGGATAGACTTGCATGCAATCCAATAAGCTCTCACAGTATTTTCGGGGTCCAATTTGAGATCTATAGTATACCACGAAGTCCTACTTATTAATAAACTAAAGACGTGCGAGTGTAACGCACATTAGTGTACACGAAATGTGTCTTCTAAGTTTGTTCACACCATTATACCTAAAAGTTGGTCTTAAATGTCAAATTATCTTATGTGTAGTGAGTGAGACTTGTAACAAATGCTCATCTCAACATGGGATTTGCACACTCTAAGTTGCGTGTTGGTTGTTGGATAATGTTATGGGACATTCAGTTTTGGGAAACAATCCTTCGTCCAAATTAGGGTTGTACCATATATTTCGGTGGTTACACATTACAATAATGGTAAATAAATGTTAGCATAAGTCAATGTAGGGTCAGATAATGAGGCCTATGTTTTTTGGGTACATAATACAGTGATATATATGCATGAAGTGTGACCATTCAGATATGCACGCTAAGCAATATGCACAAGTAATAGGATATGCACATTCCATTAGCAAATAGTCTTGGTCTTTTTCTATATTTCTCGATGTTATATCACACTACTTTCGATAAAAAAGACGAGGATTGTAATATAGTTGACAGTGATCACATTAACTTTATTTTGTTTGACTTGTTAAATAATACATATCACATCTAGATCGTTAAGACGAAGCCTTGTAATATATTATGTTCAAACACATGCTACTAACAATATTATACTTATCGACCCATGTAGCTTAGCTTAGCGCATATATGTATGTTTTTTTTCATTTGGTTACATGCACACGTAGACATGATTGATACATATTTGCAGACGAAGGGATAGGAGCAGTTGGGGCAGGGGCAGAGAGAGAGAGAGAGAGAGAGAGAGAGAGAGTAGATATATATTAGTATTACTGGGATTGGGAATTGTTGAAAGACAGTGGAGAAAGCCTGTGGGGAAAGCCTGCTAAGAGAATCTCAACCCCAAACATGGCAATTCAGAGGAACCCACCTTCTACTTCTGCTTAGTAATTAGATTCATACCACTCTTCTACTTCTACACACGTAACAGGGTTACCGCACACGCACACACACCCCCTGCTGCGTTTGCATTGTGCCTCATCTGATTATCAGTACCTTCTATCCACTCTACTCAACCACCCCAAAGTTGATACTCTTTCCAGCCTCCTCCTAAAAAGAAGAGATAGAAGAGGGATATAGCAAGAGTTGTCTCGGAACCCAGAACTGAGCGTGGGGGGTTTGTTTTGGGTTTGACTGATATTGCTGTAAAGAGGAGTGAAAGTTCAGAATTTTCCCATCTTCTCTCGTCAGAAAGTGTGGATAAAGAAGAGACGTTCGGATTAAGATCGAGTATATACCCAGGTTATTATACCATAGATCGAAGCTGCTTATTCATTAAACAAGATTCAAAGAGTAGACAGTAGTTTCTTATTGTTATGTGGAGCTCTACACTGCTGGAAGAAAGAAGATCATGAACATCAAAACTCCTCTCGTTTGCTCTATCTACCTCCTCTTCTTCTTCTCCCTTTCTTGTGCTCTCTTCACCATAACTCCTTGTTCAGGTGACCAGTCTCACTGCTTGTGCTCCTTTTTCCGTTTGATTTGCTATACACGAACATGCCCATATTATCAGCTTAGTGAAAGTTAGAGCATTTATCATCTTCTCGAGTCGAAACCTAAAGCTTGTCTTGCTGGTCTTTTCTTCCCAGATATCACCAGGTGCCCGTTGACTGTCAAAGCTGATGTTTACTTCCAGGTTGGTGAGCTTGCATCTTTATCTTGCACTACTATTTACTGGTTTCTGTGGTCCAAAGCAATTCCGGTGGCAAAATTTGGTCTCAGAAAAGAGTTGAAAAGTCTCACAAGATCAACAATAATTGAACCGAGAGAGAGAGAGGGCTTCTTGTTTACCCGGCCCCTAGGGATGTGTCTAAATTGCGCCAGCACAGGGCTGGGACCTTGTCTTTTTGGGCTGTCTGATGCATGAAAATCAGTAGGGTACACACCCACACAGAACCTTGCGTTTGTTTTCCGCGACATGTGTTCACCATACCACAGGCGCACGTTAGGGTTGCTGCCATTGTTGTCTCACTGTTTTAGTGAATCGTTCTTAGTTAGGTGGGGAATCCGGCCATACGATAATTAGAATGACCGCTCCATCCCTAATACGTCCTTGTGAAACGTCGCAATTTTCTGAACTTAAAAAAGAGTACATCGTTGTTGTTCATTTGCTTGGATGTTGGGAGATGGTTGTACAACTGATGTGGTGGAAATTTTGACCTCGGAATATAAATGGTAACTCTTGACTAAGTCAAGGTTGTAGCAACTTCCTTTAATCCTACTTTTTTTAGGGAAAAAAAAAAATCACAGCTAAAAGTTCTAAGAGACATTTTTGGAACCCTTCAACTATATGTAACAACAATTTAGAGACAATCCTTTGCCGCTGAAAGTACAATCAGAATTGTCTTTATGACTTTTAGCGACAAACGTTTACCTATAGTGTCGGAGGAAGGTGTAGGGGCCAAAACTTGTCCGAAGAGATCTAGAAACCTTGGAATTTGGTTAGCACGTTGCCCCAGACAGTGCGACCCAAGAGCAGCTGACAGTGGCAATTTAGCAATAACAGCTTTTGTACACGTACCTTCACATAATTTTGCACAAAAACATTAACGTACGTGTTGAATTGTTGATGTACTTTTGGTGCTAAATATCGGAAACATGTTGATGCTCTACTACGGTACAGGGATTCGGGAAGGCCTTGGAGAAAATGAAAGCTGGAAAGAGAGGGGTAGGGGTGGCAATGTCCTTGAGCATGCAGGCAAGGACTAGGAGGTTTTTGGGTGGCCCCGGATCGTGGCCACCCCGGTGCACTTGGAAATGCGGGCGGTGCTCGCCATGCCGGCCGGTTCACGTGCCGGTGCCGCCTGGGACCCCGGTGACGACGGAGTACTACCCTGAAGCCTGGAGGTGCAAATGTGGCAACAAGTTGTACATGCCCTAAATGCTAGCTACATACAGATATTAGTGCTGGTTTTTCTTTCATCTAATTGCTCTTGTTTGGTGACTTTACTACGGGAAATATGTTGTGTGTCCGGTGTCCCCTTTCGGAGGGATATTATATTTGAAGAGGAATTGAGGTACGAAGTACATATATATATAGGACTTTGATTAATATGTAAATAATATATTTTGATACCTGATACTAATTTAGATTCAGTTAGCCATTATCTATTGTGATTTCCAGATTGATATGTAGTCTACGCATTTACAAGAGTAAAATAAAGGCTTGACGTTTGTAGTAATATAGAGCATATTGAAGCTGAAAGATGGATGTTCATGCTATAGAGTTCTAGCTTAACAAATGCTATAACAGTCCCCGCCGGTGGCGATCGCCCAGAGTTATCTGCTGCTTATAGTTGACATTACCATGATAACCGAAATGATTATACGCTTCCTACGACCGTACAATCGTAGGACTCATACTGGATTACTATTTACTTCTCGCGTGTCAATCCCTTTTTAAAATTATTGGTGCAACAAATGTCACCAATAGTCATTTCTTTTTGGTAAAATTGACCAGTAAAACGCTTACAATCGTACATTACACCACCACGTGCATTCGCCTCGTATGCTAGTCATTTCGGAGAGGGAAGTAGGGAAAATAGTAAATCTATCCCTGATTTTCTTTCCTGTTTTCATAACTGGACATAACTTTGACTCTAGAGTCTATTTTGTTGACAATAGTGTCTCCCATGCTTTCATCTTTTGGCATAGATTGCACAAAATATAACAGCTTGGAAATATTTTTACTTGCCCTTTTCTTCACCTTGTAAGTTTGAGGATTTTGCAGTTGTTGGACTGACATTGGTGTGAGTTTAAATTGAAGGCACAAATTTCTATATGCAGTAGCACCCAGAAGGTTGGGGGTGGGGGTGGGCATCTGCAGCACCTTGTTGGTTGAGCTCTGCCTCTGCCCCATATGGTCACCGTGTCTTCTTCCTTTTTCTGGCCAAATATCCCTAACAAGTTCCCATAATCGATCAACAGTTGTACATAGCACACGCATGCATGCATTCTCTTCCTGCTCAGTCAACAGGAAATCAAGTATCAAGATCTGTTCAGAAAAGAAAAGAATTCAAGATTTGTAAGACTTTATTGTTTACGTACGTCATTTTAATAAAAACAAATTCACAGTCCACATTTACCGGTAGAATATTGTGAATTATGCATAAAGTACAACCATGCAATGTATGCACGAACAAAATGGTATGGGAGTGCCTCTGACGTATAGTATTAACTGTCACGAGGCCGGTTCAACGGTTAGCTTCGACTCTGGTAAACAAGTTTGATAAAACCCATTTGAACTCTATGAGTATCACCAAAGATCGCATACCAACAACTAAGTAACTTTTGGCGACGAAAGTGGAGGAAAAGTAGAGCTCAGAAGGCCAGCAATTCTTTGTCTAAAGATTTTTTTTGGTTCAAAAATTTTTTTTTGGTTCAATTCTTTGTCTAAAGATGCACGGTTCGTTTCTCCCTTCTTCATGGATGTAAGGGATGATGAATTTAGATATCTTTGTTGGGTTCAGGCCATTGGTCCATAATCAACTATCTGCTTTTAACTTCTACCACAAAGGCCCAAAGTCTGGACTGAGTAGCAGCTTCTCAAATTATTTACTTCTTGTAGGTCTGCCCTTTCAGTCTCGTGGGCTTTGGTTGGGGTAGACAAACACTAATTAGCAAATACATCTTCTACTATCAGTGACTGCAAAAAAACTTTTTGATTTTTATTTCTTGTAGTAATTTATGAACTTTATGTCATACCAAAGTGTAGTTAGTGCGAGGATAACAGAAACCATAAGACTGTTATAATGAGTTTAAAGTCTTTAATGACATTTTTTAAACGAATTTTTTTTTGTTACCCTGATTGTAAGAAGAAAGTTACAACTCCTTGTATAGTGATAATTGCGTCGCTAAATATTTTTAGTAAATTTTTTACTAACACATTTAGCGATAATTATGAGCCAAACTTTTTTAACGTCACTAAATAAAAGTCACTAAAATATTTAACCACAATTGATTATCCCTATATGGGAGTTGTAGTTATCTTCTTATAACCTGAACAAGAGTCAAAATTTTTGTTGATCTTTTATGACTTTGGGCTGCATTCTAGCCCATTGCACTATACTTCACAAGCACACCCTTTTTTTGGCCGAAATAAAATAAATGTATATACTAACACTAAAAAGTCAAGACAGTCAATATACATGAGACACATACGAGACAAGCGATAACGCAAATAGTTGGATAACACCCTCATCCTGTAGGTAGCAAGATCAACCCACTAGCATGCAATCCATAAGCCAGTTCAAAAATCCAAGACTGGACTGTCCGACACACACATACGAGGCAAGTAAAAAGACACAACTGCCAGAGCAGAGTAGGATCAAACCATTCATAGTCCTCAAATAAACCCGTTGTGCCACACTAAGGGTTTGTTTGACAGAGCTTTTTTTTTTTTTTTTTTTCAGTTTTTAAAGAGCAGTTTAATTATTTTTTTTACAAAAACTAGTGAGTGTTTGATAACCCTTTTTTTTTGTGTTTGGTAACCCTTTTTATTTTAACTTTTTTTTGTGTGGTGGTTTGCGGTGGCGATGGTCGACAGTGGTGGTGGCCGGTAGGCATCGACTGCAGTGGTGGCCGAAGGTGGCTGCCGCCCGGTGGTGGTTGCCGGCAGCCGGAGGTGGCTGTCAGGCGGCGGTGGCTGCCGGCGGTGGTGACCGGAGGTGGTGGCCGGAGGTGGCCTTCTGCCAGCGGTGGTGGCAGTCGGAGGTGGCTGTCGGGCGGTGGCTGCGTTGTGGTGGAGGTCTCAAAAAAAAAAAATTAAGTGAAAATCAAAAGAGCCTTTTCCCCTTTTTTTTTTACTCTACAATTTAGAAAGCCACTTTTTAAATTGAAAAAAAAAAGTGTTACCAAACACTCATATTTTTTTCAATTTTTAAAACTGAAAAAAAAGAACAAAAAAAGAGCATGTCAAACGGCCCCTAAGAAAGCAATCTCTGCCTCGACTAATATGTACACAGTGTAAAATGTGGCGTCTAGAAACCAAGTCAGCCCAAAGTTATAAATTACGGACTATCCTGTCCACTACCTGTCATCTGTGCAAGGAAGTGAAGTGGTGGCACAGTAGGATACTATGAAAACATGTGTGAGCAAAAAGCCATGTAGGAGATAAGCGAACTTCATATGCCTCAGCATTAAAGGACCGGATCAAAGACCCAAGTCATGGGCACACTTATGTCCGGGCTTATCTGTTTGCAACCCGTTTTTCAAAATTCAAAAGACCAACTGATGGCCACTAACTTCTGAGAAATTTCCAGCAATCCCATGGAGCAACATAAAGTTAAAATTGTGGCACCACACGGGGATCAATCTCTTCCTGGTAGACCAGAAGAGGGCGAAAGACGAAGGTACGTACGCAACTCGAAGCACATAGTTGATTGAGACTTAGTGATGGTGATACCGTTATGGCAATGGCGAGGATGTTTTGAAATATGGATCTTCTTGCTACAGATATGTGGTGCTAGAAGCATAGACAATTTTTGGTCATGGACAGAGGTAAAATAGGAGCCAAGTAAAAGTACAACAGGGACATGACAACATTGGTCATGTGGTGCTCTCACGATTTATCAAATGTGTGAAAGGGACGCTATGAAAATAATTTTTTGGGGCGTACATGGTTCGAATATCTGACATGTTAGGAAAAAAAATGATAATATTCAGTCATTATCGTTTTGTTATTCACTTAGAATGCCAACGATATCTGTTGCACACTGCCTGAGAACAAAATAAATTATTTCTAGAAAAATAAACGAAACAACAAAGACCGAAATTCGGGAAAAAAACAAACAGAAAAGAAGATTACTTTTGACGCAGCCAAATGTAAAGAAGATTGATCACTTTTACGGGGCCATTTTCCTTTTGATAATAGAGCACTTCTATTGTTTGATTTATGTTTTAGAATGGCATTTCGGAGCCTCAAAGGCTCTCTCATCAAAGCATACCAAATTTATTCAATTTCCAAGGAGAGGTTAAGTATTTTACACATACTATTATTGATATTTTTTTTTTGCTACACTGATATCTAATTACTGCTCAAAGCTAAATTGATCATGCGATAGAGCCTTTATTGCTACATGAATGAGCAAAAATTGAATTAACCTCTTCTTAAGACTAAATTTTGGGAGCAAAGCTCTCCAGATATATGTTTGTAATTAATTTCATTTTCTGCTAATAATAGAAATATATATCATCATCTAGAAAATATATGCATCGTCGCATATATGCCATTAAATGCAGAATTGGACAACATACCTGTCCAATGAGGATATAATATGTGGCTGTGATCATGTTGATTGTCAATACTGATCCATTGCAATTCGGAGGTACACGAAATAAAATGTCCAGGTATAGTCTATTTAGAAAACTTTACAAGACCAAGATGACACCGACCATTTTGTTAGCTTAGCTCGGCCACATCCGGGGTTGAACAAGATTTGTGGTGCACATCTTGTAAGCCACAGTTCTCATCGAGATTGTGACTAATTAACCATATAATATAAGTATATAATAGCAACATCAAGGGCCTTGCATATAAATGGAGGCCCTTGAAAGACTTTATAATAAATTTAGTGGTGATGACATTTTCACATGTTTTAGGAGTATTGATTGGTGATCTCACTTTCAAGAAATGAAGTAGTCAGAAGACTATTTTATGTGAAACAATGTCATTTCCGATTTCAAAGTACAATTATCAATTGCCTATTTTAGCTGTCTAAGAGGTTGAGAGCCATGATCTCCTTAAGTATTAGATATTACCTTATTAGAAGGGACAACGTTTTGTAAGTGTTGGCTTTAGCTTAATCACAAGATTAAACAATGTGAAAGTACCGTTGCCTTTCAATGCTGCAAGAGCCGATCGTTAAATCACCTTTCGTAGACGAAAAGTTAACCAAGTAATCATAAGAGTATTTAACGTGCTTCTTTATCCAAATGATTTTACTTTTTTTTTGTTAATTAACATTGATAATTAAAAGGGTTGCTTCTTGTATCAAATCAGAAACTAACAACGAACCTATAAACTCAAAACCGATTACAATTAAACTAAAGCCACTTATTTTAGATTAACTTTAAGTAATAAGCCGGTTATAAACACAATGTATACTAAAAGAAAACACTATAAATTTAAACGACACAAAAAGTGAGCGACGAAAATCAGTGTACTCGACAATCAACGAGATCACAATGCAAATATACTGTACACATGGCCGTCGTTCTTACCGATATGCATACAGTATCCACAAACAAATCAACCTTAATAACTATTAGTATAATTTTACAATTTTTCTAACCATCATACCTTCCATGATCATTAATGAAGAGCATAGAACTGCTTTTACTAAACACGTGAAATTACAAATACACGTCGTCCGCTAAACACGTGAAATTACAAAGCGCTAACCCAAGCATAAAATTTCCTAATAAAATGAGCGGCTTTTTCTCCCGCACACATTCAAGATTTAAACCAATTCTCCCCCGTCGCCCTCGACTGATGCAATATTATTAGTTAGTGTTAAAAAGAGCAGACGTGGAAAACCCACGGCATTCTAGACGATTCCCAGCTCCACGCGCATTTGAATTTTGAACCTTGGACGGCAACAACTTGGTCTTTCTGTTCCACTACATAACTGACACGTAAACCTCCATCCTTCCCGCGTACAAAATGCAAATATTCCAACAGAGCATCCAAATGTCAGCTAATAAACTAGTATATATTAATATGTAAAGTTTTACATCATCATATAAGTCACAGCTCATAAAGCCGCCATAGCTCCATCGTCCATTTCTCTCTCTCTCAGGTGAACCAAACAAACAACCAGCAGTCAGTCAAAATTGAATTCTCCTAAACTTCCGCTTCTCTCAACCATCCCATCCCCTCTATTATTCCCTCCTTTTAATCCTTCTGAACACCAACATTCGGGTTCGGTCTCGGCATCGTTCCCGATGCCAGGGGCCGAACATGATTCGGCGGCCGCGCCAGCACCGCCGACGGAAAACGCCATGTTCGGCAAGTACGAACTGGGCAGGCTCCTCGGCTGCGGCGCCTTCGCCAAGGTCTACCACGCCAGGGACGTCAAGACCGGCCTTAGCGTCGCCGTCAAAATTATCAACAAGAAGAAGATCGTCGGCACGAGCTTGATGTCCAACATCAAGCGCGAGATATCCATCATGCGCCGCTTGAGTCACCCCAACATCGTCAAGCTCTTCGAAGTCCTCGCCACCAAATCCAAAATCTATTTCGTCATGGAGTTCGTCAAGGGCGGCGAGCTCTTCGCCAAGATCGCCAAGGGCAAGTTCAGCGAAGATCTCGGCCGCAAGTACTTTCAGCAGCTCATCTCCGCCGTCGGATACTGCCATTCCCGTGGGGTCTACCACCGAGACTTGAAACCGGAAAACCTTCTCCTCGACGAAAACGGCGATCTGAAGGTGTCGGATTTCGGACTCAGTGCCGTCACCGGTCAGATCCGAACCGACGGCTTGCTACACACTTTGTGCGGCACGCCGGCCTACGTGGCGCCTGAGATCCTCACAAAGAGAGGCTACGACGGAGCGAAGGTGGATGTGTGGTCCTGCGGCGTCGTTTTGTACGTCTTGACGGCCGGCTATCTGCCATTTAACGATCCGAATCTGATGATGATGTACAAAAAGATATACAAAGGCGAGTTCCGGTGTCCAAAATGGATGTCGTCCGATCTGAAGCGGTTTTTGTCTCGCCTACTTGACACGAATCCAGATACGAGGATCACCGTCGATGAGATCACGCGCGACCCCTGGTTCAGGAAAGGACCGTACAAGGAGATGAGATTTTACGACGAAGATTTCGACGGGAAGATCGAAAAGAAGGATGAAAGTATGACGTCTCTGAACGCGTTCGATTTGATCTCGTTTTCGTCCGGTCTGGATCTGTCCGGTCTGTTCGACGGATCGAGTTGCTCGGTTGCCGCCGGCGAGAGATTCGTCCTCGGAGAATCGCCGGAGAAAGTTATCGGGAAAGTGGAGGAGGTGGTTGGGAAGGAGGATGGTCTGAGGTTGAAGAGGAGGAAGGAATGGGGAGTGGATGTGAAAGGCCAAAATGGTAATTTGGTCGTGAGCGTGGAGGTTTACCGGTTAACCGATAGTTTGGTGGTTGTGGAGGTAAAGCGGGAAGCCGGAGAAGGTGGGAGGTATAACGATCTGTGGGAGAAGAAAATTAAGCCGGAGCTTCTTGGTCAACCGGAGGAACAGGTTGCCGGTAACTAAACTTTGCCGGCGGGGGTTCCGGGTCGGGTTATTCTTATTTTTTTGGATATGATATGTGTTGTTTTCTCTATTTGTACATCCTGTCAGGAAAAAAAAGAAAAATTGAAGGTGGTAAGGAACAAGAAAATGATGCAATATAAATATTACTGGGTTTTTTTTCCTCTTTTCAACCGGATTTTATAAATTCGCTTGTACATGTATATATTGAGGTGGGTACATACTATGCACAAACATTTTGTTGTGTCGAATTGAAATTTAAAAGTGTTCCAGTATCTGATTGTTGTTACATGTTATTTTGTTGTGTTGAACTGTAATTTAAGTGTTTTAGTACCTGAGTGTTGTTCCCATGCTGTGTTATAGTTGTAACATATCAACTAAGCATAATGCGAGTAATTTATAACATTCAAAATTTCAAAATCTATCTATTCATATATAGTTGTTGCTAGAAGAAATTGTGAAATTTAGTTCATTTAGATGTTCTGAGTGAAGCTGAGCCAGACTGAGAAAATTAGCACGGATTAAAGTTTCCCCGTCTTCTATGCTCAGTTGTCTTCCTCTTCCCTCTTTTGTTGTCTCCAACTGGGTGGTACGAGGGTAGAGCTTTGGCTCATTTTGTTAGACAAGTTGACTGCAAGTCCAAGCTCATCTCGTGAAAATCAAGAGATGGCCTCCTGATATGAGCTTCGTTCTTCTTGCAGCTTCACATGTTACATCAAAAGTGAGTATCGAGTACCAAGAGGCATGAAAACGACAGTACTGTCAATTCAAAAATCTTATCTCCATGAAGTGTATTTGAATCATTTGAATCTAGTTGTATTACTAT
Source organism: Escallonia rubra (assembly GCA_033065855.1). NCBI lineage: Eukaryota > Viridiplantae > Streptophyta > Magnoliopsida > Escalloniales > Escalloniaceae > Escallonia > Escallonia rubra. The sequence continues at coordinate 78,773 of JAVXUO010000387.1, read as the reverse complement.
CATTCTATTCTATTTAAAGGGCATGCTGTATTGTCTTTTGGAAGCTTTGATTGAGTTCCACTCATTTTACAGATTGAAGATTGGTTTGAATTTAGAAGAGGCCCCCCATTGTTTTAAAAGGCTTTACACCAGAATCTTCATGCATATATTGATTTTTTTTTTTTGTGTAAATGTTTCAAGAACTAATGGGGTACACAAGTAGAATAAAAGTCAACTTAATTAAGAAATGTGGTACTTAATTAACGACAGTTTCATTGCCCTAATGCAACGTCCATATTAGAGAAAGATAGAGGATTTTCTAGATGTGCCTATAATCTATTGATTATGTTTGTTTGTATGTTGGAAGAAAGAATTGTTACAAGAAAAGTCTGCAAAAAAGAAGAAGGCTGAAGAAAAAATGCATAAACTTTATTTTCTCCAAAATTATCTTCTATCTTCTTACGTCTCTTCTAACTAATTTGAAGCGTGTACGTGGTCTAAGGTTCGATAAAGATTTTTACTGCATTCAAACTCCTTCAATGGTTGTTGTATTTTTGGCGTGGAACGTCATTGATCAAGTGCAGAATTTGGGCGTATCTTCTTTTAGGGATGCGCGTCTTCGCGTGCCTCAAATGAATTCCAAACTCTTCTAATCATTTTTTTTATTGATATTTGTTATCGAATGTGTGAGTTATTGATTGTGATTTAGTATAATTAGTTTGGCAAAATCCAATTTTCATTTAACTTGCATACATTAAAAACACATGGGCAATTGATGGCTTAGGTTCTTGTAAAACCTGAAAAAGTTTAATGGTAGTAATTTCAAAAGTTGGCAACAACATATGAAATTTTAGCTTATCACTTTAGGTCGTTACTTAATTATTCGTAATGCCTTGGTTTAAAAAGCAAAAAAAAAATTGCTGAAAAAAGTCTTTAAGTGGTGGAACATAGTATTAGTGGATCAAGATTTGATAAAAAATTTATTAATGAATTTAAGTCATGACTTTGATGAAAAAGATTACTTATGTCATTGAATCACTTACAATGAAATTTCCGTCAAGCTAACGATCCGTATTTATGCAATCGTGCCACTCCGATGCACACAAACGAAAGCAAAAAAAGAGGAAGAAAGGACAACTCTTATGCCGTCGTACGACCATCACCGCTGTCGTCCAAACCTTGTTTCATACTACGACCGGTTAGCCGCTTGAAAGTTGCCGAGCAAAGGGGAGTGAAAATTACTAGGGCTAATTAGACCTATGTCTCTGAGGTTAGGGTGTAATTACAGGTAAGGACAATAGTTTGGACAAATTACACTCATGTCCATCGACCAGACGGAATACAAAAATACATAACGATTTTGACAAAAAGACTGAATTGCCCCTAAACAAAATTGAAATTCTTCATTTGTCCATGTCTTCTTCTTCGACATTAGATTAGGGATTTACAGTAACAAATTGTCAAGTAACTAAAGAGGCTAAATTGCCGACGCCGATGAAGACCCTGATTCTGCCAGCCAAGGAGGAGAAAGAAGCCAGGAATTCTTCTGGGGATTCTGCTGGTCCTCACCCCACTAGAGACAACAATGGATCCATCTGGGAATTCTTATGCTGGCTTAATGGGGTTCAACTTTCCATTTGCTGGCTCAGTGAATGGCTGAATGGTAATATTGCTTCCTTTATGGATCGAGTCCAATTTATCCAATCCGATCCATTCACCGGGCCCACGTAATACCTCAACCGCGAGCCCAAAAATCTGGCCCAAACATACGCGACCCAAATGGAATACAACCCAGTACACGTGAAACGACATCATTTTACACCGAAATGGCTGAAACACTGGAGTAGGGCAAGTGAACGGCGGCAAGAGAAACAAACTGCCACAGCTTTTGAAAGTACCAGTCCACTTGAAAAAACGAAGAATCTCTATGGTATGTTCGTATAGTGTGCTCACCCACATCGTTGTGTGTGATTTTGTGTTTGTATATGTACCCGTACAGCTTTGCTCTTCATTTCTCTGTTCCTTTTAGGTATTAGATTATCAATGGTCATGTGGGTATTTGCCATTTTATTTTTCAGGTTGGGCACTGAAATGTTATTCCTGAAGGGTTTTTCTAGGTGTTAGTTTTAGAGTGGGATTGCATGTTAATAGAATGTCTGCGGAAACAAGCTCAAAGTATGATAGGCTCCATAAAAGAGTAAAAGTTGCAATTGGAAGATCAAAGGATTCTAAAAACGATGTTGAAACCTTATATAGAAAGGGTGTGGAAAGGAATGAAAGATATCAGGGTAGAACAGTTAAGGCAGATAATGCAGACAACAGTGGAAGGAGGGGTATGAAATCGAAGGCTGGAGATGAACGGATGGAACGGATGAGTTCTGATCGGAAGAGGAAGAGGGTTTATGTTAACCGTGATTCGGGTGAGGAAGGAGCATTTGGTAACAAGGCGAGTAGTAGAAAGGTTCTTTGTAAAGCAGGGGAGGGTAAGGATAAAGATGGTTTTGTTAAAGACAAACGTGCGACAAAAGGAGGATTTCGTGATTATGGGAAATTCAGCGGGGGAGATTCTCTGACAAGAGGAAGAAGGTCTAACGAAAATGAATTGATTGATGGGAAAGACAAGATGAGATTTAGGACCAAGGCGAAGGCTGTATATAATGTTAAAAACGTGGAACGGGTTGAGAGTGGCGGGAGGAAGTCTGTGACCATTGGGAGAAGGTCTAACAAAAAGGAGTTACTTGACAGGAGAGATGGGACAAATTTGAGAACGACGGGGAAGGCCACATATAAATCGAAAAACGTTGGACTGGATGATAGTGAGAGTGGTATGCTGAATAGAGGAACAAAAAGCAAATCCAACTTTGTCAAGCAATCTCATTTTAATCGGAAGAAATTTACAGCTGAGGTTCTTAGTAAATCTACCAAGAAAAAATTGCTCGACAAGAGTTCGGCTGATGATTCAGTGATATCCGATGATAGACCGAAAAGGAGGAAGCGTATTCGGATAGATCCTCATGATTTGACAAACAAGCGGCTGGATGATAGTATAGCTTCTAATGGTCAGTATGAATTTACCTTGCCAATCGCATTTTTGGTCTCCATTTAACATATCTATTCAATTTTGCCTTTTAATTTAGATAATGCAGTGTCTACATTTTCATCTCTATAAGTTTTTTTTGCTCCCTGTATGAATCAGGCGCTTGGAATTGGAATATAGGAATTTGCTAAAAGCTATTACCAACTTACCCTTTTAGTATTATAAGAGAGATTTTTTCCAAAAGAAAAACGAATCGGAATCCTATAGTTTTGAAACACAATTTATGTTCCTATCAAATTTAAAATTTTATGAGGTAGCTGTATCTTGTTTCCGAAAGACGAGGATACTGTTTTACGCTTCAGTGCTTACCTACATGACCACTAGAATTTAGTGATCGCTCTTTAGTGGTTATGCAGCATTACTCATGCAATTACTTGAACTTTGATAGAACTCAGGCCGTTACGAAATGAATGGCTGGTGCAGTGGTGTTTATACCTGGCCAGTTTGGTTTTGTAGGTCGAATTTGCCAAGATCATGCCATGGAGGGAGGCTAGTTGGCATTTACATAATAATCCTCCTGCCAGATTGGTTCAAACCTTAATCCAATCTTGACGAGACAAAATTGTGGGCAAACGCTATTAGTGACATCAGGGTGGCAACATGTAGTGGGTACGCTGTACTAAGCTGTATATGCTTGTGAGCAAGTCAGCTAGCTATGGTTTTGGACCTTTGGGTCCAAGTCCAAAGGCATTAAGTGCGAAAGCTTTGGTGCTTGGCACCCATTGGCAGGTTTACATGTGATACTTTAGCATGAATTTAATAGTGCAGTGCTACATAGCACCTTTATGTGTGGTTGGGAAAGCAACTGGTGTTCGTAGCGTGCATCTTTTAGTGTGTGAATTTGTTTTGACTAGGGAATGGACGTAAAATTAGCTTAATGCTGTGTATACTGTGGTTGGGATTTTGGTTCCAGCATAGCATTTTTTTTTCTGTTGGGGGAGGGGCGGGCAGGACAACTCAGAGGTACCTACAACTGACTCGGACAGTGGCAGACCTATCGTATGCATCTGTTCATAAGCTGTTTATTCTAGCATGATCATAGGCAGTTGAGGGTATTTACTGCTAGGTTGTCCGAAGCATAGTTTCATTGGGGTGTAATATGTATGAGTTGCTAATGATTGGCCGGAGAATATAGAGAAACTAATTGATCAGTGTTCTATTGAAGAGATGTTTGATTGTTTTCTGTTGAATGGGGGACAGTTTATTAGTAGCTTGCTTGCTTTTTGTTTTGTTCATGCCAAGACCAACTTATTCTCAGGTGGGAATTAGTTGGCTGAGACCAAGTCAAGGGCCCTGTTGCTATCTCACGCGAGTTTGGAAATTTTCTTCTTGTGTATTTCGGGGTGCTTCTATATACTGTATGAATCTGACGGCTAACTTGCACTTTGCACAACTGCACTAGCTGCAAGTCATCAAGTATTAACTTTTTCTTTTCCAGGTTGCTTTGCTCTATTTGTACATAAAAAAAAGGCCTTCTTGCTAGTCCCATCTTACAAAGTATAGATTCCAGATGATAGACTGTGGTCGTTTAAAGTCCTCTCCTGCTTCCTTTTAGATAATACTGCGGAGAAGAAAGAAGATGTGGAGAAAAATAAAGATGTTCAAGTGTCGATGAATGCAAAGTTTCGTGCAATAAAACCAAGCCCTTCCATCCTTTCTTTCGTGGAAGAAAATGTAAACAATTACCTCATGTGATATACAAGTTACATCATACTTGATCGATATTTTACAAATCCTCTTATTTCATTTTTGTGATTATTGGCATTTACAGTTACTGGGAAGAAGGCGCGAAATTGAGTTCAGGAGGGCAGGCTACAACATTGAGCTTTCTGTCCCTTTAGATAATATCCCCAATTCTACTAACTCAGAAAGAGAGCGAATAGAAGAAACGGTGTGTTTGTAGATCATGTAATTTAAATTGCATCTTTTGTGCTTTAATAGTGTTTTGAGTACTTCTTTCTCCTTGGTTACTGATTCCTGACAAGTGTAAAGTTATGGTCTGCTCATTATATGCTAAAAGTTGGAAGTTGGAAACTTTAAGCCCATGAATATCTCCTTGTGCTTGCTATTCGCAATTACAATAAAATATTTCTCTATGCAGTAGTATTTTAAGCCGTGCTATATATTCATGCACCGAGTTAGAGCCAGGCTTGTACATTGGTTCCTTTGGTTGAGGGTGGTTGCCTCTAGTTCTTAACGGTGCTACTTGATTTTTACCCCCGTTCATCAGTCTTGTGATAACATAGCTTGGCTGGAAATTCTTCCAGCTGACAGCTCCGCCATCTTAAGTGTAGTCCCATCTCGTCTCTTAACTTTATTGCACGCACGAAAAGAAGGTCTGGACAATGTAATGAACTTATGTAGCTGTTGGTCCAGTGTACTCAATTGCAAAACAAAAAGAACAATATATCAATTCATGAAGATATTTTTTTTTTGCGTATTTTTATTTGGTCTTTGTATCATGCAAGACTGATCTTTCAAATATTCGATTTTATATGCAGCAAATCATTCCTTGGTTCTCCTTTTTCATTTTCCACTAAAATATGTCAGAATGCACTTCTTGTCGCTTCCAAGAACTGGTTATGCCCTAAGCACAAGTTAAGCTAAGGCACGTGTTAACATTGTCTACAATGCAATCAGGACTCTTGATAATGGCTCTTTGCTAGTTATGATTTCTTGTGTTATATGCTAAACATTTGCCCTAAGGGCACAGGTTGACATTTGCCTTGCCCTTCTCGGCAGCTGGAAATTACCTGCCAACTAGGAGCTTTACATGGCGTGTCTTTGAAAACTTTTCGGTTATGTCATTCTTATTCGATTTCATACCATGTTCTTTAATCTGGTCATGGTCTTTAGTTGGTTCAATTGCTTAAGTGCAGAAATTTGGTTGTATTGTTTAGATAGCCACTATTACATATTGTGATTAAGCAGTACATAAATGTGTCTGGTGGAATATATGATTTTCTGTATGCATTTCTATGCTTACGCATGCCCTTGCCCTTTCGTTGACATGAAGGTCGTCTATGTTGAATGGACTTGCTATGTTAGTCTGGTACTGGAGAGTGTTGAGGAGTTTGATGTATCTGTCGTTGAAATTAATGACAGGACTGGTCTGAAAGTGTTCTAAAGTAGGATTTTGGGACTGAGATATTTCTTGCGGCACATATGTTATACTTGAAAAGTATCATATGAACATGGAAGATGGTTAAAAGTTGGAACAAACGGAAGTGTTTTTTCCTAAAACAGAGCAGAGCTTGATCTTGTTGGGTACTAGACCAAATGCTAATGCACACCTCCTGCCTCTGGGGTCTGGACTAGCAATAAAAGAGTGAAAGGTTGCTAGCCACCTGTTAAACCAAGCATGGAAAATAGAACCGTCCCTTTTCACCAATTCCAGCTTTCATGTGAAGTTCTGCCCCAGCCCCCAAACCAGGATCAATGTCTTTCGTGCTGAAATTGGTCCTTGTGGTCAAAGTGAATAGGCCTTGTATAGATGCTCATCATCTTATATGCATTTAAACTCTCAATTATATCTCCCCAAACATAGACTAGACTTCTTGTATTTGTTTTGCACTTGAGCTGTAAATATCTGCCAAAGCAAGTTGCTGTTAACGTAGTTTGGTGATCTTAGTCTGCTGTTCAATTCACATTTTTATTGGGGGATTAATCAAGCAACTCTTCCACTGCAACTTGTCCTTTAATATAATATAATGTTTATTATGTAATCACTTGCCATTTTCTTTCTTGCAGGTATTTAGAAATAAATTGACATTTTTTGCTGCTGCAAAGATTTCATCTTCACTTCCCCCTGCTGAACTTCCAGAGATCACATTTGCAGGTATATATGAGCAATTACCTTTATTCTTTAAACTTTTTTTTTTTTTTAAATATTCTATTTCAAGATTATTTTTTACTTTTGCAAGTTCTATTGCTATGCAATTTTTGCTCCTCTCGAAGGTAAATGCACTTTGTCTCTCATTGAAACACTTCTCTAGATTCAGTATCTCTTTGAAGGCCATATTGCGGCTGTAATTTAACCGGAAAATGTAGGGTGCTATAACTTTCAGGCTTCAGGTAGCAATGTCTGGGATGAATAAAGTAAATAGGCAGCTGTATGAATAGTTAGCTGTGTTGGTTTTTGAATAAAGTTTTACTTGAAAAGAAAGAAGATTAAAATAGGTTGCCATGTTTCTATGTAAGAACTATAGAATTGATTAATGTTGTATTGAACAATGTCAGTTATTTCACGAGAATTAGCATTATATGCTTAGTCGTCTAATCAGGTCTCATCTCTCCTTTCTTCTTTTTCTTTTCATTTTTTCCTTGTTTTTGGATGCTTTACTACCCCAAAATATTTCTGGACGGGTTATCCAAAGTTGTTTACTCGCTTGCTTATACATTAGCATCCAAAATATGTGGACTATCTAACTTGAACACCCCCCCCCCCCCCCTTTATTTTCTTAAGTGTTTAAACTTTTTTTTCAAAAATGTGATAATTGACTTTATTTGGATTTCTTTTGTCATATCAGGCAGGTCAAACGTAGGGAAGTCATCTCTACTAAATGCACTTACCAGACAATGGGGTGTTGCACGGACATCAGACAAGCCTGGTCTTACTCAGGTTCTACCTTTTCCTATATATGCAGAAAGTTTGTGACATATGCATGCTGACAACTTCATAAAATGATGCAGACTCTAAATTTTTTCAAGCTTGGACCAAAGCTTTGCTTAGTTGATTTGCCTGGATATGGGTTTGCTTATGCAAAAGAAGAAGTGAAGGAAGCCTGGGAAGAGCTTGTGAGTCTTTCATCTGCTTGGCCTTCTAGCTTTTCGTGTTGCTTCCACAACCAGGCACATGTCTAGTTGCAAAAGATTTTGCACTGCCAATGTTTGCTTGTATGTGACATCATCGTCCATGTACACGGGCTCATTCAGATCATCATTTAGCATTATATACGGGTGACAGTTGACCTTAGTCAAAGGTATTAATAGATATGATAAGTGATCTGTTTATTAGGAACTAAGCTGTGCAACTACGGGCTAGGATCTCTTCCTTTTAAACGTTATAGGGACAAGCAGCCAGACAAGTCATATTAAAAAGAATTTTTTTCTATTTGTGGTACAGCCATCTCAAAATACCGGTGGTTTTCCCTAGATGAATTAGTGACATCTGTGGGATAGGTTTCTTAGGTTTCTTCATTCAATGATCACTTTTGGCAGTGTGAAAGGAGCATGTATATCTTATGAAACAAAAGAATATCTCCTTTCGGATTAAAGCTGTCACTTTCCCGTCTCAAGGTGTGACTCAGTTCCAATTGACAACAATAATTTAAATAAGTAAATGGCCGAAAAAACTAAGCTTAAGTTACAAGCCAAGCCCACTATGGGCAATGCCAAACAGTGAAAACAGTAAATAGGTTCTGTGCTCTAAGCCAAAATCGTGGCAAGTGCTAGATCAATTTACATAGAGCCTCCAACTCTATCTAGTCCACCAGGTATAAACCTACTCAAGGTCTAACCTGCTTTGAGCCGATAATTGCAATATGGCGGAGTCAAAAAGGCATGTGTACAATTACTTTGAGACACTAATGGTGTAATGAATCAAATCAACTCTTATAACAAATGCAAGTGCCTCCTAATATCCCCTTGTATGGTTCCATCCCTTGCTTGTCGTGCATATACAGGCATTATGATCATCGTGTTGATCTAATGACCCGAAGAGTCAGACCAAACAAACTGATACGAAACAGGGCAAACTGTTGGGTTGGGATAATGATAATATATGCAAGGATCGGTAGTTCAGCATCATGCATATGAGAGAAGTTTTATCAAATAAGCATTAGGCACAACTCTCTGTGTGTGCGCGTGTGCGCGTAAACTAAATCTCCAGCAGACGTATCTTATAAGAGAACAAGAAGACGACCTCCCAAATCTTGTCAATATCTCAAATGACCTCACAGTTAGAAGGAGTTTGACATCAATATTTTTAAGAAGCAGCTTGAGTTATAGAGGGCGAGCCTTGGTGCAACGGTGAGATTGCTCCATCGTGACCTGGGGGTCACGGATTCAATATTGGAAACAGCCTTTTCATGAAAGAGGGGGAAAGGCTGCATACATTGACCTGCGCCCCAGTTACTTTGCCTCGTGCACTGGGCCGTCCTTAACAGTCACAGTTACACTTGAGGTTGGGTATGGGAACTTGTTACTCGTCCAATTACATGTAATGCAATCTCCAAGGAGGAGATGAGGATAGCTTTTTTGGTACGAAGGAAGTTAAAGTATCGTTCTATGTAAAATAGTTGAAAACGGATATAGTGGTGTCACTATTCTTTTAGCTGTTTTAGTTTTTGAATATTTTCAATTGCTTATCAAAGGTGAGTTAACTCAATATGGCCTTTAGCTCTTACAATCCGAATATATGTAGGTGAAAGAGTACGTCTCCACACGAGTGGGTTTGAGAAGAGTATGCCTTCTTATTGACACAAAATGGGGTATGAAGCCAAGGGATCGTGAGCTTGTTGATTTGATGGAAAGGTACATACATGACACACATGCTTGTAGGCTACTAGAGTTGATCAGTGGGACTTGGATTGCTACTACTGCACTACGTTGTCTATACTTGTCAGCGGCTTTACTTTTACAGGGAACGAACTCTAGTCTCAGTTTTTGTCACATGAAAATTTACTCAAGTATAGTTCCCCCCCCCCGGCGGAAAACTTGTGGTGGGGTGAGGTGGTGTTTCTGAGCGGTTGCGGGACATTCTCCTTTGAAATGCAACAATTTTTCGGTATTTAATGCCCGAAAATGTGTCCAGAAAATCCCGTATTTTGACCTGTTTTAGTTGCCAGTATTTCGTCTTGGAAGTAATTGGGAATTTGGGATACCACCTGTCTCATTTGAAAATGCTTTCTGTAATTGTCAGTCTTTGCTCACACTCTAGTCCGAGTTTTCACATGGAAGCTTTGAATTGATCATGTTTACAGAAGCCTCGGACTTAATAGTGTTGGATGGGGGTGAGGACTGCCTTGTCTCTGTGTATTGGGGTGGATTCTTACTGGGGGTAACAATTTCTTTTTACGTGACCAATCCTGTCTTATATCGAGTGCTGGTTCCTCTTCCATTGTGAACTTTCAGATCTCAAAACTAAGCAGCGAACTGTATTCGACGCTTAGTTTCAAGCTGGGGATATCTTGTGTTGTCCTTTATATCATGTTTGTTCTGAATTTCAATTTGTGGGTATGAATTATGGATCTGTAGGTCTAAAACAAAGTACCAGATTGTACTAACAAAGACGGATACAGAATTCCCAATTGATGTGGCACGCCGGGCAATGCAAATTGAAGAGGTAATGTCACAGAAATGCAGTGACTTATTTAGGAATTGAGATTTTTGCCCTCTCCTGTGAGACTTAAGTGGGTATGCATTGCCTGTTTTTCAGAGCCTCAAGGCCAAGAAGTCTGCAGTTCAACCTTTGGTACGGAGGAAATATTATCATTCTGATTTGTGTCTGTTAATGCGGGGAGCAACCTGAGTATTTTTCTTGTGGTTTCTATCGCAGATGATGGTAAGCTCAAAAACTGGAGCTGGTATCAGGAGTTTAAGAACGGCGCTTGCTACAGTTGCTCGGTTCGCAAAAATCTAGCCTGCAGTCTTTGGAGAATTTTGATGGTAATGAGAAAATGAGATTGACGTAAAGTTCATGTAAATTCAGGCCCATTTAGCTAGCAACTGCTTAACGAAACCAAATAGTAAGCTTGTCCGTTAGGCAGGGAGGGGGGCCTTGCCCCAGCCTAGTTGGTTTATTAGTGAGCCAGTATCTTAATTTTGTTTTTGAAAATCTGAACATGCAATCAGGGTGGGTGGTTTTGCACCAGCCTCATCTTGACCCATTGCACCTTCTGATATCAATCTTACTGTGGTAGGTTAATGGAGTCCATCTTCATACTAACGTGACTCCTTATGCTATTGGTCATTTGAGTGTTGATTTCAGAAGTATTGATCCATTTGTTGTGGATCACAGGCTTGAAAACTAGCAGGGCAAATTTGCAGAACGTAGAGATGAAGGCGATCACCGCATTCATAATTGTTTCAATCTTTACGCCTTAGATTTTTTTTGCAAATTTTCTCGTACATGGGTTTTGTCGATAAATATGAAATGGTACAACGAACGAGTTTTACATGCCACAATTATCACCCTTGATATGGGCTGGGGTGGGGTTCTAGGGGTGGCACTTGACAGTTGACCAAGTTAGCTTCTTAATGGAGTTCAATGTCCGACTTGAGTGCGGCGGCTGGCCATATCACGTAGTGGGGCTGTTATGCACTTGCACCACTGTATTGCGGTGAGACCATATCGCATAGTTAATGGAGATAATATTTTATATATGTATGGTTAGTGATTAGGTCACTGCTCGGTATGGCGTTCATGCCACTTTCTAACGATAAGGATCTTCTCCCGTAATAATTTTGATAACAAAAGATTAGGCACACAGTAACAACAAAGACTTTTTTTTTTCTAATTATTTGTTGCAACGACGTGCTTCAAATAATTGGAAATAAACTACTTCAATTCCCACTAATTATTGATCCACTTAAAAGAAGAAAATGACAACAAAGAAACTTAACAAGGACAACAAGTCATCTTGTTGGTCTGAAAGAAGGGTAAAGCCCTATTATTCAACACCAAGTCTTGGTAGATGAACCCCCCTTAAAAGGGCTCACAACTCTGGCATTAATTAGTCACTGGAAATTGGTTCTGGTTTGAACTGAGAGTGTGAACAACTTAATAATAGCCATGGTTGTGTAGGCTCATCTTTCTCTAAAGATGCAAGGTTTGATTTCTTCATCCCAATTCCCAACATCCCAATCAGAAAATTATAATTTACCTTATTTTTTTATTTTCAAAATTATGGGTCCTCCCGAAAAAAGTCAAATAATTTAACGAAGGCTTTTGAAGAAGAACAATGACGGTACACCCTATTAATTTTTGGACCTAAATGCGTTTTTAGTAGTCATATTAAGCTAAGCCTGTATATCCCGCAAAAAGAGATAGACAATGGAAAGAATCATAATGTATTTTTTTGTATCCTCTAGTATTGTCGATCTAAACTTTATTTTTACTTATATCGGTAAATGACGTCAAAATAATATTGTGAGACAGCTTTATATTCAAATCTTTTTTCAAGCATTGGCTGAAAAATAAATTAAAATAATAGGTGGCCCAACCGTAACACAAGAATTAATTGTGCTCATAATTTTGGACACACTTGACTTTAATAATTATGCATAACAATAAAAACAAATCCTATTATTGTTTTTATTGTTATGAGTATGACGCATCATCATCAACCTCCTCTAAAATCCTTTTCTTCACCAAATCCTTCTTTCTCTCGTCATGTCCTGATAGAAAATTCCAGAGACAGAGAGAGAGAAGGGAGAAAGAAATGTGTCCGCTGAGGCTGATCCTCATCTTCCTCTCCGCCACCCTCGCCGGATTTTTCGTCCTCAAAAACCTCAAATCTCAGCCCAAATTCGCCGACGCCACCGACACCGCCACCACCGCCGACGATTCCCCCGACGACTTTGTCAAACTCGGTCAACCACCGGCATCCGCTAACCAACTCTTCAAGGTACCATTCTAGTGCTTCGCTTTCCATTAACATCTACGATTTTACCACATTGTGTTCACACAACAATGTGTGATTGTGTGTGTGGTTGCAGGTTCGGGCGGCGATTGGGACGGGGTTCTGGACGTGTGTGGACATGGCGAGCGGCCGGTATCTCTGGAGGAATCTGGTCTCTTCTTCGTCTCCGCATCCCGAGGGCGCCAAGTGATCTGATTGGCGGTTGTGGTTCGATATTCCAGGATTTTAGGTTTGGTTGGTGCTTCTTCTATTATTGCTTGTAAATCGGCGAGCTGACTTTGAATTTTCTAAATGATGTATAATCCCCTCGTTTTGGAGAAATCTCTTATGTAGTTGATCTGTAATGTATGAAAAAAAATGTCACAGCTAGTTGAAATTCATGTGGACCACTTGTAAGTATGTTGATTGTCTATAGCTTCTGCCTTTCTTCTATGTTTAGTTTGTCATTAATAGACATACAGACTTGCAGATTTGAGATGCTACTTGTGTAGCAGCGAAATGAGGTTAGGAAAGAGGTGAACTCCTTGTTCATTTGATTTTTAAAGATGCCCCGTGGTTTGATGCAATTGTGCACGTTTAATGTGATTCGATTCATGTCTTTTTATATTTTAGCTTAGTTTTGTTATAACCAGGCAGTGTTGTGTTGCGTACTTGTTTCGCATTATTGAATTAGTTACTTAGTCCAGGGCATGTGGTTCCTAGGAATGCTTCTGAGGCTCAGGATTTATCATACCGGTCTTTGTAGTTCCTAGTTTACCTAAAACAAAGCAGTTACGTAGTTATGTTTGAGTTCTTTGATAATGTGCACCTCTTCGTCTTCCTATGTCATTGTGTTCCTTTGTTTGCACATTTTAGAGGACATCTTGGGTTGGGATTGATTGTTCTCTTCTGAATTTGTTGCTGAAAGGATGAAGTTGATATATTCTGTCTGATCGAGTGCTATCAGATTGTTTTTTTTATTTTTTATGAAAGATTGGTTGATACCTTGTTATTCTGTGGACATGTCGTAGTTTGGGATGATATTATCTTCTAAGGGGTTTAGACCATTTCTCGTTTGAGGACCTTGTTATACGGTCTGTTTGAGGACGATGTTATACGGTACAGATATTCTTTGTCAAGCTCAGAATTACTTATTTGCTTATGTCTGCACAAAACATTGGGGAATGTTATCTGTGTAGTATATCTGAAGAGGCAGAAAACAGTAGAAGTCTTTTAAGTTCATGGCACTCTTTGGTTTGTTAGTAATTGAAAAATGGAATGCATGAGGAATGCTACCTGATTGTCATCTGCTGATGTTTGCTGTTTTTGAGTGGTTTCTTTTGGTATGCCTGCTAAGATCTTATAACGACCGATGAGGGTAAGGATGGTCAATTTGTCGTGATTTAAGACAAATTTACATATGCAGGTTGGTCATAAGTGGAGAATATGGATATATGGAAAGCTATGAAGCACCAAATATTCCAAAGATCAATGGGATCATGGAATTTAATAATTAAGGATATGCCTTGTAAGCGTTATATATTCATACAGTTCCCTTTAAGCAGCTTTTATGTCTCAAGAAGTGATTGAGTAGCTTTTTTTCTTTACATTTTGACTAGTCGCAACTTATCCTGGGCTTTAAAAATGGAAACAGATTGCGTTAAGGTTGCTGGACCATTTTTCTGATTTTGGTCTTGAGTAGTAGTGTTGAAAGAAAGGAGTTGTCAATGGTAGAAGATTGCTCTTGTACACTTTCTTCTGCTGCTTCACAAAAGCTTGAAGCCGTTTGGTGCATGAACTTCTGTAGTCAGTTTGGAGGACTTGAGGTTGTTCTCTGTGCACAAGGTCAGATAGTAAGATTAGCTTTTTTACCTTGCTGCTATGCTGCACGTCTATATAGCTATTAGCCCTATAAACTATCCTCCCAGTGTGTAATTGATTTGGAGTGTTTGCCCTCTGTTTTTCTTTGATCTCCAAGAAATAGAAACAAGGCTTTGCTAACTTTGTCAGCTCAATTGTTGATGTTTCCTGAAATTTGGAGCGTTTATGTTAGGATGTGCATATGCAGGCTTATACTGTTCCCAACAGAAGTTTTAGGCCTAATTGCAGAAATCATGCTGGTCTTATGGCACGAGTTGCAATTGCATCTGAGAAGGATTATTCTTGAAAGCGGCAATCTTGCCAGGATCGTATTTTTATTTCGATCGAAGGTTGATTTTGCAATCGTTGCAATTAGACCACTAGTTCGTATTTCAACTATGCAGGGGTATGCTTTTCCTCGTATATCAAATCTTCATCTCTTTGAAAGTTCAATTCTGCAGCGCCGAAGAGGTATCTTAGTTCTAGATCCTTTTTACCAGGGTACTTGCTGGTTCACCTTAAGCTGTGTCTCAAACTGACATGGAAGTTTAAACTTTGTCTTGAGTTACTTGACGTTCTTCAACTTGTTTAGAATTCTTCATCATGTTGCGCCATGTTCAACTGTGGCCACACTATTCTGCAAGTGTCGAAAATAAAAAGGATGCGAAGATGGCCAACAAAGGTGCTAGATAACCGCACCCTAAGTTAGATGCCTAAAGGCCTTTCATGCACTTCAAATTCCTAAGCAGGAGTGAAGCTTTATGGCCAAGACCAATTATTCTTTTGTATAATTTACGCTTTGTTTAGGAAAGTAGTTTTATGGCCAAGACCGATTATTCTTTTGTACATTTACGCTTTGTTTTGGAGTGTTGGGAAGTAAAAGCATAATAAAGTTCGTATACAGGTGAGCAAACAAGGCTGGGTCTCGAAACCAGAGAAGGGTTTTTTTGGGTTCCCTCCCTCATTTTATTTCAAACTTTTAGCAAAACAAAAAAGAAAATCAATGGGGATTATTGCAAGATATTGTGATGTTTTCTGATACAATTTGCAATATCATTTGCAGAATACATCCTTGATTTTTGCGAGAAATGACAATTATACCTCACATCTGCCACTTCCATTTAGGCTTCCCTTTTATCATTAAAATTCTCCAAAGTCAAATGTCCTTATTCAGAGTAGAACTGCTACTATATACTCTTCAAAATTATAGTTATGTAAGGGAAGATTAAGCGGTAACGAGGCCTTACTACTAGGTGTTTATCATGTTCTTGATTAAATATTGCAGACTATAAAAGTCTTCATATTTGCTTGGTTTTATATGACCCGTCTGTATGGGGATTCGAACTTGAAACTTTGAGGATATTCCTCAAGGCCCTTTGTCACTTCACCCCCCTTTGGGGTTCTTCATATTTGCTTAGTTGGAAACAAGAACTAACATTAAAGGCACGATATGGATACACAACATAGGTCATATTCATGTGACAGCCAGATGAGTGAAAGTTTAGATACTAGGACAAAAAAAGTTTCGTGAGAAGCAACATCCAGTAGCAAAGTTGAGCAACCCTTGAAAACTTTTTTTTTTGAATTTTGGTGCTGTAAAATTTCTAAGAAAGACAAGTTGACTATTGATAAGATAAGCGAAATAAGGGAGTAAGCTATCCCCACCGCCAGGGAGCCTTTTAACTCTCCTTCCGTCAGGTAAACGGCTCCTCAGGGATGCTACCTCGGCCCGTCAGGTAGACGGCTCCTCTGGGATGCTACCTTGATGCGCTCCGAGTGCTCCGGCACAAGGACTCACCCGCGGGGATAGACGAATCATCCGAGACACTATCTCTGCCAGGGAGCTTTTCAAATCCCCCTCTGCCAGGTAGACGGCTTCTCTGGGATGCTACCTCGGCCTGTCGGGTAAACGGCTCCTCCAAGATGCTACCTTGACGCGCTCTGAGTGCTCCGGCACAAGGACTCACCCGCGGGATAGGCAACCCTCCGGGACACTATCTCCCCCAGGGTGTCTTCGTGACTGGCCTACGTGCTCCGGCACCCCTAGCGACTATGACCCCCTGGGTCACTCCGAGACTAGAGCAGGTCTTCGGAGGGCATATCGCCTAGTCCGCCTGGCAGTTGGGCGTCGGGTCTTCCCCACCGCTGCCAGGCCTGTAGGACTCTACAAGGGCTTGGATTGGTGGCTAGATCAAGGGGTGTTCTCTGGCAACACCGACGCTGTGGGAGCCAGTCTTTCCAGACAGACAGAGCGACACTGTAAGAAGCAGGGCGGGTGAATATGCGATCCGACCGGTACGACGGAGAACCGGTATTTCTGACCCCCTGGTGACGTGTTACTCCCAGGGGGGATGACACGTGTCAGCTGATGACACATACACACTTTCCCCAATAAATAGGGGACCTTGGGTTTCATTTTAACGAGAACTCTCTCATTTGACATTTTCACTTTCTCACTCTAGAATCCAAATCCTCTGAAATTTTAGAGAGAGAAACATACATGACCTTGACTCTGGACCTAAGCATCAGACTGTGACTGTCGTCGTATATTCACCGTGTGTGGCCTTCGCAGCACTGCCACCCTCAGGCTCTGTTTGGGAAGCTCTTGGTCTCTGCCCTTGCTCCACCCTTGCTGTATCCCACTTCAACATACTTGGCATCTGACTCGGACTGCATTCCTTATGGCACCTCCACGTCGATTGCGAACCCACATTCCTTGGCATCACCAATTAAGACCCAATGGGTGTGTTTAGCGCTCTTGATAAGGGCTTTGGATATGATAAAAATATTTTTATCTGGCGTTTGGTTAATCATACAAGAGGTGGATAAGCTCTCTGTTGGATTAGTTTTATGCCACTTCAGTGGAATAATTCTATACTGGGGGTGGGGGGCCGGCGGGATTTTTGTTGAGGGGGGGGGGGGGGTGTGTTGTTTGTCCAAGCATTTTTGGATTAAAACAAAAGACCAAAACCAAACCACAACATGTGCAACACTCACTGTCGCACATCAGGCGCTTCTGGCATAACACCATTTCCACCTACACCTGTTCATCTGAAACGCCATGAGCGACATGCTCCACTGACAGACGAGTGGTGTCATTGTTCGTGTGTGGATGGGATGAGAATGATGGGTGGGGTTGGTGGTGGTGGTGGATAAGGCAGCCGATGCTGAAGGTAGTAGGGTGTTTGGTGGTGGTTGAGGTGCGATTTTTAGATAGGGTGCAATCGCTGGAGTTGTGGTGGATGTGGGTTGCCATTGATGGTGGTTGTGAGTTGCGATGGATGATGACGTGGTGGTGTGAGTGGTTAAGGTGGTGGTTCCATTGAATAATAGAGTTACATGTGTAAATCCTTATACTCCACTGTCTGACTGGAAAATAATCTTTTCTTATCCTCCTATATCTTATCCTTTTGGTCTAATTCTACGCAAGATGTTGTACACAACTTTTGGATGACTTTTAAATTAACGGATTCAGGCGGGTTGATGGATTTGGATTATCATCACCACTTACCTACGACACATAACAAATAATCATAATGAAAAATCCTTAAAAATAGCTTTGGAATTTGGAAATATGAAAAGTTTTTCCATTACTTAAAACAGAATTATAAAAGTAACAGTATGTTGGTAATTACATAGGTAGCTTGAAATAAAAAGTCAAAAAATAGGAAAATGGAAATAAAAATTGAGTCCCCGAGGAGCATCACACGTGGAATGCCAGCCGGTCTTAAAAACCTCAATATTTCGAACTTTAAAAACTGCATAACTTTCAGTAGAAAAAAGAAAGAAAATATTTATAAAGCAAAAAGGTTTTTCATCCCAACGGTCGACTTTCCTCCAGTGATAAAGCCAAAATCGAAGAGAGAGAGAGAGAAGAGAGAGATGGTGAAACGGAAGGCTCGATCGGCGGCCTCAGAAACCCTACTTCGTAAGGAAGAAGATGATGATCAGACGGTACATGAAGAAGAAGAAGAAGAAGAAGAAGGAGATGGAGGAAGAGGGTTCTTCGCGTGCTATCTACTAACCTCTCTCAGCCCCAGATTCAAAGGCCACACCTACATCGGGTTTTTTCTCTCATCCATTTTCTTGAGCGGAAGTTTTCGATACTATTTAGCTCTGTGAGGATTAAAGTAAAGATCATTAAGATCAATTTCACCTATTTGAGCAGTGAATTGATAAACTTTCGAGTAATTCGACATACCCTTTATTGCTTATCACTTGCGATCACTGTTTCAAGTGCTCAAATCTCTCTAGAGTGGGATTATTAACACCTTGTTTTGCTAAATCCACACCCTCTTGTCGTTGAAGGGTGGAAAACTGTCACCGGTGCATCTCTCTCTAGAGTGGGATTATTAACACCTTTTTTGCTAAATTCACATCCTGTTGTCGTTGAAGGGTGGGAAACTGTCACCACTGCATCTTTAAGCAATCAATGAGTGTGCATTTTGTATGAAAAGATGTTTGATTTGATTCCTTTCCTTTGCACCTGTTAGGTTCACTTCTTTCAGAAATATTAGACCGCTTGCGGGTAATTGTTGGAAGCACTGGAGCAGAACTATCTTGTGCGAGGGATTTATTTTTCCACATTTCTTGTGTTAATGTGTAGGTTTACAGTTAATCCACGGCGTCGGATTAGGCAGCATAATGGTGAAATTAGGAGCGGTGCGTGTAGGACGAAGAAGAGACGGCCTTGGGAAATGGTGTTCTGCATATATGGCTTCCCTACGAATGTAGCCGCCCTTCAGGTACATTTACATATTGAAGTGGCTTTAGAAACACAACTCCAGGAAATTTTAGCTCTTCAATTAATCCCTTCTGCTTGTCATGTTAACTGCTATTACTTAGCCGTATTGGTCATTAGCTATGGCTATGACTTATTTTGTTGCTACTCTTTGCCATTTGGAAATTCTACTTCAGCTTTATTAATAATCAGTTAACAATAGCGGACATAAAAACCACACATGCAAAGTGCTAGTTCATTTCACCTCTAGTACCTTCATGATGTAGCACGAAAGCAAGTACATTTGGATATTGTCAGATTGTCCATCTAGGGTGCACTTCTTATTACATCGCTTCCAGAAATGAATGAGAAGAGCATAGCTTAACATCGTCATTCATTCTATTGAAACTGCAGTTTGAGTGGGCCTGGCAGCACCCTGTAGAATCACTTGCTGTAAGGAAGGCTGCTGTTGAATTCAAATCGCTTTCAGGACTTGCCAATAAGATCAAACTGGCATATACAATGCTCACTCTACCAGCCTGGCAGAGGTGAGATACTTCACTTCTCATCCAAGTGGCAATGTCGAGCGTTTTGTTAATACTAATTTATCCCTCTCTGTATATGACCAGCTTGAACCTCACAGTACATTTCTTCTCGACGAAATACACAAACCATTCTGCTGGCTGCCCAAGTTTGCCAGAGCAGATGAAGGTCAAAGTTGGTTCAATGGACGAGCTTCCCTGCTATAATGCAAGAGGCGCTCAGAATGTTTATGGAGACGATGTGTGCGATGACGACTTTCTGAGTGATGATTTTTCAGCAGATGCAGCCCTTCAAGACTTCGAAGACCATGAAAGCCGATACAGAGAAGTCGATGGAGCTGATAGATCAATAAGTGAGAGGTCATTAGATGCCGCATTTCATAGCCATGCAGATCTTCAGAACAACAATGAAAATGGTAGATCAGTAGATGCAGCATCCCATAGTCCTGAAACTGTTAGAGGTATAGAAGAAAATGGTTTGATACAATCAAGAAACTCAACTGTTCAAAGACAAGATGATAGACAGCCATTCTGGGTCGTTAGTTCCCCACAGAGATCACCAACTTCATATCCTGACATCTTTAGCATGTTAAAAACGGTTGAAGCGAGAGACACGCTCCATCTGATCGATGAGGATGTTCATGAAACGGATTGTCCAACCCAGGAAAATTTGTTGACAACAGCAGTTACTGACAAAGGTCAACCTCCACTCAAGACCCGCGCTGTTGCTGGTGAAGTTGAGGTTATAGATGTGTTCACCCCTTCACCCAGTTACGAAGTTTCACGAAGCAAGAAGAGTAGAACATCTACTGTTTATCCTCAAATCATAGACCTAACGCAGTCACCCATTTTTGTTTAAGTGTATAATCGCACGTCCTTACAATAACAGGATAATGAGTACATCCTCTGTGCTGGAATAAACATCGGCTGCATTGCAATATCTGTCATCTGAATGTCAAAGAAAAGAGTTTCTTTCTTCCATTTTCCTCTTCAGGGATGACAGTGGCATGTTTGTTTCCATCCAAAAATATGAAAATAACACTATTTAAACTGAGAACATAATGTCGACTAGCAACACACCAAGCCTGAACGACTACTTCATCAGTAACTTAACAAAAGAAAGTAGCCCTTGCTTTCATGTGTAGAGATCAGTAATCACAGGACTCATGGTAATCATATACTGAACATATAATCATCTACATTGGGCATAACCAAAACATTTTTCAAAATGCCAGGTAAATATATATCCATGTACTCCTGAGAAATTCTTCATCCATCGAAGCGGACCCTGAACTGTATGACCCGCCTTCAACAAACCTGAGCAAATAAATTCGGCTCAAGCACCTCGAGTGTTCCCTCCCGTTTTTTCAAGGAAAGGTAGCATATAGCTTCTGATTTAATGCAGAAAACGGAATATCCATGCAGATAATTCAGTCAC
Organism: Escallonia rubra; assembly: GCA_033065855.1. Classification (NCBI taxonomy): domain Eukaryota; kingdom Viridiplantae; phylum Streptophyta; class Magnoliopsida; order Escalloniales; family Escalloniaceae; genus Escallonia; species Escallonia rubra. The sequence goes on along the minus strand of JAVXUO010000387.1, from coordinate 57,514 downwards.
TTCTCAAGAAGAGCGAACATATGAGATCAAGAGACATAACCATAACCTGTACTGTAGGCTAAAAAGTCAGCGCTGCTATAGGAAGGCCTGTTCGCAAGTTCAGACATTAAGTCTAAAACATGGAGGCAATCTGTTCCTAGATGGATCAGTGGACTTTGCCAAAAGCTTCTTTGGTATGTAGCTAACGGTTAATTTTTCACAAAGGGCAGAAATTAAATACCATTTGATATATTTTTCTGTTAAAGAGGTAAGGAAAAGTAACCAAGGCCTTTGTTACTCTTATCAACCAAAGCATCGCTTTGGTTGCAACAAAAGTAAGACAGACCGATTGTGTCAAAAAGAAGGGAGCTGTCAGGCACACAGATACAGGATATGATACAAGGAAAATCACAACAATATGAGGAAAGTTGGATTCAGAAATGTACAGGTATTAGATAAACATGCAAAATTGGCAAGTTGATGATTAACATGGCAAGTGATCCTGCTGCAGCAGTTGCTGAGGCACTAATTCTTCCTGGTCCTGCTGCTCGGGCTGCTGGAGTTGCTGCTCGGACTGCTGGAGTTGCTGCTCGGACTGCTGGGGTTGCTGTTCACCTTGCCAAGCCCAAACAATATCTTGGAGACCAGGTCTTAAACCATCTTTCAATACCTTCCGATATTCCATCGTGTCTCCTCCAGATTTCTTCATCTCCACCAAATGAAAGGACGGAGTGACCTCGAAGATCTCTGCATCAATCAATAAGATTCCATTTCTACCTTCCTTCAGTCCCTCCAATTTTAGTAACCCTTTCTCCTTTTTCTTCACCTTCAGCCTCAGTCGCTCAGCAACTTCTTCCAGTTTAGAGATGATGACCGATGCAGGTCGCCAGGACGTGAATCGCGTTTCTTTTTTTAGAGAAGGTTCCTCAAACAAGTTGGAGAGATCAAATCCAGCAGACAGTGAGATGATGTCAAAGGCATTCAAGTTTGTAGGCCTCACCAAGTCTTGCTTTCCCTCAGTAGAGGTACCACTACTCTCGCGGGAACCGGAAGCTGCATCTGCATCCAGAGGAGCCACTTCCTTGCTTTCTGTATCAGTTTTTAATTGCTTGGAGTTTAATCCCCTTCTGAACCAAGAATTTCCCCTAATTTTGGCAATTGAAATTCTAGTATTGGGGTTTGGGTCCAATATTCTCACAAGTAGCCTGCGTGCATCCGGTGGAAACCAATTGGGGCATTTAAACTCTGCTTTGCCTATCTTTCTGTACATCTCCATCAAGTTCGAATCATGAAATGGAAGATAACCAGCCAGTAGAACATAAAGGATCACCCCACACGACCATATATCAGCTTTAGCCCCATCGTATCCTTTCCTGTTGATCACCTCGGGAGCAACGTATGCAGGGGTCCCACAAGTGGTATGAAGTAGGCCATCCTGGCGCTTTGATTCAGCAAGAGCACTTAACCCAAAATCCGAAACCTTCAGATTCTCATTCTCATCTAGCAGTAAGTTTTCTGGTTTCAAATCCCTGTGATAAACACCCCTACTATGGCAGAAATCAACTGCATTGATCAACTGGTGGAAAAATCTTCTAGCAACATCCTCTTTTAACCTTCCATTAGACACCTTGTTAAAGAGTTCACCGCCTTTAGCAAATTCCATGACAAAATAAATCTTGGTTTTGGTGGCCATCACTTCATAAAGGTGAATAATGTTAGGATGTCTGACCAGTCTCATAGTAGAAATTTCTCGTTTGATCTGATCAATGAGCCCGACCCTCAAAACCTTCTCTTTGTCTATAACTTTAATAGCCACACCTTGGCCAGTTTTGATACTCCTAGCATAGTGAACCTTTGCAAAGGTGCCTTGGCCTAGTAATCTCCCTAATTCATAAGTTTCCATCAATATACTAACTTTATCATCCATTCCAAACCTACTACAAAATTATTCGCTTTTTGCTCTCCTTCAGTTTTGATATAAAGAACCTACAGTGCAGGAGTGTTCAAAAGTCAAAGCAGTTCAACCGTCTTTGCCCACATCATGCATTAACGCATCATAATTACACGGACAATCGTGCATTTCAGCATGAGGTATCAATAAGCCGTGTTCTACACTACCATTTTCATCAAAGATGAAAAAGGACTGCTGTGATAAGGCAAAAACCTTGTGCGCTTCGGAGAGAGGTTTCCGAATCCTCAAGCACATCTTTCCAGCATTCCCTCAAGTGGACAATGCTGAGAAGATATTCGGGCGTGGAGAAACTTCCGCAGAGTGCTTAAAGACTAGCAGAGCCTCTCCAAATCCGTAAAGAACAAGGTCAGCCTGAAAACCAAGGGGTGAAAAGAAATATAATTACACTCTAAAATCCGAGGACCAGAAGACTGAAATGGAAATTATCCTACATATCCTCAATAGGTTGGAAAGGATCACAACATAATATAAGGAAATATCTTCATATACCAAGCGCTCGCTGATCCATGCATAATATCACGAAAAATGGCGCTGATCCAAGAATGGTTGCTGTCAATTCATAAGAACAGCGCAAGCACATCTTTCTGCATATTTTTGTCCCACTAACTAATAAGCAAACATCTGTAATCTATCATCACAATCAATAAGTAGATGTCACAACTTGATACTGATGGCAAAAACAATAAACCATGAGAAAGAAATACAAACATCACGTTTGCCTGAGGTACTATGCTAACAAACCATGAGCATAGTTTCAAGAAATAAGACTACAAGTCTTGTTTTCCAAAACTGTTACCATCTAGATTTCAGCCACAATACTGCAAATGCATCTCCAAATTGCTGCAGATTTCTCCCACCGTCCCGAAAAGGAGAGGCCTTTTTGACTTTTTTGACAAAATCTATGACAGGTTTCCAAGGTTTTCCAGTTATAGATGGTAGAAGTTAAAGAGTGATTGCTCAATCACGTTAAATTACAGTAAACCATAGCTTTTTGACAACATTTATGTAGCTAAATAACATCCCCGGATATGCGAAGTTCAAAAAGACTTCTCCTTTTAAGTTCTGAAAGAGTAATTTGGTGGAAACAACTCAAAGATTCACCTAAGGAGAACCCCATACGAATCAGCGGCTTATATACAAGAATCCAACCCTATTACTTGCATGACATGATTACCACCCCATCGTAAGATGAACATGCCTCTACAGTCGATATCCAAAGACAAGAAAATTCACGAAACATTCACAAGAAAAGAAAAGAAAAGAGAAAAAATCCCTCTGCAACATACGAGAGTGCACCAACTGTATCATCAATATCAAGAAACAGATGCCTTGAAATTCAAACAATAGACCAAAAATAAGACTGAAATCATGGTAATTACTTTCTAAATTTGGATTTTGGATTAAAGGGTCACGATGGAATTACCTTGTATTGAGCTGAGATGGCGGGACTCACACAGGATCACTCAGTGCTACAAGGAAGAGGGATAAAGACGAGAGAGAACACAGAAAAAGAAAAATATGTGGGTGGTGGTGTGGCGTTTTTACAGAGTACATATATGTATGGCTCTCTTCTTCTCCTCTCTTCTGCCTGGAAACTACTTCTTTAGGTGGAGTGGTCCAAAGTAGGCAAGCTCACGGCAAGAGACGTGGAGCTGACCCTTTTTGGTTTTTGGTTTGGGTCAGATCCAGAATCTTCTCCGTCACTTGGGATCGCACACCATGCCAACAGTTTGCCTTGCGTGTGACATGCCACGTCCTTCGTCTCTCCCTTTTCCTAAGATACGATTTTTAATCTGGACGAGACCGGCGGATATACCAATTATTCGATCCGAGGAGCAATCTTAAATTCGAATTTCTAATCTGACTGCTCTGAACGAACTAAGTTTTACTACAGTACTTTTTAAAAATGGAAGGAACAAAATGTGTCACCTCCTTTAGAGTCAAAATCTATGATCAAAATCTTAGAAATGTAGAGCCGTCCTATGTTATAACTATGGTTGAGGGAGTCTTTTGAAGCAGTGTTGATTACTGATAATAATGTTCCAAACATGAAGCGATTTTGGTTTTCAACCTTAAATTTGAACGGTACTGAAAATACGGTTCTTTTTTGTTTTTCTGTTTCAACCTTAAGTCAGACGTCGTGCATGCTGTAATTACGTTATGAAGTTTTAATGGGAATCTTAGAATTTTTGAAACAACAAGTTTTTGTAGTTACACAATATGTGTTAAGAAACATTCCATAGTCACAATCTGTTCTAGAAAAGGTTTGGGGAGTTTAACCCAGTTATCTTGCACTCTACTGGCTGAAACTTTTTTATCTCTGGACCAAGTATAGTAGAGTCATTTTGTTGAGGAGTAATTCTTTCAAGGTGCAATGGAGAATAGGTGCATAGTTCATGGCAAATAAGGAAAGCTTCCGCAGGATTGTCTAAGGAAATCCAGGGAGCAGTTATTTCAGATGATGCAATAATATCGATAGCTTTCCGGGGTCTAAAGTTGATAGTTGAAACCGTTAACAGAAACATTCAAATAGAGGCCGATTCATGCAATGTGTTCATTGCTCTCACCATTAGTGAGAGGAATGAGTTTATGACTAACAAATTTTAATCCAAGGCTTTTGAAAATGTGAGTTTTCTTAGGTCTCATTGACGTGGAATAATCTAGCAGTCTAGTCCATGAAGTTAAAAAAAGAAGAAGCTAATTATGTAGCTTGGGTAAAAGAGGCACTCCTGTTTTTTAACAATAAAATTAATCAGTTTATCATATTATTTCTGTTTTTGTTTTAATCTCTAACTTTTGTATGCCGTTGTACACCTTATCTGACAGTAGAAGTGTGAAATTTTCTCTTAAGCTTTAATGCATTTGACACTATGAACTGTTGTATTCGCACCACTGCACACCATCCACACCATCAGCCACCACCACCAAATCAACCATTGAGCCCAACACCACTCAATTGCCTTGCCTAAAATCCACATCCGCCACTAGCGGTGAGCACGGTTCGGTTGGTTCGGTTTGGAGGTTGAATACCAAACCGAACCGACCAACATCGGTTTGGAAAAAAATAAACCGAACCGTAGTTGAACGGATTAGATGGATCGAACGGTTCGGTTTAAACGGATTAAATCGGTTTGGGCTAGATTCCATTCTAGGCCCAAAATAACTAAAAATTTGTAACAAAACTCAAGTAATTCAGCAGATCTTAGGTCATAAGACTAAAATTCTAATTAGATTACACAACACCCAAAGAAAATAACTCATTACACACAAATCATTACATAGCATTTATTAAAATTCTAATGAAAATTACATAACATTCAAAAGAAAATAACTCCTTACATAGCATCTGTTAAGCTTTAAATCAAATTACACACAACAAATATATCCATCAGATTAACTTAAAGAAGAAAGAAGTCATCTTTAGTCTTTAAACCAAACAAACATCTTCAAAACCTTCATTGCCAATCAACCTTCAACCAGCATATAATCTATATTTCTGAAAAAATGCAATGAAACATAAACCAGTCACGCAAAGGGCGAAAACACAATGGAAAAGGTACAAATCGATGATAAAGGATGCCAAAGATATGGCAGAAGATTTGGTCGTGGAACATTTTGGTAGTCCTCAAGAGAATGTTATGTTATGTACCTTATCAAATCTATTAAGTGGACACTTCCACCGTTCCTTGTCATAGTGAAAATATGCTAAGCATGGAGGAACTTCTAAATCTATGTTTCCTAGAAAGTGAAGCATTGCAAACCAACGTTATACCTACTGCTACCAAGCTACCCACATGCTACCAAGCTACGAGTTCTTAAATTCCTGGGAACTGTTGTCCATATACCTACCGCTATTAACATTTTCTCAGCCACAGTCGCAGTCAACATCCAATGAGCAATTCATACAACATTTGCTTAAAATTCTGTTACATTGATAGAGCACACAGCTTTTGCTGCGCTATCAAGGACTTTCTGTTGTATAAAACTATGGCTTGATCCAAAAGATTGCAAACCAACGTTACACCTGTATTTTCAGTTCCTTCTAAAATGAATCCATCGCTAGTCACTGGATAATAGATAAACATAAACCTTAGCATTAAAAAAAAACACACACACACACACACATAGAGGGAGGGAGTGTGTTCTATCAATAAATATTGCACTAGATTTCAACAACCAAAACAAAGGGTATCAAGCTATGTGATGCTAACCGGAGGAATCTAGATAAGGGGAGACATTACCTTGGAGGCTAGAGGAAATAGGAGTCAACGACAGGGGGATATACAGATGCCTAGCTGTGGGAGGTTGAGATGGCGACTGGAGTAGGTGACGGCTTAAGAGACGACGCTGAAGAAGGCGCTGCTGTGGTGGAGACGCTGCCTTGGTGGAGGAGCTGCCGTGGTGGCTGTGCTCCCTTGAGAGTTGCGAGTTGACGTCAGGAGGAGACACATATTCGCAGCTATGGGAGGTTGAGCCGTTGAGATGGCGATTAGAGAAGGCGGCGGCTGAAGAGACGACGCTGAAGAAGAAGGCGCTGCCGTGGTGGAGACGCTGCCTTGGTAGAGGCGCTGCCGTGGTGGAGGTACTGCCTTGAGAGTTGAGAGTTGAGGGCTGAGCTGAGGCGTGGAGTGTGAGGTTGTGGTCCTTGGGGAGCAGATCTGGGAGTGGGGCAGTGGGCGACGATTGAAGAAAAGATGAATTATGATTTAGGGTTAGTGACTTAGTGGGTTACCGATATTTTATACGAAGGGTTAAGTTTAACTACGTAAGTCAGTTAAAATTAACTGGGGTTAGTCTAAAATAATTTATATATTATACTTTATACGGTCGGTTCGGTTTATATCGGTTTCAAAAAAATCAAACTGAATCGACCGAATCGGACATGCGATTTGTGAAAAAAAAAAAATCAAATCAATTGTTTATGCGATCGGTTTGAAATTTTTCGGATTGGTTGGTTCGATTTTTACGGTTTGATCGGTTTCAACGGTTTAAATGCTCACCCCTATCCGCCACCATCGAACAACTCTCAATTCCCTAACCTCCACCATAGATCTACTAGGGTTTAATTCTCTCTCTTTCCCCTCTTTTTCGTTGCAATCTCCATCACATCACGCACCTTTGTCTCTGCCACCAACGATTCCCCCCCATTATGGACCATGTGTGAAGCCACTGGACCGACATCATTGCTACCATGATGCCACTACAAGATCTTTATAGTTAGTTGCCATTATTGCCGATTTGGCGCTTGTGTGACACCATGTTAGATTATTGCGTTTGGGAGACAATAAGTGATTAGTTGGTTTACGACATCATATAAGATAGTACTACTAAATAAGAATTATATTTCATCATTTGTTTGATGGGAGAAATTTTCCAACTAGACCTATATATACATGTTAAGTTTCCTTCCCCCTTGAGAAGGATCATTTGCGCATAAACCTTATTTAATGGGGGCGGGTGCACATTTCACCTTCACGTTTTAATTTGGACTCAATTATTCTTGTTCGTAATTCACCAATTGACAACTGTAATCCAATTTTTTGAACGTCCGTTAATTTTTGAAGGTTAAAATTGTAACTTCCACCATTTTTTTTCACCCAAACGCAGTCACATCAGATTCCTAGTCCACTTGGCAGCCACATCATTCACGCCTACTATCTCATGAGAGCGCTCTCTCTCTCTTAGCATCAAACGCCACCACCGTCGCTAGCATCAAAGCGCCATCGCCGCTAGCCGCAATCACAAAAATCAAGGCCAATTGATTGGTACCCACCATCGAGCCCACCACCACTTTATAACTGCATCTACATCCCAAAACACCATGTCCACTATAAACCATCGACCATCCCCTGGTTATTTAATGTGGCGATCGACTACCATGAACCTCTCCACCACTACTGCCATCATCACACCAACAACAAAACCTCCACAATTCAACCCCACCTTCGCCACCTATCTAGATTAACAAGCTCAAACAGGACCACCATAGATCAAAGGCGATCTGGATCCCGAGATGGGTTTTTTAGGGGTTTGAATGCGGAATTTAGTGGTGGTTGATGTGGGTATGGCGGTGGTTGTGGTCGGTGGTGGGAATGGTAGATTGGCGACAGCGATGGTGATGTTGGGGCATTGGTTGCAATGGTGGCCAATGGCAGGTGGAGTTCTGTGCATGGTTGTGGTATGTGGGTACGGGGGTTGATTGACGACAGTGGTGGGATTTGGTTGTGGTGGTGGTGGTGGGGTTTCGTGCTTGGTGGCGATTTTATCCTCTTTTTTTAATTGAATAACAGTGAAATGAATTGAGTCAAAACTAAAACGTAAAAATAGAATGCGCATCTGCCTCTATAGTATAGGGGTTTTTTGTGCAAATGATCCCTCGAGAATTCTTTTCTCCCTTACAAGGATCGGCGGGAACCGCCCTGAAGTACGAACCACTACAGTAACGATCGGAACTGGGAGTTGATCGTAACTATGCTACGAATTGAAGAAAAACCAAAGAACAGAAAAGGAATTTAGGAAAATTTCATAGAAAGAGAAACTTGATCACTTTTTTCATGCCTTCTCCCCATTCTCACAGAAGGATATATAACCTTCCGCCCAAGGCTCTGTTCCTCTTAATTTCTCGCAGCTCTAACAGAAATACTCAATTAAAATAACAGAATATATAGCAATGACTAAACTACCCTGACTACTTGTCTTTTTTCCCTAGTGTGAGGTGTCCTCTCCAGTTCAACTCCAACGGTCTTGTGACATCGATCCTCCTCAAAACATCCTTGTCCTCAAGGATTCAATTTAGGATACCTCTGGGTGATGTCGTTATAGTCCTCCCATGTAGCCCCTTCTGCCGATTCTCCCTTCCACTGCACCAAAATCTGCTTAACGTTCTTGTTCCTCTTTTTAAAATTCCTTTGGTCCAGAATCGCTATGGGTTCTTTTGCTCCAGAATCTTCATCATTATACGAGGGAATGGTCGTACTCGATGGTTCCTTAAGGCCTATCTTTTTCTTTAACAGCGAGACATGGAACACTGGGTGTATCTTTGCTTCCTTCGGAAGTTCTAACTTGTAAGCAACTGTGCCGAGACGTTGGAGGACCTTATAAGGGCCATAGTAACGTGGTTGGAGCTTGTTGTTCTTCCTGTTGGCAGCTGAAGATTGACGGTATGGTTGCAGCTTCAAGTACACCATGTCTCCCTCTTCAAATACTCTCTCAGTTCTTCCCCGATCTGCAGTTTGTTTCATCCTGGCTTTAGCTCTTTCCAAATTGGTCTTGAGTACTGGAATCAGTTGAGCCCTTTCTTGTAGGAACTGATCTACTGTGGCCACCTTGGTTTTGGTTTGCTGATGTAGGGAGAATTGTGGGGGTATTATTCCATAGAGGGCCTGATAAGGTGTCATTCCAATGGCAGAATGGTGGGTGGTGTTGTACCACCATTCAGCCATTGGTAGCTATTTTGCCCAATTGCTTTGTTTACTCTGAACCATACACCTCAGATATTGTTCAAGGCACTGATTGAGTCTTTCGGTTTGTCCATCGGTTTGTGGGTGGTAGGATGAGCTAAGATTTAGCTGGGTGCCCAACAGGTTGAATAGTGTGGTCCAAAAGGTGCTGGTAAAGGTTGGGTCTCTATCCGAAACAAGTGAGCGGGGTATGCCATGGAGTTACTGTATATGCTCAAAGAATAAGGAAGCTATGGAGGCAGCTGTATAAGGCTGGGGCAGGGCTAAGAAATGAGAATATTTGGTAAATCTGTCTACCACCACTAGGATAGCTTCCTTCCCTTGTGATTTTGGCAATCCTTCAATATAATCCATGGATATATCCTGCTAGGGTAGGTCGGGAGTAGTTAAGGGTTGTAACCGTCCAGGGTAGGCAACCCTCGAGTCCTTGCACCTAGTGTACACTTCACGATGAGCAACAATTCTCCGAGCTTCAGACCTAACGTTTGGCCAGTAAAAGAACTGTTGGACCCTTTTGAAGGTACCGAGCATTCCCGAGTGCCCCCCTACCGTAGAAGAGTGAAAGATTTCCAAAATCTGCTCTCTTAAAGGCGTTGAACTTCCCACATACCATTGATAATGGTATTTGAGAACCCCACTGGACAATGAGTAATCTGAGGGTTGTTGGGGATCCAGGAGTAGTTGGGCTATAATTTTAGAAGCAACTTCATCTCCTTGTAAGCTCAATTGTAGTTCCTGTTTCCAAACTGGCGTAGTGGTGGCAATGGATGTACAAAATGCTTCTTGGTTTCCTTCATGTACCCTCGATAGGGCGTCAGCTGCCTTGTTTTCTACCCCTTTCTTGTAGGTGATCTCATAGTCCAGGCCTAACATTTTCGTTAGCCACCTTTGCTGAAGGACAGTAGTCATCTTCTGCTCTAGGAAGAATTTAAGACTTTTATGGTCAGTCTTGATGATGAAGTGCCCTTGTGACAAGTACTGGTACCATTTACTGATGGCCAGCACGATGGCCAGCAATTCCTTCTCGTAGGTAGATAGACCCAGATGTTTTGGAGCAAGGGCCTTACTGAGGTATGCAATTGGTCTCATTTCTTGCATGAGAACAGCTCCAATACCTGATTGACATGCATCAGTTTCCACAATGAAGGTCTTGGTGAAGTCAGGTAAGGCTAACACCGGTGTGGTTGTCATGACTTCCTTAAGTCTTTGAAAGGCATGCTCTGCTTCAGGACCCCAGTGAAAGGAGTTTTTCTTTGTAAGAGTGGTTAGGGATTTGCTAATGCACCCATATCCCCTTACAAACTTCCTATAGTACCCTGTCCGCACTAGGAACCCTCTTAGGGCCTGGATGTTAGCTGGTCTCGGCCAGCTGTTCATGGTTTCAATCTTATCTGGGTCAGCTGACACTCCCTTGTCGGATATTATATGGCCCAAATATTCAATCTGCGACCTAGCAAAGCTATATTTGCTTCTTTTTGCAAACAGCTGATTGTTCCTTAACAACCCCAAGATTAACTCTAGATGTTTTAAGTGTTCATTTAGGCTGCTGCTGTACACCAGTATATCGTCAAAAAAAACTAACACGAACTTCCTCAAATACGGCTTGAAGACCTCATTCATCAGGGCTTGGAAGGTTGCAGGGGCGTTGGTCAGCGAATTCGAAGTGCCCTTGGTGCGTTCTGAAGGCCGTTTTATGAATGTCTTCCTCTTTTACCCTGATCTGATGATAACCTGACCTCAGGTCGATTTTCGAGAATAACTGTGCCCCATGCAATTCCTCAAGTAATTCGTCAATAATGGGAATTGGGTACCTATTCTTGATGGTGATATTATTGAGGGCTCTGTAGTCTACACAGAATCGCCAAGTCCCATCTTTCTTCTTTACCAAAAGGACAGGTGATGCGAAAGGGCTTGAACGAGTCCTTATACTCCCTGCGGACAGCATTTCCTCAACCAATCTCTCAATGGTGGCCTGTTGTTGATGAGGGCCCCTGTAGGGCCTCAGATTCACGGGCTGGCTACCTTCTTTGAGAGGAATTGAATGGTCATGTGGTCTTGAAGGGGGAAGTGACCTAGGCTCCTCGAATACATCAGTGAACATTGACAGTAGTTTGATCACTTGTCTAGGTAGCTGAATGTCTTCATTCTCTCGTCTTTCTAGGGAGATGGAGTAGAGTTCCTCGATGTCATGATCTTCCCAAGCAACTTGGATGGCGTGGCATGAGATGCTTTGTAGAGCTGGATCCGTATGGTCGTGGCTCCCCTTTAAGGTCACCTTCTTTCCCTCCTTCATCACAGTAACCTTCTGTTTGTGGTAGTTAAAACTCACGGGGTTGTTCTCGATCATCCATTCCACTCCTAGCACCATGTCATAGCACCCTAGGGGTAACACCTTCATGTCCGAGCAGAACTCATGTCCTTGCATGGGCCACTTGAGGCGCCTACACAGGGTTGAGCTGTTGACCTTAGTCCCATTGGCAAGGGTGACTAAGGTGTTGGGACCCTCAGTGGTGTGGAATCGGGTCTTTGTGACTATGTTGGGGTCGAGGAACTTATGGGGGGAGCCCCTATCAAGGAGGATGGTAATAGGGCAGTTACATAAGGTTCCTTTAAGCCTGATAGTGTTGATGTAGGGGTGACCATCCATGGCATTGATCGAGAGATGTAGGGTATGAGTGGTCTTATTTTCAACCCAATGTTGCATTGCATCCTCATAGGTTCCCTCTTCATCTGACTCTCCTTCTTCCTCAGCCACCATGAGAAAGAGTTTCCTGTTCCTGCACTTGTGGGAAGGAGTGAACGGCTCATCACAAGTATAACAAATTCCTTTTTCCCTTTTTAGCTGCCTCTCAGCATTAGTAAGTCTCTTAGTGATCCTATAAGAGTTCCCTTTGGCGTTGGTGGCACTAGGGGTGGAATTTGAGTTTGGAGGTGGTGTAGAGGGTGTTTCCTTCCTCATAAATGGAGTTGAGTGGGTAGTTTGTGGTTGGTAACTCACCGTGGTTGAGTGCTTGTTGGTCCTGCCAAGAGTGAGTAATTGGGCTTCTTGTAACCTTGCTTTGCTGTAAGCTTCCATCAAGGTAGTAGGGCCAAACATTTGGACCATCCCTCTAACCTCCTCCCGGAGCCCACTCAAGAAGCTTTCTATGAAATACTCTTCGGTCAGGGTGTAGTTTTTGGCAATCATCTGAGCTCTCAACTGCTCAAACTGTCCTTGATAATCTGACACCGTAGAAGTCTGTTTAAGTTTATTGAATTTGTGCACTACACTATCGAAGCACTGTTCTCCAAACCTTAAGGACAAGTCCTTGATGAGCTCAGGCCAGGTTATCACCCCCCTACCCACTTGGTAAGCTTGGAACCAATCATTGGCCTCCCCTTCCAGGTGAATGGCCGCCAAAGACACCTTGAGGTAGTCATTCACGGGTTGGAATTGGAAGTATTTGTAGGCTTTATTGATCCATCCTCGTGGGTCTTTTCCGTCAAAACTAGGAAACATGGGTTTGGGAATCAGGGGTTGGTTTTGGTAGGCTTGAATTTCAGATTGGGGTGAGGCTATTTGGTGGGTGTGGCCGTTCATGTTGGGGTTCAAGGACGGGTTGTAGTGGTGAGGATATGGTAGTAGTTGTGCGGGTTGATGGTGGAAAATGGGGGTTTGGATGGTAGGGGAATTGGAAAAAACTGTTGGGTGAAGTTGTGGGGTTTGGGTCATTAGGCCAGAATTCCCCGTAGGGGTCAAGTTTTGGTATGGTTTCAAGGTCGGGGCATTGGTGTAGCTGGGTTTTTGTGAAGTGTCAGATAATATTGACTGGTTATTAGGAGTAATTCCTGGGGGGTTGGGCGGAAGAAGAATCACAGGTTGAGGGGATGAATGGTTGTTGTTGCCGGTTTCCCCCAACACCAAATTCTTAGTTAGCCCTGCAGGTTGAAGGCTAGTAGCCGCAACTGAAGCTACCGAGTTAAAATTAGGAGAAGAGTTACCCTGATTCTGATTGTCTCGGATGGTCTGTTGCTCCTTCTTCTCTTTGCGCAATGCTTCAGCAATCCATGCCAAGCTTTCCTTCATTTCCCCCATGCCCAGCTCAATTTTTCCGATTTTCATTACCTCTCCTTCCAGACTATCCATTCTTTTGTCGATCATTGCAATTCTTCCATCAACTAGACCCATCTGCATATTGACCATCTTTTGTACGGATTCGAAACCCGAACTCATTTCGTTAAGCTTCTTATCTGTAGATTTAGCTACATCTTCTACTTGCTTCAAACGGGTATCAACCATGGTGACAATCACGAAATGACAGGATCGATGCTCTGATACCAATTGTTACGATCGGAACTGGGAGTTGATCGTAACTATGCTACGAATTAAAGAAAAACCAAAGAACAGAAAAGGAATTTAGGAAAATTTCATAGAAAGAGAAACTTGATCACTTTTTTCATGCCTTCTCCCCATTCTCACAGAAGGATATATAACCTTCTGCCCAAGGCTCTGTTCCTCCTGATTTCCCGCAGCTCTAACAGAAATACTCAATTAAAATAACAGAATATATAGCAATGACTAAACTACCCTGACTACTTGTTTATTTTCCCTGGTGTGAGGTGTCCTCTCCGGTTCAACTCCAACGGTCTTGTGACAACTACAAGTAACGAAACTAGAGTACTGACAATATAAGTTTAGTGCTTCAGTCAAGAACACTGCAAAACACTTCGTATTAAAGCACCAGTGGTAAATTTATGGGCGTCTATAATGGGATAATTCCCAATCAAAGACATTTCTCTTCAGTCATTCATTTATGTGCGGTTTCGGTTGCAAAATGAACCCGGTAAGGGAAACCCTTCAATAGGTTAAACAATTGACATTGGTTTTTGTTGTGATGTTTTTTAAAGACTGGGTCTTTTGATTCTTACGCAAAGGTTGGAGGATTGGTGTCTGCACAGCAGGTGTTTAACGAAATGCCTGAGAGAATAATGTGATGATTTCTACTTTGAGTAAGCATGGGCGTGTTAAGGAGGCGCAGAGTTTATAAAAGTAAACTCCATGATCACTTGCAATTACAAGTTCGGTGACCTTGACTTTGCCCTTTTGATCTTTGATTGTACTCCAATTAAAGACGTGGTATCGTCTAATGCAATGAATATGGATACTGCAAGTTGGGACAGCTAATGAATGCTTAAGACTTGTTTGTGAAGCTAGGGAAAGCTAAAAAAATTTACACTTGGAACACATTGTTTGCTGGCTAATGCTCAATATGGGAAAACTTGGGAGAACATTAGATGTGTTCCAGCAAATGCAAGCTGAGAGGTTGAAGCGGACTGAGATAACAAGAGTCAGCTTACTGCCTACATTTGCACATTTCGGAGCTCTAGATATAGGTGGGTGGGTCCATGCTTGTTTTGGATCGATACTTCTGGTAATTGATTGTCTTGCATGAGACCTGATAGATATGTACGGCTAGTGTGGAAGTATAGAAGCTGCTTTAGATGTCTTCAAGGACCTTAACCTGGAGAACTTTTTCTGCTGGAATTCTGTGGAGGACGGAGATGCATGCTCATAGCAAAAAAGCTTTAGATGTTGTTTTGTCCATGCAGGAGGAAAGGATACAGCCAGATGGGTCACCTTTTGTAGATTTCTTGAGTGCTTGTAGGCGGGTTGTAGCCATTCAGGCATGATTTCTTCAGGTGGAAGGTATTTCTTGTATAGCTTTTATGGCATTGACCTACAATTGGGCATTATGGCTGCATGGTTGACCTTCTGGGAAGATCGAGGTGTCTTGAAGAAGCGTTAGATCTTACAGGACCATCCCATGCATCCAATTCACTCGTCTGGGAAGTCTGCTCCGAGCATGTCAGGTTCAAAAGGATACTCAGAGTCATTGAACAGGTTACCCAGCATTTGGACCCTCATGATTGGAGGGAATTGCGTGTGCTTGCCCAACTTAAATGCATCAGTAAAACGCTGCAAAAGATGTGGGTTTGTAGCGGTAGCTATTTGTAAAGAGAGGATTGCGTTAAACACCTGGACACAGTTTATTTGAGATCATGAGTTTGTAGCTGATAGTTCACATGTTATGAGATTGCCATTAGGATTAAAATCTCGTTGCACAAGTATAAGAGGGAGACTGTGACAGTGGCTATCCATTTCACCTATTTGAGGTATGTACTTCGTCCATGTTGGATTATTGCTGAATGATGGTATGTACCATCTTTAAAGCCATCCTTCTCAGATCCATTTTAGTGGTTTATACAGATAAATAAAGTCTCAAGCGTGTCAAATACCGTCAGAGACGCATATTCTGTGGTTCAATTTTTTATTTGGATTAGTAGTAGGCATGCACCAATATCCAAGGCGAGATACGAACCCTGCACTACTTAGTCAAGTTTTAGAGGAAGTTTCGGCCCCGTACGCTTACCATATTCGTTTTCTGTTTTTAGCAATGATGATGAAAAATATTCTTTTTTTGCGTACTTTTACCATTTTCTGTTTTCGTTTTGGATAAAATTACTCAAATAGTAACAAAAAACTGAAAACACCTAAAATGTGTTTTCAGCTTTTTTCACTCAAACTTAACCCAATATAAGAAAAAATAGCTAATTTTTTTTTTGAAAATGCTAAAAGTACAGGAATAGATTTTCAAACTGAATATGAAAATCATGAAAATGAAAATAGAAAATGAAAACAGAAAACAAATATGGTAAGCTTACGGCCTACACTTCTGTTGGTTTTAATGTACATATGACATTTTTCTCATCCTCATATTCTGCACTGTCATCAAATATTGTTTGTGCTACTGACTATTTCATTACTCTACTTGAATTGGTGATCAAGAGTGGGTTGAATGGATTGGATCTCAACTCCACATGAGGATTTCGCGATTGTACCTCAGCTGAGTGAGATTCTTGTTGGACGTGGATCACAAATCAGAAAATCTCCTCAAAACGCTAGTACATTTTAGCAGATAAATAACAATTGTTTTGCTTAAAAGAAAATTACTAATTGTCTTCTCAACCTCTAAATCATCTTTGACCATAACTGAATTGTCTCCAGGATCAGAACATTTAAAGCTCTGTGCTTTCCGTTTCACGTACTAGTTTTAATGAATGTTGAAGAGAAAAGAAGAAAAGTTTGTTTCCTACAAGTGTAACATTATGCAGCATATTGAAGGGTAACTTGAGATCAAGAGGAGGGCTAAAGGTAGAGTAGACATTTTTCTGTAAAAAGGAGATAATTGGGCGCACATATCTAAACCGAATGCTTATAGGGATGAGCAGGCATACAAGAAAGGCTAGAGTAAGATGAGATAACGAGAGAATAAGATGGTTTGGACATTCACCGTCAGCCTTTAGGTGGGCCTTTGGAAAAGGTAGTGTAAACAAGGTAGGGGCAAGAAGAGGTAGGGGTAGGTCGAGAATAACATGGAGAAGTAGTGAGAAAGGGCTTACTTCTGAGAGTGTATCAGTTACAGCTATGAGAAGAATATGAATAGCAGGAAATTTTTCCCTTGGAAACAAAATAAATCTTAAAATCTCCGAAATAGGGCACAGACAGATGATTCCCTCATAGATAGGAAATGGGGCACAAAAAAACTGTGTCATCTCTGAATTTGTATCAGTGGCTATTAGTGTTCCGGCAGTAGCATCTTTAGCAGCACATTGATCTAAAAACCCTTCCAGTTATAAGATGTTGGTAGAACTCTGCTTTGTATGAGCTAGGCTTCCATGCTTTTCTGCTTAACTACAAATTCAAGAGTACATTAAGGCAGACACAATAAACTTATGACAGGGACTATGTAACAATTCCTTGCTTTCTCGTATGATGTGCATATAAAACCTCTTCATCATTATCATCGATTCATTGGTTTGGGATTTGACCTAGTAGACGGCAGTTATGATCTTGAGGAGGATTGGTTAAATGTTAGAATAAAGATTGTTCAAAACAATATTTTTGTCTTGGCCTCAATATAGGCTGCATTTGGCTACAGAAAATTGTAAGAAGTGAACCAAGTCCTATTAACATGTATTAAGATGTGTTTGAACTGCCATTTTATATGAGCTTGGTTACAATTTAGAACTCCTAAAGTCATTAGGCCAAACAAAGAGATGTTCAGATTTGACATGTGACCCATAAAAGATGCACATGACGAGGTCTGCGGATCTGGTTGTGATGTCACTGCCATAAGCTATAGTTGACCCTGAAGATCATTTTAATAGCTTCACTTAGTTAGGACTTAAGCATCTGCATTGCATTGTAAAATTATGCTGAGTAGATCGTTAATCACATTTCTTCCTTCTCTGTCATTGACTTGTTTGCTGAGGTAGATCTGTTAATCACGTTTTTCTCCTTCTTTGTCATTTTTCAACATGCGAGGAAACAAGGGTTATGGAGTCGGTTGACATCCGAGTGTTGCACATCTTTGGATATAAATTTAGCGACTTTATAACATTCTAGATTGTGCTTTTAGAAAAGTTGGTAGTGCACAGAGCAATGTTCAGTAGGATCGACTCTATTTCTCCATCTGAGTGTGTCGGTATTGGGCACACAATCGTTTCTAGCAACTGTTTCTTAACAATACTTTCTTCTTATTCTTGCGTTGTGCATATAGGTATCTCTTTTTGATTGTCGAATAGTTTTTGTGTATGATTTGACAGATGACTTACTGAAGTGGTTGAGTTCTAGTTGAAAAGAAGTTGCTCCACAAGTGTCTTTCGCAGTTGTAAGGCATTTTATACGTGCAGATTATTAAACCCCTAGGCATCCACATTATGTGAAGGTAATTTGTAAATTAGCATCAACTTGGTGTGGGGTGAGTTTTGTTTCTTGTAGTGGATGTCTGGGGCGACAAGGGAAAGCAGTATCTCCGTTTTACTGGTTTGTAACGCTAATAGTAGCGCGTGCGTGCATATTATTTAGCATTAGTGTATATCCATGGCTCGCTTGGGTCCCGTGCATCTCTAGCGCCCTGCCTCACCCACCTACAGTGTTTCAGCGCTAATAATGGGTGTACGGTGTACTAGCATATGTAATTTCAGAAGTTTGATCTCTTATGTTGATTTGGTTGTCTTTGTAAAAGGTAGGGGGGTTACTGTTTGGGGGAGGGTTGAAGCTTTTTATGACTATTCTTCACATCCTAATACAAACCAATATGAATTTCTGATTCAGCTGAAGGGCACGTGATACTCCATGTTGAGAATTTAAATGTCAAATTAAGTACTATGAGCTTTTCTTTGTTTAAGGTTCATGGTTAGCACGTTCATCAGAAATTCATATACTTCTCCCCTTTTCCCTTTCAAATCACTGTAGCGATCTGATTTTGGTTCAGAATAGTACTTTTGAATACATTACCAGTTATTAGAGGAATCCGGAATTTATTTTCCAAGGATTCCGGTACTTA
Organism: Escallonia rubra; assembly: GCA_033065855.1. Classification (NCBI taxonomy): domain Eukaryota; kingdom Viridiplantae; phylum Streptophyta; class Magnoliopsida; order Escalloniales; family Escalloniaceae; genus Escallonia; species Escallonia rubra. The sequence goes on along the minus strand of JAVXUO010000387.1, from coordinate 38,714 downwards.
ATGAGGCTTTGACCTGGATGAAATGGAACCCAGATGCAAATAGGCCCTAACTAATTCTGGTCTAGAAAAAACAGTGATTACCAAAATACAAGTCAACTAAAAGCTAGTTGGTGGTAGTTAATAGTTTGCCTGGTTTAGAGGTTTGCCAAACGTGCCAATTGGTTCTAAGTTAGGTGTTTGAACCTTAACTCACCTATTCAACTGTTGCCTACTTGCCTAGAGGAGGGATTAGTATCAACTACTAAAATAATTAGATAAAACATTTTATTGGGAACCTAACTGTATAAAGGCAACCCAACTCATACACATAATAAGGTAGGAATTCAGGACTTCATGAGTAAGATTGTTCACCAAACCGTTCAGAATACCAAGTACCCTACAGTGCTAGTACATCTAGAAGGCTAAAACCCTTCACAATCATTTCCTTCTTTCTCTGTTTTGAGATATTGCTGGGTAGCATATAATGCTTAACGGCAGCTCAGATCTTCACATAAAGACCAACAACATCGAGCAGGACGAGAAGCTCGCTTCAAAGCGTCTGTCCAGGCAGATATCGATGACTAAGTCCTCTTTAGAAGTCTACTATGGAGGTTCATCTGTTGCTGTTCCATTCATGTGGGAATCTCAACCGGGGACACCTAAATTCAGGTCCCGTGACACCCCACTTCCTCCTCTCACACCACCACCTTCCTACCATTCAACTCCTGCAAAAACGCCCATTAGAAAGCACTCTAAGTTCAGCCTTTTTCGCAATGTTCTTCCTAAGCTTGGTCCCAGGAAAACCAACTCCCCGAGGTCGCCTGCATCATCATCGTCGTCGTCGTCGCAATCATGGTCGCCACGACAGCCATCATCACATTCAGTGCCATCTCCATCCGCTCGAAATCTACGTGAACACTTTCCAAGCCCAAGATTTTCGTTCGATTCAAGGGTAGATGGGGAGGAAGATGACGATGAATCACCTGCTTCTACTTCGTGTTGTGGCCTCAGGGGTGCTAGTTCGCGTAGGCACTCTTCAAGTTTATTCAAGGTATTGGTTGGATAAGTATCATACCGATATCTACTATCAAAACTAGTTTGAATCATTGCATTCGCTGCACTCCCGAAGTCTCTTGATTCTTGTCAAGCTTCTCTCTGCTTGCTAAGTTTGCGTAGCTATGAAATGGAATGAACTATGATGGTAACTAGCTGTTATTAATCTTGTACAAAGCAGTACGTATCCCAACAAAAGAACTTATCATCTGTAGCTGTTCTATGTATGAAGTACGAAAAGCAAGTGCTGGCAATAGAGCTCGTTTATCTTCTTCTTCTTCCTCTTCCTCTTCCCTTCATTATTCTTGCAGTGGGTGTTCACTAACATGCTTGAACACAATCCCACGGTCTTTGGTGCCTGAGTATGTGTATATCCACATACTAGATTGTAACATACCTTAGTCGCAAAGACGACGCTGTTCATTGTTTTTAGGGAAGAAAAAATGAAAATTAAAGAAAAGTGAAAAGCTGAAGCAGTGTAGTAAAGATTTCTGAAGTGTTAACTTGTTCGAATCAGATCTGGGCGTAACAGGTCTAGCCCCATACGCTGTTCTTTATTTCATTTGCGCGTACAGCCCCATACACCCTACGTTGAATGAAACTGTTATGAGTACAAGGTACAGGTCTAGCCCAGTACACGAATTCTGCAGGAATGCTTAAAGGTGGTGTATCTTTTTCTATTTCCGTCTTCGTCTTCAGAGATGCTTCTGATGGCTTTAATGTCCTCAACTAAATGTTTCTGCAGTAGCTTCAGAATATAGTATATTTTATCTTAAACTGCCAGTCTCACTTTGCATTGACTATCACCCAGTTTAGCAAGCTCATTACGTGAGTCACATGGACCCAGTTTAGGTTGGTCAGGTCCTGTTATAAAACACTGCAGATCAATTGCCTTTTACAAAAGAAAGATCAGAAAAGGTGCTTTGCAAACCTTTGCAGGCTCGTAAAGTGGCCATTTTCATGGGCCTTTATCTTAGCTTTGCCATGGAAGAGGCTATTTTCATGTTTCAAACCTGTGACTTTCGAGTTATAATAATGGAACAACCTTGCCATTGCTTCAAGACTTTGACAGAAAGCAGTTGTTGCTCGTAAAACAATAAGTGCTGACCTTGCTCGAGATTTCAATTGAACTAGGTGGAATTAAATGTTAAGTTAGATATGTATTCACTTGGTACTGTTACTACTTTAATTTTGCCTTAAGTGTAAGATATTTATTTTTGGTGGAACCGCGTCCTTTAGATGTTTTGCCGGTGCAAGTCGAAAGTGTCCAATAGTAACTAAGATTGTTGAAAATTTTGTCAATATTGGACCTTTGGATTCCTATGTTTACACTTCAAAGTGTAATGTCCAAAAAGAATCACTCAATTTTACTGGGTAATTAAGGAGATAAAATATCTCGACGTTTGAAATAAATAAGGAACATAAAAGTTTAAAATGTGCATTCTTACATTACTTGAAAATGAAAACATTATGGGTATATAAGTGGTCATGTGATATACCACTTAGAAACATGAAGTGTGCGTGACCATGTATTCGCACATTCACAACATGTGCTCGGGCGGTGGCATAAAGGTGCTTTTAGGCACACCTTACACTTACCCATCCTTGTTAAGAGCCTAGTCTTCGATTTTGTGACAAATTTAGATTAGTATGGAGGGAAACGGAGTGACTGTTGAGATTTTAATATGAGATATTTCTACCACATGGATGGGGCTTCATGGTAAAGCGGAGTGATGAATTAGCTTGATTTCCAATTTGAGCCAGTCAGGCCACAGCTAATCAACAACTGTAATTAGGTAATTTAGAATCCACTCCGGGGGATACTAATCACTTTGTACTTGCTTAGACTTCACCTATGGGTATGGTGGGGATATTATTTCTAAGCCAAGGCAAAGTGGTCATAATCGTAGGTAGGTGTATAGTGTAGAAAAGGATGTGAGCCATGTAAACAAGAAAAATGGCTTGAAAGATAACAAAAATACAGGCGAGAGTAGACCAAACGGGGGTTATTGTGGGTCTTTTGATACTGTCAAAGTCCCAATTCTCAGATGTAGCACCCATAGTTTCTGAGCAGGATTTGCCCATCCTTTGATTGGCTAATGGCATATGATTTGAAAACCAGTAGCTTTACGAGAGGCAAGCTTTGGAAGTTCATTCTGAATTCATCGTGTGCTTCACTCTCTTTGCTTGTCTTTCCACCCTTAGCGTGTTGGGAAGAGCTAGGTTAGGTTAGTCCACCTTTAATAACTTAAAAGAACATAGAACCAATAACCTAGCATGCCCAATTGTTCAATGTACTCATATGCCTAGTCAAGAACTGCCCCGAGCTATAATAGGGGCAAAGGGAGCATCGTATACTTCATGTTATACGAAATGAGGAATTTAGCTACCAAAGAGTGTCACAAAAGATCCTTTAGTGAAACGTTAATCACAACCAACATTAAAATTATGCATCTTTGGTAGCTCATCGTTCTTTGTACAAACATCAAGTACGACCAAACAACACCCACATGCTAAAGATTTAGACTCCAAATACTAGGACTTGGGGTGGTCCGAGGCTCTTCAATACTTTTTCGTGTTTGCAGGTTGCAACGAAATTGGACGTTCGCCGATAGAAGGGCTTTCACTACTTATTTGAACTTAATGGCTTTTATGAAGGAACACTGTTGTTTTATTAGTTAATCATGAGAATTGATATCCATAAGAAGATGTTGTCTTCTTAATTAAACGAGGAGTCGTGCTACTTTCCAAGAAAACCAAGATACACAAAAGTTAAATACTACAACCATATCTAAAATACAAGTCTTCCAAATTAAGTAAAACCGAGCTTGGACAGGTTAACCAAATGACACATAGCTTCAAGTGGATATGTTGGAGTGTCTTAATTTGCATTATTTTTTCCTCTGCTTTTTCTTATATCCGAATCTTTCGATCTTATGTACCTCAAACTTACTAAAATTCTACAAAACAAAAATATTCCAAAATTGCTACAAATAATATGAAATACTTCCATATCAAGTAACACACATCTAGTGAATTTCTTCTTTTCTTTTCCATTCCATCTTCCTTTTTTTTTTCCCCTCCTAAATTTGTCCGATAAAACAAGATAAAACAAAAGCATATTCTATATCCTCCCTGCTAAAGTCAAAAGAAAACCTAGCTCTTCTGCCCAACGGCCTATTCTATATATCCTCCCTCCCTGCTAAAGTCAAAAGAAAACCTAGTTCTTCTGCCCTATCTGGGGTGATCTTCTCCATGGACCACTCTCTTTTGAAAGGCGTGAGAGCCCCGCCCAGCAACCACTGCATATTCTGACAGTGGCTATAACGATGATGCCACATGCAGCCTCGTTCCGAAGATCACAGTAACATGTTGTCCGCTCTAAACCCAAGACTCAGAACCAAAGTATCAAGCAAAAGGATGAAAATAAATTGCCAAAGCTGAGAAAAGTTAACCCCAAAACAAATTCACTACCAAAAAATAGAACCAAGTGAAACCCCATAAGAATCAGTGTGGTGGCGCTGCGATTACAACAGAGATGGTCGAAAAGGACTTTGCAGATTACACAAACATCCTTCAGAGGCCAACCAAACACCTGTTTTTTCAGTGAAACAACAAACTACAAGCTAAACCAAATTGACTGACCACCACTCCTAGTCTACAGCCTCACCCAAAATCCCCCGCCCACATTTACTCGCCACCCGAGAAGCCCAGAAGCACAATGATGCAGACAACAGGAACATAACCTAGATAGAAGTTTGGTCAACCCATAAAGAAAGAAAGGCAAAAACCACTTAACACAAACGAGCATCTCGAGTCGAGCACCCAATCGACGGAGGAAGAGGTTGAATAAGTTCAAAGGTAAATTACACTAAACACCCCTGAGGTTTTACGTAATTACACTCCACTACTGCTATCTTTAAAAATTACACTAAGCTCAAAAAGTAACTTTTTTTCTTACGGTGTTAATGGTGCAATGCAAAAAGACATGAATGCCCTCAGACTGTTTTCTTGCTTCTTCTTCTCTCCCCCTGAGCCCCACGGCCGCAACAGCCCCTTGACCCTTGCCCTTCCTTCGGCATCTTACGCCGGCACCCTGCAGCGCCCTTCCCCCGTCAGCACCCTGCAGTGCTCCTTCCCCCTTCAGCACCCTACAGCGCCCCTTCCTTCGGCATCTTCTTCTCTCCCCTCGTCCCCCGCGGTCGCAACAGCCCCTTGTACCGTTGCCCCTCCTGTTGCATCAGCGCCGCACCTCACTTTCGACTGACAGCACCCCTCCCCTCGTCGGCGACGCCAACCCCCCTTCTTCCTTCCTCTTCTCTCCCTTCGTCCCCCGCGGTCACAACAGCCCCTTGCCTCGTCGCCCCTCCTGCTGCAACAGCACCCCGCCTCACTCTTCGCTGACAGCGCCCTTTCCCCCATTGGTGATGCCGACCCCCCTTCTTCCTTCTTCTTTTCTCCCCTCGTCCCCCGCGGTCGCAACAGCCCCTTTCCCCTTTCCCTTCGTGCAGCATCTTAAATCGACGCCTCACTCTCCGCTGACAGCTCCCCTCCCCCCGTCGGCGACGCCGCCCCCCTTTTTCCTTCCTCCTTCTTCCCTCCCCCCGCAGCCGCAACAGCCCTTTGCCCCTCCTTCTGCATCCCACGCCGGCAGCGTCCCTCCCCCCGTCGGCGCCCCCCCTCCCCCTTCCTTCCTCTTATCGCAGCTGCAACAGCGCCACGCCGCCGCCCACCAAACCCATTAGCTTTTAGATTCAACCCTAATTTTCCTTTTTTTAATTGTTCTGACCAAAATGCCCTCCTTGTTTGAGTAAATGACAGGGGGGTATTTTGGATATGAAAATTGGATAAAGTGATGTGTCAGAAAAAAATTTCACAAAGTTGGGCCTTCCGTTAAATGTGTATAGTTGTGTGTAATGCGAGTACAAACCTCAAGAGGACGGAGTGTAATTTTTAAAGATAGCGGTAGTGGAGTGTAATTACGTAAAACCTCAGGGGTGTTTAGTGTAATTTACCCTAACTTCAAAGGTGTTAGAAGCGGTCATTTTAGCAGCCGACAACAGATTTCGAGTACATAGCAGTCGATGGCAGTGGCTGTGGCGATGACGCTGAGCGAATGAAACGGTGTAGGCGGCACGGAGATGGTGCAAGAGAGTAGGCCGGAGTTAGGTAGAGTATTATAGAAGTGAGCATTATGCCATTCAAATCAATTCAACCGGTCAAGTCAAACCGACCAAACTGGCCGATTGAAACCCATTTAAAAAAACAACCGATTTTGTTTTGTTTTTTTCAAATCGAACAAAAAAATTAGGTTCGGTTTGATTTTTTTGAATCGTTCTAACCCGAACCCGAACCGATTGATAGATAGATAGATTTTAATCTAATCTTAGTTATTATTTAGTTTGTATCACACTTAGGAGTTAGGACTTAACCACAATATAAACTTATCGTAGTTTCAATAGACACTTGTAATTATGTGTATCACAAACGCCATAAAATCAATGAAAAGATCCAAACAAGTCCAAAAATTACTACAAGCGGTCAATCGTCCAAATCAATCCGTTTGATCCGTCCAAACCGTTAAAACTGAACCGTTCGACTACTTTTTTTTTTTCAATTTGATAATGTTATGTTCGGTTCGGTATTCAGCCTTCAAATCGAACCATGCTCATCCGAGAAGATAGGGTGCGAAGAAGGTTAGAAACAGGAAAGGAGATGGGTTGGTGAAAGGAGGAAGTAGTCCTCCACCCCTCCCCCGTAGCGACGGCTGATTAGGATTGTGTTGGTTTTAGAGAGAGAAAGAAGAGAGAACGGAGAGAGAAGGGTATCGGGACTATGAGCACTAGGGGGACCTATTTGAATACTTGCAATATCAACACTTAAGCCCATGACAGCTGCTTTGACGTGTCCATGAACGTAATCGATCACTCTTTACTTGTATTCTTTTTTTCTTATCGATTTCATATTCTAAACGCAACTTTAACGCAATTCAATTTACTTCTAATAATATAACACAACTTAAAAGGCTTTTTGCTAATCGTTTTCCTTAAACTAAAGGATCATCTTCATGTCCTAGCAAGTTAACGACAAGAACTTTTGGTTCTTGTCGTTAATCATCATTAGTCTAATGGTTGTTCATGCAGAGAATGGTCCTTGATTTAAGTTGGTGATTCTTTAATTACCATACAACTGATCGAGGGGGAAAGAAGAGATTCATTAAAGAACAAGGGTGCGACTTCTTAGCCTTAAAATACGGATCAATCAAATGATCTTCCATTTCCTTGCTTTCAAAGCAAGTCTGCACACATATGGTAAACTATTTTTATCCCTTCAAGGCAACATAGTTACAATTTTAATGCTCTAATTGGCACCAACATATATTTGCAATCTATGGCCGCAGCCTAGCTGATTAGTGATTTCACTTACTTATTTAATTGCAGGATAGATTGCAGGACTTGTTCATCAGAGTAATTACAAAGTAGACGGACATCTATATATGCAGTCAAAGGAACAATACTCCCGTTGATCAAGGATGAAGAAGCACACCATGATGGCGACAAAGGCAATTTGACAAATTTGCTTGCATTGGTTTTTCATTTTTAACATTTTCTTTAACGTCACTAAATTAATGTAAGTAAAACTATTTAACGATTATTAGTTGTCGTTATACGGGAATTGTAACTATTCCTACAACTCGGGTAACAGTCAAAATGTTATCCGTCTTCTAATACACTGTAGCAAAAATGATTGCTTTGTTTCATAATATTGAAACCTAAACGTGGATACATATTGACAAGTCCATGCATGTTACCCTAAGTCCTAACCTTAATTAAGCCTAGCAGCCCTAGGTTCTCCCATTAATTCTACTTTCGGTGTATTACTAGTTCAGAATGTCAAAACCCATCTAACAAAAGTCGTAAATCTTGAATATTAAGAACCCTAATTAAACGTACTAAACTAGGTAAAGCTACGTATCTATCTATATCTATACATACATAAAAGTATTGAACGTGGAAGCAACCTCAGGTGGTTGATGTCAAAAGTCAACACCTGCAACCAGTCACACGTGGGCAAGCTTTGAAGGAGCTGGCATTCTTCCTCTATTTTTCTCTACTTCTGTGCGCCTGTGGAGACTTCATATGCAGAATTTATTTTTTAACTAGTTCATACATTTTTTTAGTACTAAAAAATGAATTTAAAAGAGACATTAAAAGCCATTAAAAAGTGAAATAGTTCAATTTAGACTATACTGATCAACATTTCTTTTATGAGTGAAATTTTGACCTAGCTTCTCCCCTTCTCCTTCTCTCTGCTCTCTTTCTTTAGAGTTCAGACGACCCAAGAAAACACTCTCTTTTTTTCTTTCCTTCTCCCTTTGGACTTTCTCCCCTCAATATTCTCTTTGAGATTCTTGGCCTACCAGAGAAAGGTACATAGAATTTTTTTGGTGGAAATATTGGATTTTTCAATACACAGTCATTTCGAGTTTATCATTTTCTTGCTTGTAATCTTATGCAGGGGGGATATTTGATGAGATAGGGAAGAAGACAAGGAGGGATATGGAAGCCTACACGTCTCAAATGGGAATAAGGAGACATATGAATATGGTTCCTCCTCAAGGGTCAACACTGAACACCATCACACCTTGTGCTGCATGTAAACTCCTGCGCAGAAGATGCGCTGAAGAATGCCCTTTCTCTCCATATTTTTCCCCTCACGAACCCCAGAAATTTGCCGCGGTTCACAAAGTCTTTGGCGCCAGCAACGTGTCCAAGTTGCTCTTGGTATGCATGTTTGTTAGTTCTTGGTCTAAATTTACATTCAACAAATTTTGCAACAGGTGATACATCGACTTTTCTGTATATATATATTGAATCCTAAGATAAGTGTTGAAACCACGCTAGACTTTGATGTAAAATTTTCAGTTTCCTGTAATTTCATAGTTGTACTCGCTCTTAACCATTTTCGGTCACAGAAGAAGTTGAGTTAATCAAGTCATGCTTTCTTTCTTAGTTTTTACATATGCTTGTGGTATTCAAAGAAATCTGCCACTGTTTTCTTTTGTCCTTTCCTAGTAGTCTTTGAACTGTTGATAATAGATTAATTTTTACGCTTCTGATCTACGTATTTTTCTCCTTTTGTTGTGTAATTGTTGATTTAGGAGGTGCCAGAAAGTCACAGAGCTGATACAGCAAATAGTTTGGTATATGAAGCAAATGTGAGGCTAAGAGACCCCATATATGGATGCATGGGTGCAATTTCAGCTTTGCAACAACAGATCCAATCCTTACAAGCTGAACTTAATGCAGTAAGGGCCGAGGTACTCAGGTACAAATACAGGGAAGCTGCAGCCAGTGAAATCATGGCTTCTACTCATGCTTCTTTGGTATCTTCTGGGGCTGTTTCCATAATTACCGCCCTACCAATTGCAGCTCCTGCTCCTCCTCCCCCGCCTCCTACGCCACCTCCGCCGCCACCTTCTATCGTTATTTCCTCTTTGTCGTCTTCATCCTCTTCCTCATGTTCTGCTCCTTTGTACACACTGCCATCTACCACGGTAGAATATAGCACCATCCCAAACAGCAATATATCATACTTTAACTAGTTGCAGCATGGATATATAGCCCCTTTCGATTTATGAAATCAAAGATATACTGTATCATTCAACCGATTGACGTAGATTAGTGTCTTGGTTTCAGTTTTCTAGACATTGTTTGTTTGATTTATGATGATTAGTATCACAGAGAGAAATATATCCCCAGTTTTTGCCCTATGGCATGCAATGTACTCAAGTTCTTGTATCAGTTTTCCTGTTCTTGGCAGTACGAGTTATGTTTGTGTTAACTAGTGAATGACTATATCGGTATGATGTTTGGGCCATCACACGTTAGGATTTCTCAAGGCTATAGATACTTCAAAAGAATTTCATTCAAGTTTAGGTCATAACACATTGGGGTTTCTGATAAAATCATCCAACTGAGATACTTTTCTTCTTTATATATTCATGAAAACTAACAACCACACGCTCTACTAATCAGCACTTGCGCTCCATCATTTCGTCGCTTTAGATATATTTAACGACAAAAGTATAAGTCTTTGATGATCGATTGTCATAGCCATAAGTTTCGCAATATTAAAGCATAATGTTAGATACAAAAAGAACTGCTTGTTGAGTAGAAATTGAAGGAAAGCTCCAGCCTCCAAGACCAGTTCGGTGACCGAAGATCGTGTAGCGTACATGGTTTATACAAGAAACTCTCAGGGGACGACTTTTCAGCTGTGTTTTCCGATGTGATTCACTTAAAAAACACACTGTTGCGCAATTGGTGGCGGTGGTGCTCACGTGTGGGGAATATGCTAGCTTTGACTCAACTCTGCCTTTCAAGTCCATGTCTACATGTTAGTCCGTGCTCCCTCAAAAATTTTCCAAGAGGCATTGGGGAGACAAACCGCATGCATGTTACTTTTAATTGACAAAGTGCATTTTTGTTAAGGGTATGCTACAATGACCATTCCATGGTCGGACCTAATAGTTCCATGATGGGTTGAATACAAACTTAAAAACAATTCTTTTCTCGTTCTTAAATTATGTATGATCGGGTGTTACCATTTTATTTTTCCTTGCTCTTTAAGTCGGTACATTATGTAGTGATTGGTGAATATTATCAAGCCATGTTGAACCATGTTTAGATACGTTCTTACTTTATCACTATTCGTATTAGGGTTTAAGAAAAATCCCAAAAAGTTTCAAAGAGAGCCATTGCTGTTCAGGGGCGGGCAGAACCAAGAATTTTTTTTCAGGGGGTACAATTTTTTTTTATTAAAAACAGTAAGTTAGTAATAATCAATTAGCATAATTATTGTTGTGATAACAATAATTTTACAATACAGTGTACCTAAAAAGTTATATACCAAATACGCTGGTCACTGTACCACAAGTCCAACGAAGGCTCTTTGCTTAGATGTGACGACGATGTACCACAAGTCCACAAGCAGTCGAAGAGTCGAAGTAGCAGCAGGTCAAGGCGTCAAGCAGCCAGCTAGGAGCCTCGTCGGCGTCGTCGCGGCGTCGCCTGAGAGGCTTCAGTCGCGGTCGCCGGCAGGGGTGAGGCCGTGAGGGGCCAGATCTGGTCGGATTCGGAGTAGCCGAGGCTCGAGTCGAAGAGTGAAGCCTCGTCTGCCGTTGTAGTGGTAATCGCTACCTGAGCGGCTCCAGTCGCGGTCGCCGGCAGGGATCAAATCTGGTCAGAGTAGCCTCGTCGGAGTCCACCGGCGGTCACTCACGGTCCTCACAGAGTCACAACGGTGATAGAGAGAGAGAGTGCCGAGTGTGGGTCTGGGGGAACGGGGTATCAGAAACGGCGTCTCAGGGAACGGGATCTCGGAAAGGGGTCTGGGTGCGATTCCCCAAAAAATTATTTTTTCAAGAAGTCTTTTTATTGTCGTTGATATATTTGTTTTTTCATAGTTGATACAAAGATGCCATGAAAAAAATAAGAAAAGGGGTATACGGCTCGGCATTGATCACGTATTCATCATGATCATGAAGCTTCTCGTTCTTCTTCTTTTACTTGTTGTGGAGAAGAAGCAAGCCGAGGCAATTTTTCTGGAGGGGTTGTGGCCATGATCGTTATGTTGTAAATGGAAAAGAAAAAAAAACAGCTTGAGTTTCTTACTGGCTATGTTGGGATGCTTTTAAGGGCGGCAATGATCATGTAATCATCATCATCAATTCAAGCTTCTTGTTCTCATTCTTTTACTTGTTGTGGAGAAGAAGTAAACTGAGGCAAGCCATGATCGTCATGTTATGAATTAAAAAAAAAACAGCTTGACTTTACTGGTTATGTCGGGATGCTGAAGGCCGTATTTTGCTTTGTATAGATAGTGTTAATAATTTTCCGTCTTGACCAGAAAATACAAAACGAGCATATTTTTTTCGCAAATCAGTAACCGAGTAAAAGGTGTAACTTTCTTAAATCCTACTCGTTAAACTTTTGATTCAAAGCTGCCAACAAATCTTCTTCCAAATAACAAGGTATAATTGGTCAATAATGGTGCGTAATTATTCCTACAAAATCACTTATATACCACCACCCCTTCCTATATCAAACAAAGAAAATCAACTCAAAAATCTCCTTCTTTAAACACTTGTATTCTTTTACTTCACATGTTACTCCTCCCATTTTTTTGTTTTTGTTTTGTGTTTATTGTTTTTTTTGGTAATTGTACTGCAAGGATGTAGAGTATAACAATTTGTTTATTGTGCATAGAACTTTTAGAGCTTGTTTGATAAGAGTGAAATGTAAAATGATGTAAATAAATCAGAAAGATGAATTTTCATTCACTTGGGGTTGGAGGGGGGAGGAGAGAAATTTGCATTTTAATTTTTTGTCGCTTTCATTAAACAAAATGATCGATGTAGTAAAATTACCAGTTCCTCTTCTTTTGTACTCAAGAGAATTATAACAAAGGTTTTATTTTACATATTTAACCAGTGGGGTGAGGACATGCAAGGAAAGTTTTTTTTTTTTTTTCCTCCGTACGAGCAAAATGACTAATGCGGCTAAGGTTGTAATGTATAAAAAATATAGTTGCATAACAAATAGTGCAAATGACCAAAATGCTCAAACCGTAGAGCCCAATAACGAAAGTCTCCTACCCGGGTTATAGAAATATTATTCTAATCCCGTGTCTAATGACAATTAATAGTCGCTAAATGTTTCTAGTGACTTTTTTTCTAACACTTTCAGCGATAATTCTTAGCAGCATTTTTTTAGAGGCACTAAATAAAAGTCACTAAAAACAGTTAGAGATGATTGATTGTCACTATATAGGGAGTAAAATGAAGATTCTTCCAACCGGGGTATGAGTCAAATTTTTTCCTAACGTGTAAGATTTAGACAAACAAAAGGACGACTAATGGGGCTACCGGTGTAATAATACAAAAAGAAAACGATCAAAGCAGTGAAAGTTGGGGATCATTCGAGCAACTTGCGACCGTAGCTCTGTCGGTCGGGTGTAATTTCCTGCTCTAAAGGGCCAAGAAACTACTGGTCAAAGATTGCAGTTCTTCTCTCTATCTGAGAAGTCATTGTCCACATTTTGGATTCTATTAGAAGTCGCTTGCAAAACAAAATCTTTGAATTACTTGTCAATTAACCGCATACATATGTTAAAGTTTAAGATTTAGATTGCAGGTTTTATCTGTATTAGCAGCAACAATAACCCACAAATTAAGGGACTGGGTTGGCATATAGTCAAACGCGTAACCCTCGCTGCTGCCGTTACTCGTCAGTCAGCTGGCTGGATTCCCATAGTCTTCCATATTGTCAGTATATATAAGCTTGGTTGGGCTTGGACAGTCGTTACTATTAATGCCAGCAAAGTTTCCCAGATAATTGCAAATGGCGTCAAGCTTCCCAGATGATTGCAAATCGTGTCAAGTTTCCTTGGCGTGTGGAGCTCATCCAAGAAGGAGAGCGAGAGGGTGAGTTGATTGCTTGATAGGCTCAAGGAGAGCGAGAGGCTGAGTTGATTGCTGGATAAGCTTACATTTTGTCCTGTTCTCTTATAAGATATTGGTATTTTATTTTGTTGTTAGATCATTCTAAGTACGAACATGTGACCTCTCCTAAATTTCGCTTTCGCGGAATGTAAATATTTAATGGTCAAAGTTCAACGTTACCAATCTGATCAATCTGGAGAACGCGCTCCGAGTCACATGCTCACTTTTTCACTCTAAAAAGATACTTGAAGTGATGACAGCGACACGCCCTCTCCTCAACAAGAGAGCCAATGGCTCGTCGCTTGGCGAGGGAGGGCCAGCTGGAGCTCTTTCTTTGGAAGGAGCGCGGTCAGAGCCCTCCTTGGTGCTCTCTCTCCTTGTCCCCTTGGTCCATCCTTTCCTTCGGTAGCTTCTTGCTTACCCCCGTGATTTCTCCTCTCCTTTGGAGCTCCTTACTCTATGACCTATGTCGTCACGTACAAGCATCGTCTTTTCTTTACATGCCTTCGGCACTGTGCATGTTGCCACACCTGAGGGCCGCGATTCCTGTCCGCACCCCGACGCCGCCTCCGGCCTACTATACATGCCCATGCTGTCACCATTTCATGGATTCCGCACAACACTCAATGACCATACTATGTGTCATCTTTATTGAGCATGGCCCCAGCACCACATACATCACCATGCGACACTTATATAACTGTGCCCCCGGCACCTCGTCATACACCCGCACTTTTGGTGTTGGTCCATCTCTTCACCACACCATACACATCTTGCCTTAGACGTGGAACATGCTTCTACCTGCTATTCGTAGTGTGCAACATTTTTTAGGGTAGACGACTCTTTCAGGACCACAATTTTAGGGAGTTTTGAGTGTTCAGGCATGAGGACTCCTCTGTCGCCAGGTGGAGACTCCTCCGAGATTCTACCTTAGTGTGCTCCGAGTGCTCTAGAACAAGGACTCACCGCTAAATAGGCAACTCTTTCGAGACACTATCTTCGTAAGGAGCCCTGAGTGCTTCGACATGAGTACTCTTCTTCCCCCAGGTAGGTGACTCCTCCATGACATTACCTCTTCTTCTGGACACTATCTCGGCCCGTCGGGTAAGCGACTCATCCAGGACACTATCTTGCCGCGCTTCGAGTGCTACGCCAGGAAGACTGTCCGCAGGATAGGCAACTCCCATTTATTACTATCTCCGCTAGGGAGCCTCGTGTGCTCCAACATGAGGACTACTCTTGCACAAGTAGGTGACTCCGAGTCCTCCAGGACACTACCTTGGTGCGTCAAGTAAGTAACTACTTGGAGACACTACCTCAATCCATTGGCTAGGCGACTATTCCAGAACACTACATTGGCACAATCTAAATGTTATGACACAAGGAGTCAGAGTGGGAGAGGCGACTCTTTTGAGACACTATTTATGTCAGGGTGACTGCATGACTAGTCTACGTGCTATGGAACTGGGGGCTCTTTATTAGCACCCCTAAGGACCATGACCCCCTAGTCACTCCGAGACGGGAGAGTCTATGGAAGGCATTGCATGTAGGGTCCGCTTAACAGTTTGGCGTTGGGCCTTCTCCACCACTGTCATTATCAAGTTCTGTGTCTCTTAACACTCCTTATGGGACTCATTAAGGGTTTTGGACCAGTGACTAGATCAAAGGTATTCTCTGGCCAGGAGCGGACCCAGAAAGTTTAATCGCAGGGGGCCAAAAAGTCATAAAAATAATTAATGGCTTACATAAAAAAATTTAAAAGGTTCAAATTC
Organism: Escallonia rubra; assembly: GCA_033065855.1. Classification (NCBI taxonomy): domain Eukaryota; kingdom Viridiplantae; phylum Streptophyta; class Magnoliopsida; order Escalloniales; family Escalloniaceae; genus Escallonia; species Escallonia rubra. The sequence goes on along the minus strand of JAVXUO010000387.1, from coordinate 23,405 downwards.
ACATAAAACATGAAAAATATAAAACATATTATAATTAGCTCATGATTGATTACGTTAAATGCAAAATAGATTGCTCAGTTTAACTACTAATCATATATTTTTACTATTTATAGTGATTTATTTAACTTAGTAAAGTGAGTCAACAACAAATTACTAATCTTACATGAAAGAAACTTAACTCTTAATGTGTAGATGTATTATTAATGTGATTATCAATTATACGAGTACAATAGTAACTTATGCTATAAGAATTTAAATTAAAAAAAAATAATCTTGATCTACTTGTGTTTATTTTTTTTTATTTTTTTTGTAATCTGAAGTTTTAGAATTTGGAATTTGAAAGAATGAAGATAGAGTAAGAGAATGAGAAATACAAAAATGTGACGGTCGGTGGCTCAAAAAAAATGAAACCTTCAGTAATTAAACTTACAATATAGTGACATTTTTATAATTATTTAAAAACTATTTATCCATTATCTATAAAGTTAAATAAAAAGGTTCCTCAAAATTGGGTGGGGGGGGGGGGGTGCCATGGCCCCCACCGGTCAGGTGGGTGGTCCGTCCCTGTTACATTGGCATTTGTGAGTCAATCTCCTTAAACAAATAGAGCGAAATTATATATGTGGTGTATGTCGAGTGAATATGAGATCCGATAGTCCACATTGTGACTCCCGGTAAGGTGTCACTCTAAGGGAGCGCCACATGCCGCTTTATGACACGACTTTTCCAACTGCTATAATAGTGGACTTGAAAAGTCATTTTTGAAGAACATAACTCATTTGACTCTTCACATTCTTACTCTAGTACATCAAAACTAAAGGATTCTAAAGAGATAAATACCCTGGACTTTGAACTTTGGCGCTGGATCTTGCCTCTGGAACTAAGCATTGGACTACTTACTGTCGGTCCATACTTATTCCACATCCTCGCAATGCTGTCACTCCTCATATTCTGTCCGAAAAGTCCTGGTCTTTACTCTTGCTCCGTCCTTACTCTATCCACGTGATAATACATGGCTTATAACTCAAAACTTCATTCCTTGTGGCATGCAAGTACACCGCAAAGCCGCTTCCTTGACATCATAGTTCATAGTTAATTAGATATAGACTTAACAACACGGGCGAGGTAACTCATGGGCTACCCTATTTTTATTCTTCACAACAAAGCCTCACAAGGGGTCGTGTTTTTCAATGTTCTCTAGCGGTGAGTCGCTCTTTGAGATGGCAGCCATGACATTTGTCGAGTCCCCTTCCTATTGAATTTCCAAAATCCAACTTCCAGAGCAAAAATAGCAGCTTCACCGGCTGCCATTACTTCTGCTTGGTTTGGATCGAAGGCACCTTGTACTTATTCCTGATTGCTACACGAGATATATTAATTGCGACATTAGAGTGATACTAATACTTGGCAAAGTTTTAAGTTATTCTTTCAAGAGCTTTAATACTAGCACATGACGCATATACCAGCCCTATTCGTCATGTTTATAAAGGCCAGCTCTAATGCCCAAAAATTTATGATTTTGGCAAGATCTATACAATATAAAAGTAAATTCTACAATCACCCCAAAACAAATATTGCTTTTAACAAAATTAACAGTGCTTTAACAGAGTGCTTTGGTAATAAGACTTATCGATAATAAAATTGTCTGAACAAGGATATACAAATTGTACAAGAAAAGTAGACAATAAATAAAGCAGCTTTAAGAGAGAATCTTGAATTAGCCGATAGATTAATTATTGTCTCTCTAAAAAATCTAACTCCTCGGCATTTCCACACTAGAAAATGTGGTCCAGGGAGTAGTTCCCGTACTTCAGTAGATCAAGAAAAAATGAAAATTTTAGAATGTCAATGATGACTTGGCCCGACACTATAGGTTAGCAAAAACAAAAAGAAAGAAATACTTCTTATACTTATTTTTGAGTGCAAATTGGAAAAAAGTCAAGTTCAAGTGTGAGCATGGAGTACAATTGTCATTTCATCATAATTTAGAACGACTATTTTCCGCTTAAAATACTAATCAGTCCAAAACAATAATTAAACAATAAGTTTTGCTAAAGCAGTTAGGATCAATGAATTTTTCAAAATAGTTGCTAGCTATTGGTCCAATCAGTTGATTAGGCAATAGTTGACTTCAACAAGCTTTTGTGGAAAACAGATTTAAAATATAATCAAAGGAATTTATTAGGCAAATGTGCAGACAAGTGCATATAAAACGAGGAATTCCTCGATCTCAAGGTCTTCACTATCAAGTGAACATGAAGAACACGGTTCCGATGCCTAAGCATGGGCTGACTTTCTTTCTTTTGGGAATTCTGACCTGATGAGAATCAAAATTATCTTTCAATAAAGTATCTGCAACTCACATTATAGTAAGAGCTACTTCCTGCGGTGGAATTCATCGAGCGTATGTTCATTGCTAAAAGATCAATATTCTATAGCTAGAACTTTGAAACTAGGCATACCCTCTTAAGAGATCACTTTTGGCGATTCAGCCATTAACTTTTGGCAACCACCTCGGTGTAAGCAGAGAATGGACTTCGGACATGCTAAGCCTGAAGTTCGACACAAATTAGATGTGGGTCATGGAGAGTGCGACAATTTAAACTAGTAATCGATTATGCATTGGTTAAACACTATGCTTGGGAGGTTTACGTTCGATACCATATGATTTATTTGTCGAATTCCCAGATGATACCTCCATCCTCTGCAACAATAGTAAACCTATGTTAGCTGTCTACTCCGCAACGAAGATAAAAATAAAAAATGAGGGCAAGCCGCTGTTCGTCTATGATCTTGGGGCATACTATAATGACATTCTGGTCAAGAAAACTCACCTTTTTCCTTTTTTTTTAAAAAAAAAGCACCGGTTATTCTTTCCATTGTCAAATACCATAAACATAAACACAAAAGGCAAGTGACAGACTGGCTTGTTTTCGTCACACTAAACTGTCCATTTCCTCGACTGCTTCATGGCCCAGTTAAAGTTTCAAGGTGAGATATACTGAAAATGGGCCACTAAATGCAACGAAGGGCATACCTTTAACTTTCTTATTTATCCAGATCTCTGCCAGCATCCCGGCCCCAACTCCAGCAACAATCCACGCGCCATAAAATGCAATGGCGGAGGGTATGGATCTTCGAGGAAGAAAATAATAGTCAGGAATCTGCCTGACTTTTTTTGGAAGCCGTTTCTTCACAACAGGTTCAACACTGGGCTCATTTTGTACAGTCTCACCAATGTTTTTCCAGTCGATCCCTTTAAAGTCTTTTGGCTCTTCAGCACCCATCAAAGGTAATGCTAGCTTGCTTTTTGCTCAATTCTGCAAGGCCAGCAGCAGATTGTGAATGCCATCAAAATTCCAGTTACACTAAATCACACAAAGAATATGTATTTTGATGAGGGAAAGTCAGCTTTCACAGGCATATACAAACATGTACATGCCCAAAGAGTGGGAAAGACAGCCAAAGGTTACAAGAAAAAGAAAGGGACAAGGCTTGTGAGGGATCGAACGTTGGAGAAAAGAAAAGGAGTCTCACAGCTGCAAGGCTGAAGCAATACGGGTCAACAAAATTTCAACGAAGAGAAATAGACCATGGCACATAATGTTCACAATCAAAAATCACAGAAGGGAACCAATCAATTTGACAACAATGACAGACGATGCATGTCATTTATCAAAGTATCGTGTATCATAAATATGATGAGCAAGTAGTATCTAGAGGCTAGACCTAATGCCAAAGTATCATAAATACGATGCATCATTTATCAAAGTATCGTGTCATTTATACATTTTTTTTATTCATATTCATAAAAAAAATGTATATTTTCACGTCCTAAATCCATTGTTTCATTACGAGTTACGACTAACTCAGAAAGGAAAACACGTGAAAGTGGGAACGTCGGCCCAGCAGAGGAGTATCAGAACTTGTCAAGGCTTTTGGTTTCCGTATTCTCAAGAGACCAAACGACTGCCGGAGGGCAGTTTTGCACAATCTTTAGCGGCTTTGCTTCATCAGTCTGTCTTTCGACTTTCCTAAAACCACCTCTCGTTTCTTCTTTCTCCGCAGATTACTCGCCAAACTTGGATGCGTTGGAAAGGCTTTTCGGCTTGATTAGTCAGGTACCACTTTGCCTTTAGCAATATGTCTTTGCCGCTTATGTTAACCTGATCACGTGTGAGCTAACTCAATCTGGGGTTCTTGTCGTTTGCATTTTGTTAAAACACTATGTCGTCCAAGCATTCTGTTGCTTCATATCTCTGGCGTTTTGCGTTTGCATCCCAACTGTTCGATGAAAGTCCTGTTAGAACGTTTGGTTATACATTCACTGTCTAGGAGCAGCAATGGACTGCACTGCGTTTTTTTAGGGTCCGATTACGCCTAATCCTAAATGGAATGTAACGATGATCATATCTAGCATATTTTTGTAATTATATATTTGATCTTTCTGCAATCTTGCGATAAAGTTAAAGGTGAAGCTTTATGGAGATCTATAACAGGCAGATACTTTTTACACTAACTAGGATTTTCTCCAATAATGCGGAAAAGATCTTCTTTCGTTCTAACAAAAACATATCTTCACTTTGAATCTAAGTAGCACGGACAAGGACATGTTGGAAAGCGTGGGACACTGCTAAATTATGTATTTACCAAATGTATGGGCATGCTTATACTAGTTTCAAGCACATTCCGCCCTCAGGATATGGTAAAATGCTAACTAAAACCACAAATGAAAGTCATTCTTGAAATCATGTTTACTATAGACAATAACGCCATTGCATGATCCCATAAAAACAAGCCAAAAGGAAAACATAAACGGCTCTAATCTTAGCCATCCACCAACTTTCGATGAACATCAATTGCCTCATCATGTTGACTGTCTGTTGGACCTCCATCATCAACCTCTTCCCTGCCCATGTTCATCATTGAGAGACTCAACTTCTAAGTTAGATTGCCTTCGTCAAAGAGAGCCGTCTCCATCTCTGTCAGGCGAAGGTCAATTGGAACAAAAGGTAAGAATACAATCTACAATGGGGTCTGCCATAGTCTTTCGATTTATAAAATAGCCCCATATCATGACCCTCAAATTAAGTTTAGAAATTTGTAGTTCTGCCCCATAGGTATTGGACACTTCTGCATAAGGTGTCCAATAATTAAACAGGAACAAATTTTATCTTGACACCGTTGAGAGGTGTCCGACACGTGTCCAGAGGTGTCCAAGGGGTGTTTGGATGTAGGTAGGTGTTGGACACAATATTTCAACTCAGAAGAGGTGTCCTTGCTTCCTAGTTTTTAATAAACTAAGAAATGCATTTGAATGTGAAGAAACGAGAAAAGAATTGAGCATCTTAAACTGTACGACTTTTTATCTTGTTATCAAGTCTTTGTATTTTCCCCGTTAACGAAAGAGCACAATGCTGCCCTTTTCTGGTTTCTTAAAAGGCAACTGAACTTTTACGTATCTGATTCAGTCAACAGAGTGAGTTTTGGTGTTAAAATGGTTTTAGTGTAAGTCGTATATTGAACAGAGTGATTGATTAGGGTCAGCAGCCATGCTGGCCAAGTACAAATAAACTGACTCCAATTGTATGGGTTCATCTTGTGGCCCGTCTTCTGTTGATTTCTTTTCTCGACTTTGATCCTTCCTCTGGTACGCTGGCAAGCTCGATTTGTGTTGCTTGATGTAAAGTGGTCTTGTATGAATGGAGATAATAGAAAAGCTATCATGCATTAAATAGGTGTCTAAAAAAGAAACCATTTAGGTGTTTAATGAGACTTGAGCTAATTATTTGCTCCCTGGATTCATCTTATCATAGTTTGCAAAAGGAGCGGATTGCACAAAGGGATGTTTTGTTATATGATGTACATAATTTTGAGATAAAAGATTTGTTTTTCGAAGGAGTTGACTACAGTTTTTTCAATGCCTGTAATAAAAGTTGATCTGAAGAACGAGCAACTCATGTTTTGGAGATCTTTGCAATTGTTTCTGTTTAATTTTCTACGAAGATGATGTACGTAATTTTTGAGATAAAAGGTTTGTTTTTCGAAGGAGTTGACTACAGTTTTTTCAATGCTTGTAATAAAAGTTGGTCTGAAGAACGAGCAACTCATGTTTCGGAGATCTTTGCAATTGTTTCTGTTTAATCTTCTACGCAACATGCATCAGCCTTTCACTTGTAGTTGGAACTTGGAAGCTGCAAACACAACTCTGTCAAAAATTCCATTTTGGTTGTCTGGATTTCGCTTACTCATAACACAAATCGATAACGCTAGAGATTATGTGCGATGCGATAATAGCATGACCTGCTTGACGTTATTATCTAATTGGTATCGACGTAGGTTTGAATTCTTATTTACCCAACTCATGTGGTTCATTCAAGTAGTATTTTCTTCAATGCTTGTGCTGAGGCGACGAAGAGAACTATTATTATGACTGCAACAGGTCTGGTCTTTCTTTCCTCAGTTTGAATATGACTTTGTATGCTGATAGGTTTGTATATCTGGCCTGCCCTTGAACTCAACATTGCGTTTGTTCTGGGGTAATCATTGTTATGTTATGTGGGCGGAGGTTTTCACATATATATATACATATGTAAAGAAAGATTAATGATTTACATCAGAATCTTGAAGATAAGTCGTTTCCAAATTGTTTTTAAGCCCGTGCAAACGCCTCGACACTGGCGGTGATCTCCTTGTGCTGGTTTGCTGGTTATGATTTGTCGGCTCCTGATGCTGGTGACAATTTCCGAACCTCAGCCATGACATCAATAAAGGTGATAAAGACCTCACGGTGGATGACTGCTTTATTGAATGACAAAATTGGGAGCTTAGTAGTATTTGCAACCCCGTGCAAAATGGAAGGGTGCTGATTCGGGGCATCCCTTGCGTTTGATGGGAAATGGTACTGACAAGTACATCTGAGTTCCTTAACCAAAAGGTGAGTGCACCATGAAGGGTTCACAAGGCCATTTGTTCTCATGCACAGGAGAATGAGCATAGTACTACTTAGAACAGGGTCTGGAAATGGCAAGGCTGCAAAGAGTCCTTGTCATCCTATCACTCACTTCCCTTCAAAGACTTCTAAGGTTGCACAGCAAACTTCACAAGAACAGAGGTATGAGCAAAACATTGCTCTTCGTGCAAGCCCCATAGTTCTCTTTTTTTCTCTTGGAATCTAGGTAGCATATGCGGTATCTTTCAGTTGGATAGCCAAGACGGCCATGGAATGGATGACAAATAAGAAATTAGGATCAATATCTTGCTAGGCGACCACCCTTACAACTTAGGAGCCCGAGCTCTCTCTCTCTCTCTCTCTCCCCAAATGGTATGCTTCTCTATTGTATCTCTTGATGTTGTGTGTATGCATTGTGGGTAGAGAATTTTATTTTGAAGCCTTTCTCTTGGTCAGAATTTAGTTGCATGCTGGAATTCTGTTAGATATTTTGCATTATTGTGATATCATTACTGAGCTTGGTATGGTTTGGATTGTTCATTGACTGCAAGGGGTTGACTCATTTACTATTTTGTTGCATCACCACTCTGATAGTGGCCGGAGTGGAACCTAACTGTTGAGTGAAGATCCAGGAAGATGTTCACTGATTTAAGTAACCCAAAAAAATCAGTTAATATTTTCGATAGTTGTCAATAACTTGTGATATGCTGTATGTTATCGTACAATACGTAGAATAGGATATGATGCACGCGCTTATCTAATATGACAGCTTATTAACCATATGGGTACAAATCTTTGGACATGGTATTCAATTTGGCTAACAGTTGCAAGCCAAACGGGCGTGACTTTTTTTCCCCTTGTAATTGATTTTGGTTACTTCCTTTTTAGGGTGAGCATCTATAATCATTACTTTAAGGCTCAGCGATATTTGTTTTCTCAAACATGACTGGGAGATATGCAAACATTTTGACAGGCAGCATGTACCGCAATGCGTACTAAATATTGCAGCTAACACCACACTACCCAGTAAGAATCCTTGGAGTAATGACGTGGCACTTTTATATAGGGTATTGTTGGCAAACGATGATAAAACTCTTTCTCTTTCTAATCCATCTTTATCTTCCATCTTTCATCTTCACTAACACATCCTCATCTCTCCTCCACCACGCACCCCCCTCCACGGCACTCTCTCTCTCTCCCTCTCGCTCCCCCCTCTCTTTCCCTCTCCCCCCCCACCATACTACCGATTCCGGCCATGAATTTACCTCTGACGTCTATGCCGTTAGAATGCTCAAAGAACTCCACCTTCAACTCCTTTCATGATAACTGGCACCATTAGTATGACTAATACCACCACCACCACCACCAAACCAAGAATAACTGCAACCAAATGCTCATCACCACCACTATGCTGCAACTAACATGACCACAGCCACACCGACCGCAGAACACCAAACCTGCAATCGCCATCACCACTATACTCACCAACCACCGCCTCCGCCAACCACTGGTTCGCTGTCGCCCCACCCCTCAAATCGCCATCCCCATTTAACAACAAACCCATTGTCGCCCCTGCTTAATTCAAACGCACTAATTGCCATCCCCAACCACTTCTCGACCCTTGGCGAAAATCATCTTCTATCTCCTTGTCTCTCCAAATAGGTACTGGATTTCTCCCGAATTGTTCCTATTAATTACTTTCCGGTCACCGAAATCATTGATAAATCTGGGAGAATTAACCATGGATGGGTGATTCAACGACTTATAAACCGCCTAAGAAAGTAAAAAGTTATGTAAGAAAAACGGTTTAAACATAAAGAAAGCAAAAACAAAAAGTAAATTACTCATTATCCGTGAATTACCAAATACCCTTAGTAAAAATGCCAATTTATCGCTCCTATTAGGATTTTTGCCGGAATATGGTAGCATGGTGTTAGCACGGGTAAATTTGGTGGCGCTGGGCGTAATTAACCCGACTTGGTACATACTTGTAATGCTTTTCTTTCTTGAAAAGTAAGACTACAAGATCAATTTTAATCCTAACCAAGCTAAGGATCACCTCCTTTAGCAGTACTATCTGTTATGTTTTTATGTTCTTCTTTTCCTAGCATTCACATAGTTAATCGCCATGGATTTTGTTATTAATATGCTAACACTTCCATGTTGGGGTCTTTCCGATATTATATAAGTTTCCCACGTAATATTGCTATATAATAGACATGTTGTTTTTAGCATCTTTAGATATGGCCAGTCCTATTGCCAAAGCAGTTTTGGCATTTGCGAAAACAATGTTTGTATGGGGTGGTTGTACCACCTGCTTGTGGAACTGTATACTGTTTTTGCAATAGGCCTATATGCGTTGGCATTAGGTCTAGCCTCTAGATACTACTTGCTCATCATATTTATGATACACGATACTTTGATAAATGACATGCATCGTCTGTCATTGTTGTCAAATTGATTGGTTCCCTTCTGTGATTTTTGATTGTGAACATTATGTGCCATGGTCTATTTCTCTTCGTTGAAATTTTGTTGACCCGTATTGCTTCAGCCTTGCAGCTGTGAGACTCCTTTTCTTTTCTCCAACGTTCGATCCCTCACAAGCCTTGTCCCTTTCTTTTTCTTGTAACCTTTGGCTGTCTTTCCCACTCTTTGGGCATGTACATGTTTGTATATGCCTGTGAAAGCTGACTTTCCCTCATCAAAATACATATTCTTTGTGTGATTTAGTGTAACTGCATTACTGCCTACTGCCACAAACCACAATCAAAATTTATCATCCACCACAACAAAAGCCAACTCCAACATCAAATCCAGAACATATAATTTCTCATCCACCGCTACAATATCACGACAATACTGCCTATGTGCCGTGTGCGTAGTGCCTACTAGCTTCTGCCCAAATCACAATTCAATAATCCAACTCCAACAGCAACACATCATATATGATATAACAAAGACATATACGAAACTAACGAAAGTACGATCAACAGCATTGCAGCAACACTATATCTTTCTCAAATAAATTCAACAAAATCATGTAGGATCATGGAAGACAAATTAAATTCAGTAGAAGCAGGCAAGCAGCCACGATGAAATGAGCAGAGAGTAAGTTACAGGCTACTAACCTTCCACGCTGGGTTCTTCCGTGTCGCCGGCGAGAGCCTGAAGGTTGAAGATTGACGAGCTTGAAGCCTTGAAGAATGAAAGAGCTTGAAGAGTGAAGGCTGAAAACTAGAGGCACAGGACCTGTGTCTGAAAACTGGTCGCCGGCGGTGGAGAGACAATCTGAGTGACTGTGTCGTCACGGTTAAGCCGGCGGTAGAGAAATAAAAAGGATGACTGACTGACTGAAGGTGTCGTCACGATTCACGATCGCCGGCGGTGGAGGTACAGGATCGTAGAGGAGCCGGCGGTGGAGTGACAGGAGCGTAGAGGAGCCGGCGGTGGAGGTGGAGGTACGTCCCTTGATCGACGGTGTCACGATCTGCCGGATCTGGTCACCGGCGGTAGAGAGACAGTTGAAAGCGCCGGCGGCGTAAGAGAACTTGAGTCTCTGATGGAGGCGACTGGCGAGAGAGAGGAGAGAAATCAGCCGAAAAGGGTTTAGGTTAATTAGGGCATCGATTTTTTCTTCTATATATACCCCAAAAACGGATATCCGCGGGTACCCGAAACCCGACCCGGGTAGACCCGAAAAAACGGATCGGTTCGGGTACGGTTCCAATTTGCGCGGGTATTCTATATAGCTACCCGTACCCGGGGTTTTTGAACGGGTACGGTTCGACCCGTGGGTACGGGTAAAAAATTGCCAAGTCTAATATCAACGCTGATTTACTCCTTTTTTTTTTTTAGAAAATATAAAAATATATACCAAGCAAAAAATATTTACAAAAGTTCCATAAGTACAACGAGAGTAACAAAAGATTAAACATGAAAGAAGGGAATCAAAAAGAAAAGTATGATACGCGTCAAAATATCATTAAGTCATTACGAGAGCAAGAAGGACCCACAGAGGCGATATCAAATCATTCATGCGTCAAACTTTACACTGTGCTAGAAGTAAAAAAAGTCATTACCGCAGATAACTGCGAAACACGTCTAGTGTCTTGGGCGATATGCAAGAAATATATTTCCCTTCTATAACGAGCTATATTACACAAAAGTGATTGCAAGGAGACACTGATCTCCTCAGTGGAATGCATCTGGAGGCTGGTGTAAGGATAAAGACTCCGCTGATTTACTAATGTAAGAAAAATGCCTCCTAGTACCTTTGTTACAATGAAAATTATGTCTTTTGCTGCAATCAAGGTAATAGCAAACTGATTTATTGATGTAAGAAAAAAGTCCTCCTGTAGTAACGTTTAAGTACGGCATAACACATGAAAAATTATGTCTTTTGCTGCAACCAATCTTATACCAAGAGATTACAACTCTTTTATTTAGCCAAACTAGTTATCGTTAAATAAGGTTAATGACATTTTACAGACACTTTCAACGAGAAAAAAATATGCGATGAACAATTGAAGAACATGTCGCTAAAAGTACAAATCTATTGCTTAGGTTAAATTCGACAAGTCTTCAGCTACCAACAATCATTTTGGGTGACCGAACTGCGGCATGGATGGAGAAGGATCTCATTATATAACTACTTGCATAAGTTTTCAAGTACTATATATAGGTAATAAGTTACTATTACAATATATTACAATATTTTGGTCCCAAAAGTTGTTGAGATTTTGACCTAAATAGTTTAATAACTTAACTACTAATGTGTAGTATTTTGTAACTTATTTATTTATACGTGATGCTTTTGAAAACACGAGAAAAACGTGTTTTCAGAGCACGATTTCAGATTGTGAAAGTGTGGTTTCAAAACACGTTTATTGAGAAAGTACGGTTTCAAAACACAATTTCTCCATTTATGTGTTGTTCACTAAACTATGATTTGAACCAACATTTTCACGATCTGAAATCGGGATTTCAAAGCATATATTTCAAAACTACTATACATTGATTACTGTAAGGCGCACAATTAATCAATTAAAGTACAAGATAACCCAAGACTTATTTATTCTCAAAATTGGAAAAGAACATTTTATCGGTAGTTCACTACCCTTGACATTTCTAGGTAACACAAGACACGCAGTTTCAGAAACAACGTTGTCATCGCTAGTTAATCGCACTTAACACTCCTACGTGTAACACAAAACAAGCCCTTATTGTTGATTGTTGAGCAAGTAGACGTCCTTTTCATGAATTGACCTTCCTACAGTTTTTCCTTATCTCCCCGCTGGAGCCAGTGAGAGGACTTATATCACCCATCTTCACCATCGCAGCAGCAAAATCAGAATTGAACGTTTTGGAGTCCTTGCTGTAGGATTCAACAAGCGAGTCGGTCGATCCGCCGCTGTAAAGCTGTTGGTCTGAGTGGAGGAGACCCTTCTGGCTTATGACGTTCTTGTAGTAGTTATTGTCAAAAGCAGTAGGAGTTTGAAGGTCCAAAGGTGCAAGGTTGTCGTCCCCGGAGCCTGGTGTGAGTGGGCAGCTCCCCTGCCTTGTCTTGGCGAACGAAGCGTCGATATCCGTGTCGTTGTGCACACGGGTTCTGAATACCACGCACCTTGCTTGCCCAATTGTGTGTGATCCTGCGCCCATGAAACCACTTCAGATAGCTGAACATTATGCATCACAAAGCAACATGTACCGCATGAAGTGCACTATTCTAAGCTGCCACCATATCTAATGTTACCCATTCATAAGACGCACATAGTCTTTACTACACTTAGCAAGCAAGTAGGCCGGTGGTAGTCTTAAGTTATGCATGGGTCGGCCCCGGTGTATAACATTTTAATGTAGTGCAACCGCCAGATGAAGCATTAATAAGATTTATGCTATCGATGATTTGCAACGTTTATGCACTCAGCAGGCGAAGTCATCTCGAACGTAGGTATACTGCCATGGATATATCCGCCGGAAGAGCGAGCGAGCGAGCAAGCGCGCGAGCAAGCGCGCGCGAGAGAGAGAGAGAGAGAGAGAGAGAGAGTACCTGATAAAGCAACCATATCCTTCGTGGAGAGGCCTTTAGCTTGGAATTTGTTGGTGAGATCGCTGAGGGAGGAAGTTGCAGGTGGTAGTACTCCACTATTGGCATCAGAAAGGCTGGCTGTTTTGGAGTCCCTTCTTCCAAGTTTGACATCCCAACTTGGTCCTCCAAGCTGGATTAATTAGATTAGAAAACTCTGATATATCACTTAAATCAACTTAAACCATTTCAAAAGAAAATTAAAACAGTCTGGCTAGGTAGATATGTAAGAACAAATTTTGGCTCCTACCCAGTGTATAGTGACAATTAATAGTTGCTAAATGTTTATAGTGTCTTTTCTTCTAATACTATCAGCGACAATTATTAACAGCATTTTTTTAGCGTCACTAAATAAAAGTCACTAGAAACATTTAGAGACGATTGATTGTTAAGAGGAAGATTCCTCCAACTCGAGTAGCAGCCAATTTTTTTCCGATTTGTAATATCAAAGGATTAATAATAGGAAATGAGAAGTACTATTTTAGCATCTATACTACTATAGCGCCTTGAATTTTGCTATTGGTAGTGATATTTGGTACCTTTTAATTGTATATCTCTTTTTCCATTGTCAAGGATCACGCTAAGAAACAAGAAAGAGAAGGGAGAAAAGAAAAGGGGACAACATTAAATGTGGGACTTAATTTACTATGTTACAATATTAGTCGTTGCGTGTAATTTTGTGTTGCGTGTCTATAGACTTTTTAGTCAAGCAAATTACTCACAGAGACGACGGAGTCACGAGCAGCGATAGCGACAATATCAGCGCATGAGACTACACCCGGACACTCCTTTTCCACGTTGGACTTGATATTGTCGATTACGTTATAACCTCGGATGGAGTTATTATTTGGACGAGCAGTCTTCTCCCCTGTGAATGAAGATGTGTCGTCGAGGAGTATAGAGCCATCACACCCCTGTCACACAACCATCAAACCAAGTTGTATGTTTTATGCGACATATAGAAGCTTGTATGCATTTCATTTATGAAATCAATGTTCTCTAACATGTTATAAAAATCATGATTTTTACACAAAACATTCGTCCACTGCTTATAGTTTGGTAGCAATAGCTTAATAATTCATAAAATACTGATATGATGCTCGAAGTTTATGTTTGTGCTTGTGTAACATATAAAAGAGCTACCTTCTTATACAAAATTCTTGTACTTGTCACTAGAATTTAAAAGAGTTGTTATGGGGATGAACATTGGAGATTAAGAGTAGAGGCAGTACATTGACAAAGCAGTCATGAAAATGGAGGCGAAGTAGAGAAGCACCCATGCGCTTTTCCTTTGACACCGCAGACTCAACAACTGATTTTACGGTACCAAGTACCTTTGGACAGGTCTTAGAGTAGAAATCAGCTGAGAGTTGAGCAGAAGAGCTACCCATTAAGAGCACAAGTACGAGTAAAATGGCCATTAAGGAGGAAGAAGCAGAAGAAGAAGCCATTTTTTAGTGAAAATGTAGTGTGTTGTCCGCGCTTATATAGAGGCCTAATAGTTGTACCGGCAGAAGCAACTTACCTAAAATTCAAGACTTGTGCATGGCCAGACATTTCTACGTAGGCGTCTAGAAAATTATCAAAAGAACCAGTCTCATAAAAGTTAAAGATTAGTAAAAGAAGAAGCCATCAACACGTGAATATGAAATGAACCTGTTGAAATTGATGTGCCAGGTATTTGTCAATAATGGCCTAATGGGTCCATTGGAATTTGGAATTAATCATCTTTTTTATTTGGTCTGGAGAGGACGCCCATGCAGGATGGGACAACATGGGGATCCATATACTCTTCAAACGTTTTTTTAGCCAAAAATAAAAGGCAGCAAATGGTTAAGACTTGTCAACATGATTCCTATAATCAACTTCCAAAAACCAGAAGCAGTTGGTCCATTGAAACAGGTGAATCTGCTTCTGGTTTTTGAAAGTTGATTATAGGAATCATGTTGACAAGTCTTAACCATTTGCTGCCTTTTATTTTTGGCTAAAAAAACGTTTGAAGAGTCAATGGATCCCCATGTTGTCCCATCCTGCATGGGCGTCCTCGGGGGTCGCTTCGCAATGGTTTTCGGGCGTTGTACCGTAACAACCCCTTCACCATCAATGATTCAGCTCTGTTGGAACTGCCGTGGGCTTGGTCACGCCTTCTCAATTCGTACAGCCTTCAAGTTGAACCGGAAATACAGGCCATCGTGTATCTTCCTTCAAGAAACCAAAACTGATGTTCTCCTGGTTTCGCAAAAATTTCTAAAGTTAGGTTTTAGGTCTTCCGCTGGGGTCGACCCTCGTGGCGACCGAAATACTAAAGGTGGGCTGTGGGTGGGTTGGACGGACAACCTTTCTGGATCAGTTTTACACCAAGATAAGAATTGTATTTTGGTCCTATTCAAGTTGCAGAGTGGGGAATCGTGGATCTCTGGATTCATCTACGGGCACCCCAATCTGACCAAACGAAAGAAGACGTGGGATCGTATCTCTACTGCACTCATAGCCTTTAACTTTCCCCTAATCCTTTTGGGTGATTTCAACCAAGTGTTAAGGCCGGTGGATAAGACTGGTCCTCATCCTTTATCTATCCCTGGTCATGTGCATCTGGCAGAATTCCTACAGCGTCATCAGTTGATTGATTTGAAATGGGTAGGGCCCGCCTTTACTTGGAACAATAACCGACAAAATATGGCATGCACTTATGAGCATATCGATCGAGGTTTTGCAAATCCAGCCTGGATCACCCTGTTCCCTGCAACCACTATTACTAACATGGGGATTCAAACCTCTGATCATGCCCCCATTCTTCTTGACTCAAACCCGGTTCACACTTCAGGGTTTCGACCAGCCCGTTTCGAAGCCATGTGGCTGAAACATCCGCTGTGCAAACCAATCATTCATAAATCTTGACTAACACATGTTCAGGGTTTTCCGCTCTTTAAGTTAGCTTCGTGGGGATCCTTGATGATGAAGGATTTGGCCATATGGAATAAACAGTGTTTTGGGAACTTGGGACACCAAATTACAGATACATTGGCCATGGTCCAGCATTATCAATCTCGTCTCCCCAATCTTGAAGCTCAATGCATGGAGCAGCAAGCTCGACATCGGCTTGATTGGTTGATGGACTGTGAGGAAATCTTTTGGGCTCAAAAGGCTAAAATCAAATGGCTACAGTTTGGGGACCGTAATAATAGGTTTTTTCATATTTCAACTCTTATACGCCGTAATAGAAACCACATCTACGCCATTATGGACGAAAATAAGGTTACCCATACCTCTGAACCTGACATTACCCATTGTCTTGTTAACCACTTTAAGGCCATTTTTGACCCACCTTTGTGTACACCTTTGCTGAATGAGCCAGAGTCCATGGTCCATGGGCTTACCCGTCGGCTATCTGATATCCAAAAAAACTTTCTCGATCGACCATTTACACCCTGCGAAATTTGAGAGGCCCTCTTCCTTATTAAACCTCTTAAAGCCCCGGGCCCTGATGGCATTCCTGCATTAGTCTATCAACAGTGTTGGGAATTTATGGAACGCCCGATTACTACTACTATCTTATCCTTCTTTCGATCTGGTCACATGCTCAGCATCACAAATAAAACTTTTCTTGTGCTTATTCCCAAGTGCCATGAACCCCGCACCCCTAATTATTTCCAGCCTATTAGCCTTTGTAATACCATATATAAGATTATCTCTAAGACCTTGGCCAACAGACTAAAAAGTGTTCTCCATGACCTCGTCTCCCCCTACCAAAATGCCTTTGTTGCTAATCATCATATTGTGGATAACATCCTTATTGCTCAAGAACTGACAAACAAAATCCGGGGGACCAGAAAAGCCAAGCACGGAGTCGGAGTTATAAAAATGGACATGAGTAAGGCCTATGATAGAATCAATTGGCCATTTCTCGAAGATGTCCTCCAAAAGATGAATTTCCCGGAAAAGTTTACACAGCTCCTCATGAGTTGTGTCTCTACAGTCTCTTACAAAGTCCTTATCAATGGCTCACCGTCATCACGATTCCAACCTAGGTGTGGTCTCCGCCAGGGGGACCCTATCTCACCCTTCCTGTTTATTCTTTGTGCCGAAGCATTATCCGCTACACTTATACATGCCTAGACGTTGAAACTGATTCCCAGAATAAAGCTGGGAAACAGAGCCCTCCAATAAACCATATATTCTTCGCAGATGACGCTATGATATTCACTCAGACCAGCATGTCTGCTATATTAGCAATAAAGAGTATCTTAAAGCGCTACTGCAAGGAGTCAGGCCAACTAGTCAACTACAAGAAATCCTCGATTACGCTAAGCCCGAACACTCGTTTATCTGGCCATCTATATATTCGCCGAAAGTTGGGCTTTACAATCTGTTATGACTTTGGCAAATACTTGGGAGGAAACCTGGACATCATTACCCATAAGAAAGCATTCTTCCAGGAGATGGTTGACCGAGTCCGAGATCGGTGTGCTACTTGGAAGGGCGTTCTCTTAAATAAAGCTGGACGGGCTACCCTTATCTAGTTCGTTCTTAACTCACTACTCATATACCATATGCAGGTATGTATTTTCCCTCTACAGGTTTGTTGCCAGATTGATACGTTACTATGCAATTTCTGGTGGTCTGGAAATGAATCCTCCTGAGGTGTACATTGGATCAACTGGCATGCCTTATGTGGTCCACGAGACCATGGGGGACTCGCTTTCAAATCTATGAGTCTCCTAAACGCTGCATTACTTGCAAAGAATGCTTGGCATATTTGGATCTCACCGAATTCCCTTCTTGCACAAGTATTCTGAGGCAAGTATTGTGTCAGACATGATTTTTTATCCTCCCCTGCTACGGGTACCTTCTCGAGGGCATGGCGAGGCATCCTCCTTGGTAGACAAACCCTACAAAAAGGCCTCCGATGGCAGGTAGGAAATGGGAGTCACATCAACATATGGAATGATTGGTGGGTACCACAGGACTCTAAAACCCTCATCCCTCAGCCCGCTTCATCGGATCAACAGCCCCTACTGGTTAGCGACCTCATTTGCAATGATACCTGGGATAGCCGGAAGATTGATCAAATTTTCTCAGCAACCAACGGACACAAAATCAAGGCCATTCACGTGGCAGCAAATGACTTTGAAGATCAACAGGTTTGGGGCCCTACCAAGGATGGGAACTTCAACGTAGCTTCGGCCTACCACTTGTTGTACCAACTTTTGGATAACAGTCTCTCTCAACAATCGAAACCACCCTCCAGACCTCCGACTTATCCCAATGATATTTGGCAAAAACTATGGCATCTCAATTTACCGCTGAAAATTAATTACTTCATCTGGTAACTTTTATGGGATCGGTTACCCCTATCCACCAACCTCTTTCAGCGCCGAATCATACCCTCTAACCTTTGCCCCCTCTGCCAGACTCGTCCCGAGGATATAAATCATGCCTTCTTAGAATGCCCCTTGGTTCGACCTGTATGGTTCAGAATGCCTCTTGGTATCAAGGTTACTGCTGTGGATAAACCTTTCAAAGAATGGCTTATTGCTTGGCTCAGCCCGTCAACTCCTTCCTCTTTTACTTGGCACGATATCCTGTTTCTCTTTGTCACTATCTGGACTATCTGGAACCATAGAAATAATTGTGTGTTTCGGCATCTTCCCTTCCACCCTATAGTCGTGATACGCCAAATTTGTCAGTTAGTAAATAACATCTCTCAATACTCTCTTAAACTAACCTCTTCGCCTCTTAAATTGCCACAACCGAACTGCTCACCAGAGAATAGGAATTCTCGCCCCCACATACCCTCCGGGCCAATCTCCTTACATTCTTGCCTCATACCTTGCCCTTGCCTAGACACCGCACCGGTTAAAATGCAAATCCATGCCTGTTTTGATAACTGGAATCTACGAGCAGGCTTTGGTTTAGTATGCTATACTAATAACACACGCTGTGGATCGGTAGCCTTTTCTATTAGTTCGTCCGATAACTATATTGCTTTGTCACATTGCATGCTTCTTGCATCACAGTGGGCTTTGAAACAGAATTTATTACACATTCATGTACTAACTATTTCTCATTTCCTCTTACATCAGATGTCGGGGTCTGAGAACATACTAGATACGGTGGCACCTATTATCTATGACTTGTGCCACCTTTTGACTCAATTTCATCATTATAGTATCAGCAGAACTAGACCTAACACTATGAGGGAAGCAAGATCCTTAGCTCTTTTAGCCTGCCAGGCTCGCATCTCAGTTAACCAAAACTGGGTGAGTGATAGCCTGCGCCGTTAGGGATCATCAGATATGATGGAGCCTTTTGTGGAGTCGCTAGTAGGTCTTACCTGTTTCCTTTTCCTTTTGTTCCTGTCTATTACTACTTTGTTCGGATGCTTTCTTTATGCTCAGATTATTATCTGTAAAGCCTTAAGGCTGCAAACTCTTTATTCCATGTAAGCTTTATTTTATCAATGCAATTCTCTTATTACCAAAAAAAAAAAACTCATGGCAAGTTTAGTAGCAACAGGATCGAGGTTAGAACTGGATCTAAGTTCAATTATCTCCATACAATGTTGAATATAATGAATGCCTATAGTCGGTGGCAGTGGCGGAACTAAGATTTTTCTTTAAGGGGTACAAAAGTAATATAGCAAATTCACTAAATATATTTATAAGTAAAATAATACACAAAAATTGAGTGCACTTAAAAAGCATACAAAATATATTAGGGTAAACTACACACGGCACCCCTGATGTTTGCCCTCAACTACACACGGCCACCCCTATCTTTTTTAATTACACTTCACTCCCTGAGGTTTGTACCTGCGTTTCACGGAGCTACACAAATTTGATGGGGACCCTAACTCCGTTTAGAGATTCCCTGACACCTTACTTTTTTTTTTTTCATCTCCAAACTACCCTCCATTTCTTGAATAAAACCCTTCTTACCCCTTTAGGGTTTTCCTTCTTCTTCTTCTTTCTCTTTCCCCTTTGCAGATCCTTTTCTTTCTCCTTGTTCCTCCATTTCTTCCTTCCCTTCATTCTTTCCCTTCTAACCAAAAAATGTCAAGGTCAGGAAATAGTAAGGAATGGTTGGATATACCGTATAATTTGTGATGCTACTTACATCATCATAAATACACACATTCTGTTCCAAACGTCGGGTGTAACCTCAACCCTTGCATTTTATGCTCCTCTTTCGCCTAAATGATGCTTGCTAATTCACTGTTGTACTCGGATTATAAATTAAAGCTACCAAAAATGGCAAACATGGTGCATTTCTATGGATAGTGGGTGCAACATACGATTAACAGCATGTTTACTTTACAAAGTTGCAAACAAGTTTGTCATGCAAAATATTACATGGAAGTCTGCAAAATTCACGCTCAACGTCCCACTAATCCCTACATTTGAGTTGTCAATAAAAAGGTTTGGCATCATAACAAGATGCATAGTGGTGTCAAACGTCAGAATTATGTTTTGAATTATGACTTGATGCATACCTTTCATTATTAAAGGAACATGTTGCAAGTAAACATATCCTGGACAAGTTGATTGATTGCGTCCGTGAACTTGAGGTAATCATCAACTGTGTTGTAAACTTGGGTGAGAAATCCGTGCATATCCAGTGATCAAACTGTCCTTGTCCCCATTCTCTGCTTCAACCTCATTTTCTTTTGGTGCCTGATAATGCAACGGAACTTCAACACCAAAATGGTCTCGCAAATGGGTCCTCAACTTGGAAGCATCAGTGTCTCTAGAAATGCCCAAACTAGCAGGCAAACCAACCATAGCCATACTCGGACACATGTCAGGAGGCGAGCCGAGATCGGTTCCCCAAGCCTTGGCCAACATTTCAGCCATTTGCACAACAGCGTCGTGATTCCTCTTCATAATGCCCTCGATACCACCTTCAAACCTATCAATAAAATCCAAAACCTCGGGAACAACAAGCTGAGAGCTGTAATCGTGAGTCCCTATCCACGCGCTTTCTATGGCCAGTCCATTTCCATATTCATGCGATACCACGGGGTGATACAAATCAGGCATAATGGCCGATTTTTTACAGTGCAAAAATTGTTACAGACGGCAGAAGGAAAAACCACTTGTGCAAATTACTAACATAAAAATAAGCCCCGATGTCTTTTAGATCCACATGGACGCTACCTATAGCATGTGCAACGTCGACAAAAACCTGGTCGACGCCTTTTTCCCTACAAATCCTAACCAGTTCACGAACCGGAAGAACAACACATGGCATGGAGGTTATATGATCGATTATAGCTAACCTAACGCGCCAGGCCTTTTTTAAAAGCGACGACGATTTCTTCAGTCGAACTAAGAGGGAACGACAACTGAACGATAACGACACATAGGCCTCGATGGACTTCTTAACGGCTTGGAAGGCGTAATGGAGCACGATGACTGCGTCGCCCTTCTGGAAGAGGCCTTCGGTGAAGGCCCAACCGACGTGCTGGAGGACAATGGCGGCGGCGATGGTGGCGTTGTCGACGATGGAGACCTCGTCGACATCGTCGGCGTTGATGATGTGTTTGATGAGGGTGCGGGAGTGGAGGATGCGGCTCTGGAGGTGGTTCACGAAGAAATCGTCGGGTTGCTGTTGGAAATAGTGAGCACTGTGTAGTTATATACGAGGGTAGAAATGTCTTTTTATGTCCAACCGTTAACACCGTCAAAGAAAATCTAGATTTTAGGAGCGAAGTGTAATTAAAAAAGATAGGTAGGGCCGTGTGTAGTTTAGGACAAACCTCAGGGTGCCGTGTGTAATTTACCCAATATATTATTAACATCACGATGCACAATAAGAGACTTGTCCGTTACTGTTAGAATTGGAGACCGTTGAATACTCTCTTGATTTCTACAATCATTATGATTAGACTGCGAGGATTTTTTCAATTTTTCTTTCTTTTTAAACAAAACTTTTTTCATTCTGGAAAGAAAAAAAAAAAGAACTTTGAAAAAAAATATCAACATCTCAAATTCTCAACACAAATTTACATAACTATATAACTACACATTTCAAGCTCAAGATCAACCTCCCAATTTTAAAACTAAATCACATTCATCCAAGATCAACCTCCCAAGCTCAAGCTCTACCTCTCAATCTCAACACAACATCAAATTCCAACACAGCAGTACATTTCAAACTCCCATAGAATTAAATAGCTAAACATGCTCAAGCTCAACATCACATCCTAACACAATTAGAAATTATTTGTGCACCAAATTAGGAATTAGAAAATCAATTAGTCAATTAAGAATTAGTAAAGCAAATTAACCATACAATTAGAAAAGCAATTGAGCAAATCAATTAATTAGGAAATTAATTACTGAGCAAATCAATTAGGAAAGCAAATTAGCCAAGTAAAAAATGTTTAGCTCAAATTCAAGAAAATGAAGGCAGAGTGTTCACTGTTGACTTGTTCGCCGACAGTCCTCGCCGTCACCGGTCCTCGTTGCCGTCGCCGGCACCTGATGAGCAGAGGGTTGCAAGTACCGGTAGAGTCCTCCCCGTCGCTGCCTCGCCGAGTCGCCGGTCATTGTTAGTCTGCTTTAGTGCTTCTTGAGCACAAGTTGCACAGGCGCACATCTCGAGAAATATTTCATATCTGAATGAATCTCTCGGTCCTCGTCCGACCGGTCGGTTGTCGCCCGTTGTCGTCGGTGTATTCTAGATCTGAATCTGCCCGTCATCATCCGTCTGTTCGGCCCTCGCCCTTGTCGTCGATGTCTTGATGAGGTGTCTAGTTGTCACCAACGTCACGGTCGTCTGGGCGAGACCGTGAGAGAGATGTCTGAAAGAGTTAGGGGGAAAAACAGCAAAGTTGTAGAGAGAGAGGTGAGAGTCGGGCAGAGAGATAAGAGACAGACTTGGGGTGCAGAGTGAAAAAAAATTTGAAAAGTTCAGGGGGTGTATTAGCCCTCCAGTTCTCTCGTGGTTCCGCCACTGCCCATAGCCTATAGAAAAGCATATATCAAAAATGTATAAACCAAGACACCTTTTTGCAGAAGAAAAACAAGGTCTGAGAAATTTACACGAACAAGCAATTTCCCTACAACATGGATGTGTCTGCCGTATGAGCAATTAGATATTTCGCGAATCTGAATTATTGATTTTGGTGAGGGCTGATATGATAGGAAAATGAGTTAAGAGAGGCAGGAACTTATTTTACAATGTATTCAACGATCCTAAATGATCAGGACATTGATTTCTACATCCAGAT
This sequence comes from Escallonia rubra, assembly GCA_033065855.1. Lineage (NCBI taxonomy): Eukaryota > Viridiplantae > Streptophyta > Magnoliopsida > Escalloniales > Escalloniaceae > Escallonia > Escallonia rubra. The sequence goes on along the minus strand of JAVXUO010000387.1, from coordinate 134 downwards.
ATATCTGATAAGCTAGTAGTGAAATGCATGATTAAACACTATATGTCTCCATCTATTTGGTAATCAGGAACATGAACAAGTGTATAAGACGAAATTTGAAGAAAAGAGACGTATTCACTCTAGAGATGAACAAA